>JASVEL010002032.1:0-146074 GCA_032618575.1 Nicotiana noctiflora | reverse complement strand
CCCTGTCTCAGTCAATATAGACTTGGCCTCTCAGGCCTAATATAACAACTTGTGAGCACGTGATTTTTGCCCTATACGAAAATTACTCCCAAAAATTCAAAATAAAGAGTTTTGTTTTGTTTGCAATTTTTGTGGATTTTCTGTTATTTCTTTTGCTTATTGTTTGCGTTCGTGCGTGTGTGTTTTGATGTTTAAATTAATACAAAATATATATGTTGCATTTTGAACTCAGAATTTAATTAAGTAATTTGTTTTACAAAATAATTAAAATCAAATGGCCGTGCTTTGCACTTTAGTTAAAATTGTGTAATTCAATTAATGTTTAATGTGTGAATCGTTATTCGAACGTAATTAGTCTTTATAAATTAATTTGACTTCGTAATGTATTGTAGAATTTTGTGTTTCAATAAATTAGGAATTAAAAAAATATATATATATAATAAAAGAAAAGAAGAAAATTGAGGAGAAATGAAGGAAGGAATTGAATTGGGCCTCTGTTGCCCATTCAGACGAGCCCAACACAAAAATGCCCAAAGTCCAAATCCCATACCCGGAAATCCATCCCTCAGCCCGTTACCCCTCCAAACGACCCCGTTTTAATAAATTCCACTCGATCTCAGCCGTTGATTGTTATAATCCAACGGCTGAGATTAAATGGTGATTTTAATACACAAACCCCCCCCCCAAACCTCTAACCCGTTCCCAGTCCCCAGACGCCCACCATCCACTTCGTCTCTCTCTCTCTCTCAACCTTCACATACTACAAACCCTAGCGCCGCCTCCTCGCCCTCCGCCTGAAAACCCGGCGGCAACAACGCCGCCGGCCACCAACTTTACACCACATACCCGCCTCAACCCCCTCTATCCAACCCCGTGCATGGTTTGTCTCGAATCAGCCTGGATATTCTCGAATCTTTATTTGAAGATTGGAGTCAAACTCAAACCAGCTCCGCCGGCCACCAACTTTACACCACACCACCTTTAGACCCCCCTCACACACCTACCGCCCTTAGTTTCATTCGAATCTGACCGGAAACACTCGAACCCCAAATAGAGTTTTCAAGAACCCTAGAACTCGGAACTAGGGATTTTTGTCCGAATTAAAAGAGGTTGGAGTTAACAGACTTTAATTGGAGTGTTTTCGTCTGAAAACACTTCAATTAAAATCTGTTCAACTTCAAGAAGGGCAATTTCAAGTCTCATCCAGCCCAAGTTCATTCGATTCCCGATTTTCCTCACTGATTAAGGTATTTTCATTCGTTTCTTTCTGATTTTTATTCATTGTTTAGTATAAGTTGTTCATTGATTCTATTTTTTTAGTTAGTTGTTTTATCTGTTCTCCTCCGATAAGGCCTTTTATTTGGTCGATTCCTTCTATTTTCGTTAGTTAAAATGAATCATATGTTCAGTTCGACTAAAGTCGTCAAGCAATTAGTTCATAGTATTGATCCTCTGAACCTGCCCGTATGCAATTCGTAAGGCTGGGATTTGTTGTGTGTTTGATTCCAGATTAGGGGGGTTAATTGGATATAGTTGATAGGTTAATTAGTATTAGTTTTTAAATGCCCTGCCCATAAGAGAGGCTAGTGGAACCTGCCATACAGCAGGGTATCCCACTAAGCCTCATGTGATCAGTATTTTAATGCTTTAGTCCATACCTGGACACTGGGTAGTGGAGAGTGCAGGGAATATGATGGGCTGGGGATTCAGTTTAAGGGGAGTACCACTAGGAGCTGGATGGAAAAAAGCTATATAAGGAGAGGCTTAGGCATTCATATGACAGGGAGTTTATCAGGGATTTTGGGGAGATATACAACTCGAAAACACATACAAAAGATATAGATAGAGAGAGCTGGGAAGTTAAAAAGAAAAAGGGAGGGAAAACGATATTGAAACCAAAAAAAAAACATACAGAGAGAACAAGAAGGATAGACTGAAGTTACTGTTTCATTGGCTGTGGTGGTTACTGTTTCGTTTGTTGTGGTTGCTGCAGTCCTGTTGTCATTCTTTTGCTACTGCTGTGGTTGTGCTTTGCTATTGGTTATAGTGGTCGTTTGGTTGCTGTTGTTCTTGTGTTGTTGTTGTTGCTGTGCTACTGTGGCTGTGACTGCCATTGGTTGTTGTTGATTCTGCTGTTGGGACTATTGTTTGGCCACTGGTCTGCTGAGTGTGACTGTGATTGCCACTGCCTGTTGTTCTTGTGTTGTTGTTGTGCTGGCTGAGTCATTGATCTCTGCTTTGTTTGCTGAGCTTTGGACTGCCACTGCCTGGGTTGCTGAGTGTTTGGTTGTTTGTTGCTGTTGGTTATTGCTGTTGGTCTGTTGTCATTTGGCTTCATCGACTTAACTGATCTCCATTCTCTTGCTGTGTTGAATTCCAGGTATTTCACTACTGCCTGAAGCTGTAAACGTGAATTGAAGAAATAAAGCTTAGCTTATTGATCATCATGTCATTCTAATCCATATCAAAATTTAGTTAAATACATGTATATTCATTAAAGAGAACTTGAGCATGTAATAGACTATATGGATTGTAATTATGTGAACTTTATATTTCCATAGGCTATCATAGTAGAAGTGGTCTACTGGAAACGTACTATGTAATGGGTGTACGAATCAGTGAAATACATGTTAGAAATAAAAAAATTTCAATTATGCTAGTGGTGTTAATTTGACCAGGTTAAGAGTGCATGATAACAAACAATCAGTATGAAAGTAAATAGAATCATGATGATGGTAGCTTGGTCGAGGGTGATGAATTAGTAGTATCGTGTTCAATGTTCAATTAGTTAATTAAGTATGTAAATCCCGTTCTATCAATAGTTTGCTTAAAAAGGGGAATCTGGACAATTGATATATCACTTTGTTGCTATTAGATTATCAGTACACTTTAGTTCGCGTATATCTACTACGATCTAGATCATTTACACGAAAATTGATTATCAGTTAGATTGGATTAAAATCTGAAGCATGTTCAATATTCTTTTCCTAAATAAAACAAATTTTTTGGGTAATTAATTAGCTTAACTAATTTGAATACAAATTGAAGCTTAAGTAATTTAAGAGCAAAGTAAAAAGGAAATTGTCTTCCGGCGGTTGATTTTGAGTCAAGGCTCTATTGAATGGCCCAAATGATAAAAACAAAAATATAAAACTAGTAGGTAATGATAAACAATTAACATTTTTCTTTGTTGTTAGAGACAAAACAAGTAGAGAATGTAGTTCATCTCAGGATTGGCCTTAGTAATAATGAAATGAGCCTCGCCAAACGCAAATACACAATCGCGGGGCCCTCTAATCAGTTGTTATGAAAACTTAGCCTTGGAAAGACCGTTTAGTTAATTTCACGGTCCTTTCCCGAAGTTAATAAGGACGATAGACTCTTTAGGCGCGATTTGTAAGCAAATTACTTTACTAAACACGGGTGCGCATTTATGTGACCCAAATCTTACTCTCGGCGAAACTGAAATACATTAAAGTCACAGGCGTACTGGTTGCGGTGTGACTCGAAATGTGTTTTCGTGACATCGCAATTCTTCTAAAAAATAAGAGCGGAGCATCAAAAGCGCATAGTTAAAATATATAAAAGAATCAGATAGAAACAAAAATTGCAATTGAGCGACCGTGCTAAAACCACGGAATCCGGGAGTGCCTAACACCTTCTCCCGGGTTAACGGAATTCCTTATCCAGGTTTCTAGTTTCGCAGACTGTATTACAGAGTCATAAATTCCCTCGGGTCGGGACTAAACCGGTGACTTGGGACACCATTATTTTTCCCAAGTGGCGACTCTGAATTAAATAAATTAATCCCGTCTCGATTGTCCTTTAAATGGAAAAACTCCTTTGCGCCCTCGCGGGTGCGGTAAAAAGGAGGTGTGACACATGGGACTTTCAGACAGTATGAAGAACATTGAAGATGCTTCAGCAGGTGGGGCTTTTCTGAGCAAGACTTGGAGAGAGGGCCAAAATTTGCTAGACAAGATGGCTCAAAATTCCGGGTGGACTTCCAGGAATGCTCCTATCACACCAGTAGTACACTCTGTACCTCTGGATCCATCCAACACTCCGGAGGAGAACGTGGCAACTTTATTTACACAAATGAGCATCCTGACAAAG
Source organism: Nicotiana noctiflora (assembly GCA_032618575.1). Classification (NCBI taxonomy): domain Eukaryota; kingdom Viridiplantae; phylum Streptophyta; class Magnoliopsida; order Solanales; family Solanaceae; genus Nicotiana; species Nicotiana noctiflora. Next base: position 141,958 of record JASVEL010002032.1, on the reverse strand, counting down.
AAGGTGGAAGAATTTGGGGTCAAGCATCAGGTTCATATTGTAGATACTACCAATGGTGGTTTATGCACATCTTGCATTAGCCAACCCATAGGTAATCCATGGGCTGCAGACCAAGAACATCATCATCAGCATGAAGATATGAACTATGTGGCTAACTATGGAGGACAACGACAAGGCAATCAAAACTAGGGCCAACAGGCTCCAATGCAGTATAGACCTCCACAGCCACAATTTAATGCAGCAGGCATGAGGCCATCACACAACATGGCTCCATATCCTAGACCTCAGAATTTCGGCAATCCGCAGCAGGGATATTATCCACCTCCACCACAACATGGGGGTAGACATGATGATGGGTTTGCAAGGTTGGAAGCTATGATGCAGCAGGTAATTGGGTCAAATGCCAAAACAAATGAGAGGATAGATGCACATGATGCCGCCATCAAGAATATTGAAGTACAGGTGGGTCAAATTGCTATGTCACTTAACAATCGGCCTCAAGGGACATTACCTGCAGATACTCAAACGAACCCAAAGGACCAAATCCCAAAACAAATAATGGTCGTGACTCTGAGAAGCGGTAGAGATCTTGATGCTGAGAATGAAAGTGAGAAAACTGACAAACAGGCTGAGACACCTACTCCATTGCCCATTGAACCGGATGAATCCACAGGGTTGACAAAAGTCACAGTCCAGCCAATTTCTGAAAATAAAGAAGCACAGCAGGGAACGGAGAAAGCAGCGAAAAAGGTAGAGCAGCAGATTGATGAGAAAACGATAGACAAAGATAAATCCCAAGTCACCGGGAAAAAGAGGCCTCCACCACCATTCCCCCAAAGGCTGTCCAAACACCAAAAAGAGGAACAATACAAAAAGTTCTTCGACATGCTCAAGTAAATTCAGGTAAACATCCCATTAATTGAAGCTTTAAAAGAAATGCCTGGTTATGCTAAGATGATGAAGGATTTAATGTCGCGGAAATTTGATTTCCAAGACTTGGCCACAGTTACACTCACACAGACTTGTAGTGCAGTGGTCTCTAGACCCATTGCTGAGAAGCTATCTGATCCAGGTAGTTTCACCATCTCATGCACTATAGGGAATTATGCCTTTGCTAAGGCTTTATGTGATTTGAGGGCCAAGCATTAATCTCATGCCCTTAGTTGTCTATAAGAGGTTAGGTATTGGGAGAGCCAAACCCACCTCTATGCTTTTACAGCTTGCTGACACGACGGTTAAGCGTCCATTTGGCATTATAGATGATGTGCTAATCCAGGTTGGGAAGTTCGTGTTTCCCGCCGATTTTGTTATTCTTGATTGCAGGGTCGATGAAGAAATTACCCTAATCCTGGGAAGACCATTCCTAGCCACTGGGAGAGCCATAATTGATTGTGAAACTGGGGAACTCAAGATGAGGTTGAATGATGAGGAGATCATCTTCAATGTGCAAAAATCCACGAGGCGCCCTAGTAAGTTTGCAAATTGCTATCTAGTTGATGCGGTTGATGTGATAGTGGAAACCGATGATGCAGAATTGACTATTGAAGATCCACTGCAAGCATGCCTGATGAACATGGAAGAGGTAAACGGTGAAAGTTTGGCCGAATGGGTACTATCTCTGGAAGGCAAGGGATTCTGGAAGAGAGAGATCGAATTCGAACCCCTACACTTAGAAAAAATAGAGAGCCCACCAACAAAGCCATCCATAGAAGAGCCACCAAAGCTTGAGCTTAAACCACCACCATCACATCTCAGGTATGAATTTCTAGATCCTAACTCCACTTTACCTGCTATGACTTCATCTGGTTTGCTAGATGTGCAGGCTCAAAAGCTTATACAGGTACTAAAAGAACGCAAGACTGCCATTGGGTGGACCATGTCAGACATAAAGGGGATCAGCCTTGCATACTGCATGCAAAAGATTCTCCGAGAAGAGGGGCACAAACCCTCCAGGAAACGCAAAAGAAAGATGAACCCGAATATGAAGGATAGGGTGAAAAAGAAAGTGATAAAGTGGCTAGACACGGGGTAGATCCTAGGTAAGTTTTCTCACCCTTCCGTGCTATACATGTATTATTATGCCATGAGGACATGGCATGATTTTAAGTGTGGGGTGGGAGACTTATCTTGTATTGTATATTGTATATAGTAGATGTAGCTGTAAATTATATTAGTTGGCTTGGCCCGATGATGGACACTTGGCGACGGGTTTCTTAAGGGTCCAAGTCGGAATAAAAAAATACAAAAAAATCATAAAATTTTAAAAATCCAAAAATATGAGTAGAGGACTCTTCCTGATGACGGACTATTTAGGACAAGTACTCTTGAGAGAAGTAGTCCACGTAGGTAGTGTATCATCTCCCCCCTTGGTTTTTCTTTTGACCGCGGTTCTTTTCCAAGGGTTTTTATTTGAACCGGGTTAGGTAAATTTTTTTCTTTCTTTCTTTCTTTTCTTAGGATTAGAGGTAAAAGGGGCAACATGTAACCCCGAATATGCACATTAGCAAAAGCGTAAATTGAACTTGAGAATGTATCTTCTAAGCTTGACTGTAGAATCTTAATATGTCTTAAATTGCACAATAATGCTTGCTTGAACATCGATAGGACTTTGTAGATAAACTAGATTTCAAATGAGTTGCATGCCATGTGTGTGTGAGGTTTTTACTTACATTGTATGTTGTACATGATGCCTAGAACTTGCCCTGTATGTTTGCAAAGCAAAATAGAAGTTGTTCGGTTGTAGAAAGGATAGAGGCATTTCTTTGTGTAACCCCATATACCAATAGACATGAATTCACCCGTACATTATATCTTAGTTAACCCTTTTGAGCTTAAAGCCTATTCTTTGATAACCCTTGAATGTTCTTCAAATTATTATATTTGTTCTACTTTACCTCCTAGAAGCACTTGTATTGTAATGAATATGCAAAAGTTTAAGTGTGGGGTGAAGGGAAATTGAAAAGGGAAAATCAAGAATGAATGGTAGAAAATAGTGAGCTGGCCAAAATAATGTAAATGTATTGCAAGGCAATGAAAAATATTCGGAGAAAAATAGCTATATTGAATAAAATTTTAGAAAGGCCAGCTACATCAATAAAAGAAAAGTGGGGGTTAAAATTGAAGAAAGGTGAAGGTATGTTTATGGGAGACATAAGGAAGTAAACAAAAAGGGAAGTTGTGAAAAAGAAAAGAAAATTGCTTAGGGAGGCTAGCCACTATAACTAAAAGTATCCTACCCGTCCCATAGCCTACATTACAACCCTTAAAGACCTCTTGATCTATGATTGAATAACTCGATTAGTGGAGTATTACACTAGGGGAAAGCCTATGGTGTGTCTGTACGCATATGAATGTTCTTTGTTGAGAGTGAGTGTATTTTTCCGGTATTTATAAGTTCCATGTATATGAATTTTTAATGTGTGGGAACTTCTCTCAATAAATTTGGTTAGGGCATGTAATTCAAGAGGAAGAAGGTAAATTTACAAGTTTTTGATAATAAGTAGAGTAAGTAATAATGTGCTGGCATGAGAGTTTACGGTAAAGTAAAAGATTATGCATATCTTAAGTTGTTTATGTATAATAGCTTATGTTGCGTACTTTGGGGGAGACAAATTTTGTTAATTGGCCTAAAGTGTGATTAAAGATTGCTCGAGGACGAGCAAAGGTTTAAGTGTGGGGTGTTGATAATAGGTGAATTTGACTATAATTATACCCTAAATAATCACACTTTATTATGAGATTAATGTTGTTGTGAGGACAAAATGCTTTGATTAGTGTTCGATTGTGTTTTACAGGTACATGTGATGCATTGGATGCCATAAAAATCTATTTTGAAGTCATAGGTTGATGAAAAGGCCAGGAGAAGAGCTAAAGTGAAGAGGTCTGGACGAAGCAGTGAAGAAACAGAAGTATTGTTCATCCGCGGTCCACTCGCGGCCGCGGATGAACCGCGAAAAAAGAAGGCCTCTGAAGTTTGACTGTTCGCGGTCCGCTCACGGCCGCGAACGAACCGCGGAAGTCCCAGCGGCAGTAATCCCAGTTGGACTCTAACTTAGTTTTTAAGCCCTAAAACCTCTATATAAACTCACTGTTTGCCCCATAGAGGCATGTACTTTATTTCTTCAATACTTTTGCAAGGTTTTAGTAGGAGAGATTCCTCTCAAACTCTTTCTATTATTTTATATCAAGCAGTTCTTTATTATTTCAATTAGTATTCTTGTTTCTTCAAGCATGAGTAGCTAAATTCTTTTCTAAGGTTTTGATGGAACCTATTGATAGATGAACTTATCGTTTATGTGATACAAATTGTGACTTAGATTTCTATTTGTTCAACTTCATTCCTATTGTAGTTAATTGGTAGAGCTCCCAATTAGCGGTGCCTATTTAGTGTGCATAACTTGAAAAAGAGTGCATATTTAGGTTTATTGTTGAACAACACCACACCTAGGTTATTAGAGGAATCTATAATTTTAGGCGTAAAGACGGGGTTAGGAATAACGAAGTCTTGGGTGCAATCTAAAGTGAACTATTCAAATTAAAGCTAGCTAGGATAGCTCGGGAGAGTGCACTAGTAAATTATTGTAATTGCTCGGGAGAGGTTACGATACACATAGCGTTCATGATTGATAGAATATATTAACAATTTGTATGAGCATAACGATAAGGGATTCCATGAATAGGGGAAATCAATACCTTAGTCTTTCTCTATATTATTTTATTCAACATTCAATTATTTCTTTTAAAGCATTCTTTAATTCTTGCCAAGTAGTTGTTCGAAACCACACATATATATATTCAAAGTTTGGGAACTTGATTCGGAAGTACTTTTGGGGTTGTGATAGTTGCAATTGGTAGGTTAATTCTCTGTGGGATTGATCTTGGACTTATTAAACCAAGTTATATTGACTACGACCGTTGCTTGGACGTGAATCAATGTGGTCCAAAGTCACTGTTGAATCAAAGTTTTTAAACTTTTTATAACTTTAAAATTAGGTTGAATTGGTTATAGCTGTTAGTTTGAAAATTTTGATTATTCAGTAATTAACTAGAGGCTGTTATTAATTTTAGGGGTATTAAACAGTGAATTAGTTTAGGGGCTGTTGTTAGGAGACTGCTAATTTTAAGTAGGAGGGTAGATATTTTTAGGGTTGAAAAACGGGGCCGCTAGTTGGACTTTTAAGAACTGGAATTGACAGCAATTAAAAGAACTGATTAAGGGGGCTGCTGGTTCTGTTTTTTCATTCTATAAGAGGGTGATATTTTCATAGAGAAAACACACACAGAATACACAGATAAACTGAAAAAGAACACACATACACTCACAAGACTAAAAAACATACATAGACTCAAAGTTTTCAACACACACACTAATAAAGAGACAAATACAATAGGAAAACTGAACATATAATCTCTAAAAGAAGTCTCTGGTTCACTTGGGTGTGAGAATGAATTGATTTTGATTTCGTAAAGTTGGAATTTAAGTTGTTGTGGTCTTGATTCTACTTAAACTATTTCCATCACTCTGGCATCAAATTTTGCTTTTGATTTCAACTTGAATCTGGATAGTTTATTTTGCTATTGTCTGCTGCTGGTATTTGTACTGATACTCACTTTCCTTCATTTCTTTGCCTTCCAGGTATATTTTTTTTTACCTCGTTTAATGTAAAATATTACGATATGGAAGTTTGGATATTGGAAGCATAACTTCTACTTGTCCTTATTATGTTAGTTTAATTTTGTCTTTGTCTCGAATATTTAGTTTCTAGATGTTTATGTTTTCTTGCTGATTAGTGACAGTGCCCTTTAAGGGCTAGATTTGATTTGATATTAGTAAAAGGTTCATTTTTTGTCAAAAGTTAGGTAGTTCGGATGTTAGTATTGTATGACTAATTTTATGATGTTAATCTTCCAGAAAGGTGAGTTTGAATAACCTATTTATTCATTTGAATTATTGGTTGGTATTTACATCTACTTTCAAGTAGCAACCTGTTGAGTATTAGTTTGTGATTAAGTTTCGAAAACCAAATAGAGTGAAGAAGAATCCATGTAAAAAAGTGTTTTCGATTCTTCTTTGAATTTGATTTCCTCTAGTGCAGTATGTTTGAGTCGTTTGGTCGGATTTAAATTTGCAGCTGCTTCTTTTCCCTTCTCCTATTCTACTGTCTTTTTATCGCGAAGTCGCAACATCGACGATGAACAAATAGAAACAGTCTATTGTTTCATCCCTGGTGATTCTTTCGTGTATGTTGTCTGGTTGTTACTTTAGTGTTATCACCATTGTGGCAGTAGCGTCGTTGACTCCGATGAGTTTCGAGATCTAAATCGTAGTTCCGTTCGAGCCATCCATTTTTGGTACCGTTAACAGTGGTGAATTCTATTTCTAAGGAGGTTGAATCCACATTGTGTAAAATAGTTGGCCATAAGTAGTGTCTAATCATGGACGAAAGGATGTAGGGATAGAAAGAAATTTCGAATAGTTGCAGCAATTGAAAATTTGACCTGCTTGAGGTTCGAATTTTTCTTATCTTTGGTCGGTTGAGGTTCTCATTTACTGCTCCTGGTCGTAACGTTAAATGGGCTCAAATACTGCTGTAGTTAAAATTCCTGGTCCTTTTTTTTAATGATTTAATTTATTTCTAATCAGTGTTTGGACAATTTAATTTATCAATATGGTATAGCAATAGGGTCTCAATTTGAATTGAATAGTGACAGATTAAGAGATTTTTGTTCTAGATTTGTTAGCCTAGGGTCAGATTTTTGGGGTTGGTTAATAATGAGAAGCTTAAGAATGATTCGGACATTTTCGTGTTGTTCCTCTCTTAATTATTTGGGTCATTAGAAGCATCTTTAGAAAATAATCACTTATGCACGTAGTTTGCTTTAATTAAGTACAATTGCTCAAAATAATTGGAGGCGTGCCGTGCCGAACAAATAACAAATTGCAGGGCTTTCTTTTATTTTAAATTAATCCTTACATGCCATGCCAATTAAAATCCCAAAAACACATGACCCTCATATTAGACTCATGATTTGGTCTAACAAATTGACAAACATTCATAGCTTTGCTTTACGACCGATTTAGATTAGTATTATGATTATATATACGTTTCGCGTAATATAATTGTAAATCTCTTTCTAAAAAACTAACTTGGGATATGCGTTCGCGCAATTTCGATCAAAATTTTCTTAACAATAAAATAGGTTGCAGGTTATTAATTAATTTTAGTTTTTTATAAATTATTAAAAAGCTATGGTTAATAGAAGGTTTCAATTAGTTCATTCGCGGCTTTAACTATTATTAGTAACATATTAGTATAATTACAAATTTAGCCTTTTATATATATATATATATATATATATATAAAATTGGATTATTTATTTAATTTTTTATACGATTCTTCTGTATCAAATTCTATTAGGCAATATATAAGCCAGTGTTTAATCCAGTTAATGACATCCTTCTAGTGGTTAATTCCTTTAGTTCTAAAATATTAATTTAAATTAATTAGAAAATGTATAGTTTGTTTTTATATATATCTTATGCTATTTTTCATTTCAGGCTTTAGTAATGCTTATTTATAAAATATGGCACGAAACAAGGTATTAATTAATAAAAGTTTGCACTTACAAATATTTATTTAATTAGGATGATTTTTCTGTATATTTAGAGATAAATAAAATAATATATATAGTCATTTTAGATTTATTTATTTTTGACAAAATAAGACAAGCTTCAATATAAAATTAGGGGACTTTCCTAGATATACATGTGTTAAAAAATGCTTAGACTTCGGGATATGTCGTTTTAGCAAATCTCACGGCATTACCAAAATAATAATGCGCCAACATCTTTAGGTACGTACTTAATAAAAATACCTCCCTAAACTCGGGTACACATTTATGTGACCCCAATCCAAATCCGAATGAAGTCGGAATATATCAAAAATTGCGGATACATTTATGTGACAAAATTCGAGATGTATTCTCACGACATTATAATTTTCTCCTAAACGATAAAAACGGTTCGAAGTGATAATTTGCCTATTAGTTCATATTTGTTAAAAAATCAGAAAATCAAGCCGAATATAATAGTTGAGCGACCGTGCTAGAACCACGGAACTCGGAAATGCCTAACACCTTCTCCCGGGTTAACAGAATTCCTTATCCGGATTTTTGGTACGCGGACTGTTTAACAGAGTCAATCTTTTCCTCGATTCGGGATTCAACCCGGTGACTTGGGACACCATAAATCTCCCAAGTGGCGACTCTGAATTAAATAAATAAATCCCGTTTCGATTGTCCTTTAATTGGAAAAACTCCCTCCCTCGCGGGCAGGCGTAAAAAGGAGGTGTGACAGCTCTGGCGACTCTGCTGGGGAAGAGTTTAACCCAGAACCACTGGTTTAGGGTTAGAAATTCGAGCTTAGAATAATTGTTGTATTTGGCTTTGTTTATTATCTGATATTTTTATATGATAAATGCTTAATGTGCAAAATGATAACTTTACCGCTTTAATATTATTTGAACTGTATATATAAACTGTGCCGAAACCCTACTTCTTTCTGGATCTACTAAAAATGGTGCATACGTTCGCGTAGCCCACTTTTCAAAAATTATTCTAAATAAGTGAGTGTTAGGGCAAGTGACAAGGTCGGGCAGACTTTAGTGCTCCCGCTACGTCCAGTTGTCCACTCGGGTAAGCCATGGCTAGAACAATAAACCCAGGTTTTTAAACCTAGAATAACAAAGCCTCATGTCGGATCCCTAGTAGCAATGTTTGTTTGCATCATGTTGCATTCGACTTAGGGGACTCAACACAGGGGTTGTGTCCGTCTAGGACAGGTGACCCGAAATGAAAAGACCATCCTGATACATAAGATTGTGTGCATTTATTTGGCTAGATCAGCATGTTGACCAGCTTCAAAAATGGGAAAATCGAGAAATAACAATGTAGTTTTGCCTGAACAATGTCAAAATTCTGTTAGTGTGTCTTCAAAAATAATAATTTTTTTTTTGAAAAGATTTTTGTTTTAAACTCAGTTTGTTTTATTTGGCGAACTACGTCGGTTTGATTCTCACTGGATGTGAGATACGTAGGCAACCCCCATCGGGTCCAATCTCCCTTTTTACAAAAACAATCATTAAAAATGTGTCAAATATTTTGGTCATAAATAAGTCAGTAATTTGTTTTCGTTTAAGAAAACATGCTTTCATAAAGAGTTTAAGAGTCACCCCTGAAACCTTAAATCTCCAGGATCAGATGGATGCTATCCAAGAATCACCCCAGGTTATCATGGAAAGAGCTCGGATACAACTACAAGAATGGTGGAACGATCTGGAAGAAGATGGTCAAGTGTGGGTGAAAAAACAGTTGGGTCATTTGCTAGACATACTGCATGTCACGCCACGGGATGACTTGGTCAAAGCCTTGGTGACTTTTTGGGATCCTGTTAATAATGTGTTCCATTTCTCCGATTTTGAACTCACTTCTACCTTAGAAGAAATGGCCGGGTACATTGCTTTCGGCCAAGAGTTAAAGGAGCAAAAGCTCATATTTCCCAGGGCCCCATCGGTGCATATTCTTCGATCTCTTGAAGATCAGCAAGAAAACAAGCAATGATCGCGTACAAAATGGGAGTTGCAAGTTCTATTTCTTGTATTACAGATTCGGAAACTCAGCCGGATTTGAAACACATGAAAATGGATTAAACAACCAATAGAACAAAGGCATATGGGAGATTCATCGCCGATTCGCTTTTATTGTGGCATTTCTAGGAATCATGGTGTTTCCAAACTCAAAAGGTTCCATAGACACCCGCATGTCTAGAATTACGCATGTTCTTGTGGATAAAAAAGATCACACAATTGTCCCGCTAGTATTATCCGATATGTACCGGGCCTTGACCTTATGCAAATCTGGAAGCCCGCTTTATGAAGGTTGCAACATTCTCCTACAAATGTGGATGATCGAACATGTTCGGCACCACCCTAAGTTCTTAAAGCATGCTTTAGACGGGACCAACTTCATCGTTAGATACGAAGAAAGGGTGGAAGATTTTATAACACCCGAGGGGTTTGAAGCATGGATTTTCTATCTGAGAAATTTGAGAGCGGATCAAATCGAATGCCTTATAGGGTGGCTCCCGATAAAAGAGATCATTTACATGACTTCTTCAAAGGGCTACTTAATGATAATAGGGGCAAGAAGTATACAACCTTATGCACCGCAAAGAGTCTTGAGACATCTTGGGAGATATCAGGTGATACCTTAGGAGATGGACTTAAGCAACATAGCCATTGAGTTGCACCTAGAGGCAGCTATCCCTAAAGAGATGGTGAATAAAGATTGGCACTGTTGCCGATATCTAAAAAATAGCACCATAGTACCAGACCCAATAAAAGGCGAGTTCGATCCCGAGTATGTCGTTTGGTTTCAAAGGAGTTTTTACATGAGCCCAGGGCCTGAGCTTGAGGCAATTAGACCTACCAAAAGACCTCACGTTCGAGCTTTCGATGATAAAATCCAAGAAAGATTAGCTTGGCTGGCTAAAGAACACGAATACAAAGACCACATTGGAGAACTAGAGAAGCATGTACAGAATCTCCAATATGAAAATGGCTTACAGATTGCAGCCGAGGGGGTCAAAAAGAAATTGACTCAAGAAAAGGACACTCTCAAGGCTCGAATCTAGCGAATCAGAAAAGAAGCCAACAGCCAACCAAGAAGCCGAGCTGATCAAAGGTTGATGGACAAACTGAACCAACAGCTCAAAGAAAGCCAAGAAAAGTTGGAGAGGTCCGAGGCTAGCAAGGAAGGGATGCAGGCAAGATGGGAGAGAGGTGCAGCGGAGCGAAGGGAGTACTTGCGGCAGGTTAAAAGGAATTGTGAGATGAGCGTCGGGATATTGACAGAGACAATTTCCACTCTCCAGGAACAGATCCACAGACAAGCTCATGAAGCTAGGGAAGACAAGGAACGGTGCTACGAGATGATGGCCCTAATAGAAGGACAAATGAAAAGATTCCAAGATCGGCTTACGGACGATGCGCGAGTATTGTGGTTTAAAAATCGGTAGATAGAGCAGTTATTCAGGGAAAGGGATAACATTCGGGGAAGGATTGATGAGATTGGGCACTACATTCACATGAGATGCCTATCATGCGAACAGATGCCCCGGGATGCCCTTTTCTCCTCTATCATGCGTTATGTCCGTAAGATTATAGAAGAATTGAAAGATCTGCAAAGAGGTCTTTCACCAAGGGCCACAGCCAGACCAAACAGGGCCCCACCGGCACAGAAGCTCAAAACCTTAGAACTTGTCTAGTTTTGAACTTGTATTTCTTTTTTGGGTCTAGTCGTGAGACTTTTTATAAAAAGGGCCGAATATGTTTTGACCATCGTTTTAAGTTTGACTGTTGTAAATCCAGTTTTTTTGGAAAACCTTTGAAAATTATTTTGTGTATTGTATTTACACGAACTACGCTAGGGTCTGATTCATGCGGGGACATGATACGTAGGCAATCCTACATAAGATTCAACCATTGTTTATAGTAAAAAAGGGGAAAATAAATAAAAGAAGTGAGAGAAATAATGGATAGGCATAGATGATAAGCCAGGATAATGCATGCGGTCTGAGCAAAAGCATAATAGAAATGGTTCATTGCATAAGGACATTGCATCCCCAATGTGCTTTTACCATATCTGTTAAAATTTTAACACTAACAAGTTTGTTGTTTTTTTTAATATCCATTTAGTGTTAAAGTGTACTGGCATCACACAGATATCAGACAAGATTGAAGGGACCTATACCTAAAAGTATGACTGGGTCAGATCACAGCAGTGAGTCAGAAAAAGCAATGAGCCAGACGCTCAAAGAAGCTTTAGAAAAAATGGAACAAATGCAGTTGAAAATTAGCGAAATGCAGACGGCGTTGGCCAGAGCACAAAAGGGTCCTGAAGCACCAACTACTCCTACCTTCCCACCTGGATTTACCCCAGAATACCTTTCTCCCGGTCCCTCAACAAGAGTCTCAGACCTTCATTACAACCAAGGAAGGGATGCTTTCAGCTCCACCACCAAATCAAAACCCTCCTCCACCAAAGGTCCCTGTCTTTGTGGCACCTCCCCCAGCTCCATTGCATAGATCATCAAGTGAGCCATTATTTCAGGTTCACGACACTCATTATTGCCCCCCGGAACCCACATTTAGGGCACCCGAACCACCCACCTATACTCCTCCCTTTGAAGTCCCAGTGGAAAAGTCGGCCAAGAGCTCAGAACAAGATGAGATGATACGGAAAGTCAAGAGCCTGGAGCAGTCCTTCTGGAACATGCATGGAATGGGAAATCAAGTTATCATGGTTTATAAAGACTTATGCCCTTTCCCCGACGTACAACTGCCAGCTGGGTTCAAAATGCCCAAATTTGATCTGTATGAAGGGCATGGTGATACCATGTCTCATCTCCGAGGATTTTGCAGCAAGATGAGGGGAGCAGGCGGAAAAGATGAGCTACTGATAGCTTATTTTGGATAGAGTTTGAGCGGGTCTGCATTAGAATGGTACACAAGGCAGGATCCAAGTAGATGGTATACTTGGGATGATTTGGCCCAAGCGTTCGCCGGGCACTTTCAATATAATCTGGAGATAGTGCCTGATCGTCTCTGTGAGCACGTGATTTTTACCCTATATTTGAGTTATTCCCATAAAATTTAAAATAAATAATTTTTCCTTATTTTTACAATTTGCGTATTAATTAGTTGCATAAAAATTAATATAAAAATACAAAAAAGAAATAAAATACAAAATTATAATGAAAAGAAAATAAGGTGAACTTAAAAAAAAAAGAAAAATAAGATAATCCCTCACACCTTAGGGACACGGAAATACCGTGTCTCTATCTCCTTCACTGAGCTAAGCACTAAGGTGATTTATCGGAGGCGATTTTCAGAGAAAAGAGGGGAACGAATCAGAAATTTAGGAGACATCGGAGAGATTTGAGAGAGAATTTCCAGAATTCGGTTTCTTCTTCAACCAAATCGAACGGCCTTCACTCTATCTCCTTCACACACCCCGCTCCTAATCACAGACCTTACCTCTGTTTCCACCCAAACCCGCCGGAAAACACTCACAGGCACAGAAATGAGAAATGAGCAAAAACAAAGCATAAGTTCTAAAATGTGAGAACAGAGGAGGTGAACGAACAAGTTGTTCGTTTCGATTTTGAATTGAAATCCTTTCAATTTCATGTCGAATTCCAATTTCCTTCTGATTTTTGATTTGAATTTCTATCTGTGGGGTTAGTCGAGGCTAAATTCTGTTGGTTCGAGATTCGTGGTGTCGTTCGTGGTTTCAGCTGATCTCTACAGTGTTGAGTTGGTCGCCCAAAGTGTATTCACTGTCGATTTTGATTCAGCAAAGTTTATGCTTCAACAGTGTCCTATTCCACATTGTTGGATTTTAATAGAAGCCTAATTCGAATCGCCATTTGATTTCCGTTGTTGCTGTTAGTTTTGGTTCGTTTGCTGTCTCTATTGTTGGATTCATCTCCTATTTCCAGATTTGCAGCAACTAGGTATGTTAGTACTCATTTGAAAAATCTTCATTCAAGTATATGGCATGTAAACTTGGTTTGTCAATTATGTATTCGTGTTCGATCATCTAAGTTTAGCATGTTCAGTTGTGATATTTGTTGGATTCTGAATCTCTTTCAAATTTCGTTAGCCATTACTTATGTAAAAATTAGATCTCGGGTTTAGATGTTAGTTAACAGATAATTAGTTGTGTTTGAAGGACAATACCAATTCTGGATTCATTTGTCATTTAATTTAGGATGTGTTTGCTTTTGTTCTAACTGGATTTCCTGTAGTAACCATGGGTAGAATTGAAATTGAAAACAGATGGAATTTTCTAGCATTTCTAATTGTAATTATAAGTCATGTTTGGATGTTATGCTGAAAAGGATGTTCGGAATCCTTGTTTACCGTAGGGATCAAGTTCCCAATGGCATGAACTACTCACTTAGATTTTTCTTAGCTTGTGCTCGATTTTAATGTAAGTTTCAGCTAGTTTAGTGTTTGATTAATTGATAATGCAAATGTCTGATTCCTATTGCAGTAGCTTTTGTTAGTTTATATGATTTCTCAATTTAATGTAGATGATACTTTTAGAAAAATGTGGATTAAAAATTCTTTCAGGCTTTCGAATTTGCTGAGGTAAGTGATGCGTAGGACCATTGGCTTCAAATCAGTTGTAGACTGTTATTAAGCTGATGCAATTTCGTGTAGAATTCAGACAATGGGGATTCTGGTTTTGTTCAATAAAATCTCCTTAGTAAACTATATTGGCTATGATGATTGTAAGAGCTTGACAAATGCATAAGCTACTGTGCTTATTAGATCTTGAGTCTCATTTTATTAATCCATACGACTCTGCAACTCGTATAGTTGGGGTTGTTTCACCTGAGTTCACCACACAAGGAGTTCTCTGCTTGCTCTATCTCATAACAGAGCAAATACAATTCTGAGCCTTAAGGTCTTTGCTATTATCAGTGACTAACCAATGTGTTGTGTTTCGAATTTCCAGACCCTGCTTTGTTATTTACTATTGGACAAATGATCTAGATATTTTGGATTTTAGTTCGTGTATTATCTCCCTAAATTAAGATTACTAATGCAAACAAAATTGACAAATTGCGTGGCCCTCTTTTATTATGAATTGACCCTTAGAATTCGGGGCGTGCCATTTAGCAAATTCCATGGCCCTCGCAAAGTACAAACGCGAAATTACTTTAGGCGCGTTAGTTAACAATAATACCTTCCTAATCATGGGTGCGCATTTATGTGACCCAAATCTTACTCCCGGCGAAACCGAAATACGTTAAAGTCACAGGCGTACTGGTTGCGGTGCGACTCGAAATGTATTTTCGTGACGTCGCAATTCTTCTAAAATTGAAAAAGCGGAACATTAATAGCACATAGTTAAAATATATAAAGAAATCAGATAAAAACAAAAATTGCAGTTGAGCGACCGTGCTAAAACCACGGAATCCGGGAGTGCCTAACACCTTCTCCCTGGTTAACAGAATTCCTTATCCAGGTTTCTAGTTTCGCAGACTGTATTACATAGTCATAAATTTCCTCGGTTCGGGATTAAACCGGTGACTTGGGACACCATTATTTTTCCAAGTGGCGACTCTGATTAACCTCTAATAAAATCCCGAACCGATTGTCCTTTAATTGGAAAAACTCCTTCCCCTACGTTATTTTGTCCGTTTCGGGTATTTGAACGTCGGGGTATACCCTACGAGTGTATTTATATGCTTCTAATTTGGGGTAGTAAAAAGGGAGGTGTGACAGCTCTGGCGACTCTGCTGGGGATAAGTAACCCAGAACTTCGGTTCAGGGTTTAAGAATTCGAGCTCAGTTAAATTGTTGTTTTTTGCTTATATCTGATTTCATTATATATTTTGGTTAATGTGCTACATGTTTACCGCTTTGATATTGCGTGAACTGTATATATAAAACTGTGCCGAAAACCCTTCTTTTCTTATCTCCGGGGATGTGCTTACTGGTTGAGACTCCCCTTTCCGTTAGTGTCAATACCAAAAATAAGAAAAAGAGGCCGGATAAGTTACAAAGCCGATTGACTCCGCGGGTCACCGGTACGTAGCCCCCTCCTCGATCCGAGTTGTCCGCTCGGGTACACGGTCTAGTACCATTGAAAACATCGGGATATTGAGCCTAGATTTAGGACGTTTATTTGCATCATATCTGACTTAGGGGACTCAACACAGGGGTTGGGTCCGTCTAGGACAGGTGACCCGATAACCAAAAGACCGAGCATGTTATATGTTGCATTTATTTGTCCTATTATACTGATTGGCTAAATTCCTGAAAACAAAAAGAGAGAAAATTTAGATATCGAAATATTGTCGATTGATTGAAAAGAAAATTTGAAAAATAGGTAGAACAATTTTGTTGAAATAATTGGTCAAATAATCTGACCGAACTACGCAGGTTTGATTCTCACCGTTAGGTGGGATACGTAGGCAACCCTCATCGGGTCCAACCACCCCTTTCAAAAATTCAAAAAAATGTTGAAGTTTTTAGTTTTCAATAAAATCAAAGTGACGCTGTTTTTTAAAATAGCCGAATGTTCCGAAAGGACGCGGGAAGGCTATTTTTTGCAAAAATAGCCACTTTGAATCATTATAAATAATTTTTGGGCACAACCTTGAAATATTCCCTCGCGGAAATGTTGAAAGGTCGTAGGCGCAAAATCAAGTTTGGGTTACCACCCCTTTTAAAAAAATCAAAAAAAATGTGTGTTTTATTTTGTCAATAAAATCAAAGTGATGCCGTTTTTGCAAATAGCCGAATGTTCTGAAAGGACGCCGAAAGGCTGTTTTTTGCAAAAATAGCCACTTTGAATCATTTTTAATAATTTGCGGGCACAACCTTGAAATATTCCTTGTGGAAATGTTGCAAGGCCATAGCCGCAAAATCAAGTTCGGGTTCACACCCCTTTTGCAAAAATAACCAAAAAATGTCAAATTTTTGATTTTGTTATAAATATGCCGGGTGATGCTATTCTTGCTTAAAATAAGCCGAATGTCCCTCAAAAGGACGTCGGAAGGCCGTTTTTGCAAGAATAGCCGCTTTGAGTCATTTGTAAATAATTTTGGACACAGCCTGGAAATATTCCCTCGCGGAAATGTCGAAAGGCTGTATCCGCAAAAATTAAGTTTTGAGTCATCACTCAACTTTACAAAAATAACCACTTTATCAAATAAGCCATTACATGGCCGAAATTTTGCTGAAATAGCCACATTTTTGCATTTTAACTTCCTCAGTCTTGTGTTGGCCTGTGTCGGTGCTGAACGATGCCCCATAGGCCCCACGATAAAATTTTTGAATTTGCATCTTCTTAAATAAAACTTTGCAAAAAGAGCCACTTTGTCTAAATAAACTATTACATGGCCAATTTATGAAAAATAGTCTTGTGTTGGTTTATGGTGACGCCGGACGATGCCCCATGAGCCACAGGATAAAAAAAATTTCAGTTTTATCTTTCTTAAATAAATTTTGCAAAAATAGTCATTTTGCCAAATAAGCCATTATGTGGCCAATTTTGTTGAAATAGTCATAATTGACACCAAAAATATTCTTATTCTTGTATAAATCTCCTACACAAGTTTGTAGTTGGAGTCGGCTTCTATAATTTTCCTTCAAAGAAAAAGAAAAAAAAATCAAAAAAAAAATCGAATAAACATCTCTTTATTTCTTGCATTAATTTGCAAGAACTACGCTCGGTCTGATTCACGCGGGGTCGTGATACGTAGGCAATCCACATAGGATTCGACCATATCCATTTCCATAACCAAAAAGAAAAAAAATGAAAAACTACAAAAAGAAAAAAAAAAGGAAAAAAAAATGAAAAAACCACAAAAAGGGAAAAAGAAAAGAAAATAGCAAAAAAAAAAAAAAACAAAGGAAATCAATAAGTGGAATACCTTAACGCTAACCCGGTGGTTTCGTTTTGTTGATCCAGAAAGTCGAGGTGGTTGGTTGTGGTAAATTGGAAAGCAAGATCCAAGGAAAATGATAACCGGCATCGAAGCTGTTACGAGTGCTCAAGAGACTCAGGGTCAGAAAATTCAACAAGGGTCTACTGTGGTTGAGGAAAACGGTGCATTGAAACAACAAATGACCAAAATGCGGGCCAATAGCCAAGGACAGCCTTCTCATGAGTCACAATCTGCTATACAGCAAGAACAGTATCACTCTCCCGAGTACCACTCGTACTCGTTTGACCTTCCTGCAAACGTTGAGAAGCTTACCCGAAAGAATGTACAGGAAGAAATGGCCCAAAGATTGAAGAGATTAGAACATCGACTGAAAAACATGCAAGAAATGGCAGGTCAAAAGAGTGTTGCCTTCAGAGATCTTTGTATGTTCCCCGATGTCCACTTGCCGCCTGGTTTCAAGGTTCCCAAACTGGAAAAGTATGATGGACGCGGAAACCCCATAGCCCACCTGAAAAGGTATTGCAACCAATTGAGAGGTGTGGGAAGAAAAGAAGAATTGCTTATGGCTTATTTTGGGGAAAGCCTCTCGGGAGTAGCATCTGAATGGTTTTGGGATCAGGACGCATCTGGTTGGCACGTCTGGGATGATTTGGCACGAGCCTTTACCAAACAGTTTCAATATAATATTGACGCCACCCCAAATCGCATTTCCCTTTCTAAACTAAAAAAGAACCCAACTGAAAGTTTTAGGGAATATGCCATCAAATGGAGAGAGCAGGCAGCGAGAGCTAAGCCACCCATGAATGATCACGAGTTGGCCACTGTTTTCCTTTAGGCTCAAGAGCCGGATTACTTTCAAAACATGATATCTGCAGTTGGTCACTCCTTTGAAGAAATAATCAAAATGGGAGAAATGGTGGAAGATGGTCTTAAGACAGGCAAAATTATAAGTCAAGCAGCTCTCAAAATTGCGGCTCAGGATGTCCAAAGTGAATTCAGTGATGTGAATAGGAGGGATGACGAAGTCATGATGACATCAGGGTCGAGAAGAGGTCCTATGAGAACATCTCAAAGGTATACACAACCTCATCAAGTTTTCCATGACCCTCTTAAGCATTACTACCCGCCTCAGAACCCTCCATACTCTGTTGATCCAGTCCAGTATGTTGCTCAATCCTCAAAACACCCAAGAAAGCGAGCCCGAACATCACAAAATCTTTACCAACCTCCGCAAAATTTTCAAATACCTTATAACCCACATCCAAGCCAGGGGTATGGAAAGGAACAGAAGTTGAAAGATAATTTTACACCAATCGGAGAGTCCTATGCAAGCTTGTTTGAGAAGCTAAAACGACGTGGCGTGATTGCACCCATCCCTCCAAATCGGGTGGACCGACGTGCGAGAAGTTTTGACTCATCCAAAAGGTGTGAATACCACTCCAATGCCCTGGGGCACGATGTTGAAAGTTGTCGGGATTTGAAAAGAGAGATAGAAAGAATGATTCAGGAAGGAATAATTGTGGTCCAAGGCAGGGGCATCCAAAACATTGCACATAATCCTTTACTTGCATATAACGGAGCACATTTTGTGGGAATGATGCCCGGTGATGTGGGTGATGAAAATCTTCTTGGGAAATCATCAATTGAAGTTGAAGATATTGAAACAGAAAGTGATCTTGGCAACATTAATGCAGAATTCAGTGGCTAGGATGCCATGCTTGTCAATTTGGAAGGCGCTCCGTCTCTTGGAGTTTTGGTGGTATATTTTGGTGTCATCTCTTTTGCCCGGGTTATTTCAGGGTTGTAATTCGGACGTTGTCTTGAGAGTCAAAACCCTTCTATCTTTCCACTTTGCTTTGTTTAGTAATAAAATTTGTTTAGTGCTGTCTAGGTTTGTAATTCTAGTCTAGTCTGTTAGTTTTGTTGTTCGTTTTGTTGTTTCAATCCATCAGTTTAATACAACTTTTTGTTTCCCATCATTCCTAGTCATTCCATTTCTGATCATTTTGCGATTCTTCTCATATTGGTTTTAGCAACATGACATGCACATAATTCTAAGCCTGATTTTAAAAGTCAATGAAACAATGTTGAAGATGTAATGATGCTCGGAAGAAATAAAAACATATTGGAATACTGTGAAGCCGGAATCAAGTGAATACTAGGGGAAAACATAACATAAAGAAATGCCTTGGAAATGCATCATGCTTCATCGGTTTAAAGCCAAAGGCAAAAGTACCCCAAGACTAAAGGAACCATTCGTGGTATCAAGATTGTTGCCCAATCGCATTGAGAATCGTCAAAAACAGAAGGCAAATATGTGAATCGGTCGAAAGATAGTTTGTACTTGGTAGGTTTTGAAGATTGGAATGACGAAGTCATTTCGTTCGGCTATCTAAATACTTCGTCCATTGCTACCCCTTTGAGCCATATTATATTTTCTTTCATACCCCTCTTTCGGAATCAACAACAAAAATTGAGGATTGAACGGAGAAATCCAAATGGAGAAACAAAAAGAAAGAAGAAAAGAAAAGAAAAAAAAAGAAGATAAAAGAAAAGAAAAAAAAAGAGAGAAAAGAAAAAGAAAAGAAAAAGAAAAGAAAGAAAAAGAATGCAAAGAAAAAACGGGAAAAAGTCAAAAGAAATTTATAAATTGATGACGTAGGGGTACGTAGGCAGCCTCACTGAGGTTCAATCACAATAAAGGAAAAATCCAAAAAAATCCCCCAAGAAGGAAACTGGGGCAGAAGTTATGGTTGTCGAATAAATAAGATTCCGAAAGTTGTAATTTTAACCCACGATGAAATATTTTTGAGCCTTTATATCCTTTTTTCTATATCCCATCCAAAAGCCTGCATTACGGTCCAAAGGAAGACCTTCCGACCAATCGTCAAGAAATGCCGAGTCAAACGAGCAAAGGTGAATCACATCAAGGGCAACACTCCAGTCCGAACAAAGGCGAATGAAGAATTCAAGATGATGAGAACCACCACGAGACTCCAAGATGAGAGAAATCAAAATGAGAGAGTCTTATCGGTGAAAACCCGCATGGGCACCGTAAGGCGACGGTGAGTCGAGAGAAAGAAAGAGCAAATGAGAGAGGCTTGATGGTGAAAACCCTATGGGCACTACAAGTCGACTAAGGATCAGATCAAAAAAATGAAGTGTTGAAGACCGGTTTCACAGCAGAGCTTGCAACAAGAGTTGAACATCAAATTTGCTATACAGAGAAGGCCAAAAGTGCATGTCAAGGTCGCTAGAGTCGGTATTCAAAATCCGATAGGTCATTCTTCCGTAGGTTTCTTGTTAGGAATTATGTTTTCCTTTCTTTCTATTCTTTGTACCTTGTTTTACCCTCCATCTTATTGAGTCTGTCGGGTCATAACAAGTATAGAAATGATTTCAAAATTTGCCACCAAGCTTTCCAATTGCACAGGATGGGATTTGGCCAACACGACAATTGTCGTAAGTGAGGAAAGGCCAAGGCCAGTGCTTTAAGCCAAAAGAGCAACATGTGCAATGGAGCGGGCAACAATAAAAACGTTTGGGGTTCATGCAAGACGCAAAGGTCGGCAAAGTGCCAACTCGGGGGAAAATATAGCAAATGGAAATAGGGGAGTGTATTCTGACAAAAGAAAGAGCCAGTCAAGAAACACCCCAAGGCTGTCCAATGAAATCATTGAAGAAATCGTAGACTTCAAGATCGGAATTGTGGGATCCGTCAAGAATGGAAGAACATACATGCCTAAAGAGAGGCGGATTTTGAACAAAGAAGAAGTGAAAATGGATAGTCGGTGAACAGGCCAAGCATTCAAGCGGAAATTTCGAGGCCACAACCAACCACCGCATTTTAAACTGATAGAGTTTTCTTTGCTTTGAAACAGGAGCAAAAGATATTGTCAAACTGGGGCAGGAAAAATTTTCTGTCATCAGATATTCATCCGAAGAGCATGAAGGTGAATACAATTGTTTTTGAAGATGAATAAGGCAAGTTGAAAGGTGAATGAAGCAAGTATCGGAGAATGATACAATCTTAGTCTATTGAAACTTTCTCCTAAGACAAAAGTCTTAGTCCGATG
Source organism: Nicotiana noctiflora (assembly GCA_032618575.1). Lineage (NCBI taxonomy): Eukaryota > Viridiplantae > Streptophyta > Magnoliopsida > Solanales > Solanaceae > Nicotiana > Nicotiana noctiflora. The sequence continues at coordinate 120,355 of JASVEL010002032.1, read as the reverse complement.
AATTTTTCACCTAAGATGAATTGGATAAAATCTTAGTCTGTTGAATCTTTCTCCCAAGATAGAAGTCTTGGTCTGATGAATTTTTCACCTAAGATAAAGAGATAATGCAATGAGAAAACAAAAGGAAGGCAGAAGCCAATGAAAGCAGAAGTTGGAAAAGAAAGAAAGGGCAAAAGCCGAAAAAGAAAGAAAAGTTTGTTGAATGTGAAAGACTTAAGAAAGTCTGAATTGCAAATGGACCCAGTCTGATGAATTATCTCCTGGAGTCATAAACTCAGTCCGATGGATAATCCTCCTGAGACCATGCAAATGAATAGACCCAGTCCGAAGAGTTATCTCCTGGAGTCATAAACTCAGTCCGATGGATAATCCTCCCGAGATTACATTGAAATGGACATAGTCCAGTAAGATACAATCTTAGTCTGTTGAATCTTTCTCCCAAGATAAAAGTCTTGGTCTGATGAATTTTTCACCTAAGATAAAGAGATAATGAAATGTGAAAACAAAAGGAAGGCCGAAGTCAATGAAAGTAGAAGTTGGAAAAGGAAATGAAGGCATAATTTGAAACGAAAAGGAAAGGCATAATTTGAAAGGTAAAATCAGAAGTTGGAAAAGAAAGAAAGGTAAGAAGTTGAAAAGAAAGAAAAGAAAGGAAAAAGCTGAAAAGAAAGGAAAGTATAAATAGACCAGTCCGATGAATTATCTCCTGGAGTCATAAACTCAGTCCGATGGTTAATCCTCCCGAGATTACATTGAAATGGGCATAGTCCAGTGAGATACAATCTTAGTCTGTTGAATCTTTCTCCTAAGATTAAAAGTCTTAGTCTGATGAATTTTTCACCTAAGATAAAGGGATAGTGCAATTTGAAAACAAAAAGGAAAAACGGAAGTTTGGGAAATAAAGAAAGTTAAAAGTTGAAAGGAAAGAAAAGTTTGTTGAATATGAAAGGCTTAAGAAAGTCTGAATTGAAAATGGACCCAATCTGATGAATTATCTCCTGGAGTCATAAACTCAGTCCGATGGTTAATCCTCCTGAGATTACATTGAAATGGACATAGTCTAGTGAGAATGAAAATTTTAGTCTGTTGAAACTTTCTCCTAAGGTTAAATGTCTTAGTCTGATGAATTTTTCACCTAAGATAACCTTTAGTCAAGGTAACACAAGTTTTTAATTTCATGCATTTTTAATTTCTGTTAGGTGCCCACCTTCAAATACGGGAATACATTTCTGCATTGCACGTTTAATTTCTGTTAGGTGCCCACCTTCAAATACGGGAATATTTTTTGCATCGCATTGCACGTTTAATTTCTGTTAGGTGCCCACCTTCAAACACGGGAATATTTTTTGCATCGCATTGCATTTTTAATTTCTATTAGGCGCCCGCCTTCTAATACGGGAATACATTTCTGCATTGCACGTTTAATTTCTGTTAGGTGCCCACCTTCAAATACGGGAATATTTTTGCATCGCATTGCACGTTTAATTTCTGTTAGGTGACACCTTCAAATACAGGAATATTTTTTGCATCGCATTGCACGTTTAATTTCTGTTAGGTGCCCACCTTCAAATACGGGAATATTTTTCTGCATCGCATTGCACGTTTAATTTCTGTTAGGCGCCCACCTTCAAATACGGGAATATTTTTCTGCATCGCATTGCACGTTTAATTTCTGTTAGGTGCCCACCTTCAAATACGGGAATATTTTTCTGCATCGCATTGCACGTTTAATTTCTGTTAGGCGCCCACCTTCTAACACGGGAATATTTTTCTGCATCGCATCTCATACATATCTGCATTTAAAAAAAAAATAAATAAATAAACAATGAAAAATGAAAAAAATGATGATGAAATTCTGACATTTAATAACATGATGTGCCCAGTCACCATACTGGGGCAGAAAAATCTTTCTTTGGTTGTTTATTTTGTCACAAGCAGAGGTCCACTTGGAGAATGGACGAAATATTGAAGAAGTTGAACAAGTCAAGGCAAGAACAAGAATGCCGGTGAAAAGAAGTTGAATAAGTCGAGGCAATAACAAGAATGCCAGTGAAAGAGAAATACAAGTCAAGGCTCAGCAACTAGGAGCCCACCTGAAATCATGAGCACTATATGTCCGGACTTGATCCAAAAGCTGAAGAAGATTGAACCAACACCTGCGGCTAACAAGCATCAAGATTCAGATCAGGGTCCGCATGAAGCACCCAACCAACTCAAGATCAAGCTTCAGAAGACTCATAGATAGGAATTTTGTAACTCGTAGCCGATAGGTTTAGTTAGTCTTTTTCAATTTTGATGTAATAGCGGGACAACGGACCGGAGCCTCGGACGGAACCTCGACTCTCAACCTCGATACTCCATCACTCCCGAACTACACTGACCTGATTCCTGTTTAGCCCAGGATATGTAGGCAACCTCTGAAGCAGGGTGCGGTCAAAGCTTTTCAAAATGCTTCACAACGGAATACTCGAACGGGTAAAAATCGTTCATAGTTGCTCACTTATCTTTGCACGGAAACTCTTCGTGTCCCCGAGCAAAGAGGGGCAGCTGTGAGCACGTGATTTTTACCCTATATTTGAGTTATTCCCATAAAATTCAAAATAAATAATTTTTCCTTATTTTTACAATTTGCGTATTAATTAGTTGCATAAAAATTAATATAAAAATACAAAAAAGAAATAAAATACAAAATTATAATGAAAAGAAAATAAGGTGAACTTAAAAAAAAAAAAGAAAAATGAGATAATCCCTCACACCTTAGGGACACGGAAATACCGTGTCTCTATCTCCTTCACTGAGCTAAGCACTAAGGTGATTTATCGGAGGCGATTTTCAGAGAAAAGAGGGGAACGAATCAGAAATTTAGGAGACATCGGAGAGATTTGAGAGAGAATTTCCAGAATTCGGTTTCTTCTTCAACCAAATCGAACGGCCTTCACTCTATCTCCTTCACACACCCCGCTCCTAATCACAGACCTCACCTCTGTTTCCACCCAAACCCGCCGGAAAACACTCACAGGCACAGAAATGAGAAATGAGCAAAAACAAAGCATAAGTTCTAGAATGTGAGAACAGAGGAGGTGAACGAACGAGTTGTTCGTTTCGATTTTGAATTGAAATCCTTTCAATTTCATGTCGAATTCCAGTTTCCTTCTGATTTTTGATTTGAATTTCTATCTGTGGGGTTAGTCGAGGCTGAATTCTGTTGGTTCGAGATTCGTGGTGTCGTTCGTGGTTTCGGCTGATCTCTACAGTGTTGAGTTGGTCGCCCAAAGTGTATTCACTGTCGATTTTGATTCAGCAAAGTTTATGCTTCAACAGTGTCCTATTCCACATTGTTGGATTTTAATAGAAGCCTAATTCGAATCGCCATTTGATTTCCGTTGTTGCTGTTAGTTTTGGTTCGTTTGCTGTCTCTATTGTTGGATTCATCTCCTATTTCCAGATTTGCAGCAACTAGGTATGTTAGTACTCATTTGAAAAATCTTCATTCAAGTATATGGCATGTAAACTTGGTTTGTCAATTATGTATTCGTGTTCGATCATCTAAGTTTAGCATGTTCAGTTGTGATATTTGTTGGATTCTTAATCTCTTTCAAATTTCGTTAGCCATTACTTATGTAAAAATTAGATCTCGGGTTTAGATGTTAGTTAACAGATAATTAGTTGTGTTTGAAGGACAATACCAATTCTGGATTCATTTGTCATTTAATTTAGGATGTGTTTGTTTTTGTTCTAACTGGATTTCCTGTAGTAACCATGGGTAGAATTGAAATTGAAAACAGATGGAATTTTCTAGCATTTCTAATTGTAATTATAAGTCATGTTTGGATGTTATGCTGAAAAGGATGTTCGGAATCCTTGTTTACCGTAGGGATCAAGTTCCCAATGGCATGAACTACTCACTTAGATTTTTCTTAGCTTGTGCTCGATTTTAATGTAAGTTTCAGCTAGTTTAGTGTTTGATTAATTGATAATGCAAATGTCTGATTCCTATTGCAGTAGCTTTTGTTAGTTTATATGATTTCTCAATTTAATGTAGATGATACTTTTAGAAAAATGTGGATTAAAAATTCTTTCAGGCTTTCGAATTTGCTGAGGTAAGTGATGCGTAGGACCATTGGCTTCAAATCAGTTGTAGACTGTTATTAAGCTGATGCAATTTCGTGTAGAATTCAGACAATGGGGATTCTGGTTTTGTTCAATAAAATCTCCTTAGTAAACTATATTGGCTATGATGATTGTAAGAGCTTGACAAATGCATAAGTTGCTGTGCTTATTAGATCTTGAGTCTCATTTTATTAATCCATACGACTCTGCAACTCGTATAGTTGGGGTTGTTTCACCTGAGTTCACCACACAAGGAGTTCTCTGCTTGCTCTATCTCATAACAGAGCAAATACAATTCTGAGCCTTAAGGTCTTTGCTATTATCAGTGACTAACCAATGTGTTGTGTTTCGAATTTCCAGACCCTGCTTTGTTATTTACTATTGGACAAATGATCTAGATATTTTGGATTTTAGTTCGTGTATTATCTCCCTAAATTAAGATTACTAATGCAAACAAAATTGACAAATTGCGTGGCCCTCTTTTATTATGAATTGACCCTTAGAATTCGGGGCGTGCCATTTAGCAAATTCCATGGCCCTCGCAAAGTACAAACGCGAAATTACTTTAGGCGCGTTAGTTAACAATAATACCTTCCTAATCATGGGTGCGTATTTATGTGACCCAAATCTTACTCCCGGCGAAACCGAAATACGTTAAAGTCACAGGCGTACTGGTTGCGGTGTGACTCGAAATGTATTTTCGTGACGTCGCAATTCTTCTAAAATTGAAAAAGCGGAACATTAATAGCACATAGTTAAAATATATAAAGAAATCAGATAAAAGCAAAAATTGTAGTTGAGCGACCGTGCTAAAATCACGGAATCCGGGAGTGCCTAACACCTTCTCCCGGGTTAACAGAATTCCTTATCCAGGTTTCTAGTTTCGCAGACTGTATTACATAGTCATAAATTTCCTCGGTTCGGGATTAAACCGGTGACTTGGGACACCATTATTTTCCCAAGTGGCGACTCTGATTAACCTCTAATAAAATCCCGAACCGATTGTCCTTTAATTGGAAAAACTCCTTCCCCTACGTTATTTTGTCCGTTTCGGGTATTTGAACGTCGGGGTATACCCTACGAGTGTATTTATATGCTTCTAATTTGGGGTAGTAAAAAGGGAGGTGTGACAGTCTCACACTACTGAAGCTGGAGAAGAAATCGGGGGAGAGCTTTCGGGAATTTGGATTTCGTTGGAGAGAACAGGCGGTTAGAGTTGATCCTCCTATGAGAGAGGGGGAGATGGTAGATTACTTTCTGCAAACTCTCGAGCCAACCTTCTTCGGTCATTTAGTGACATTAGTGTGAAAATCCTTCAATGAAGTGGTCAAAATGGGAGGCATGATAGAAGAAGGTCTCAAGACCAACAAAATCTTGAGTTATTCAGCGATCAAGGTGACCACACAGGCTATTCAGAGCGGCACAGGAGGTGCGCTCGGAAAGATGAAAAAAGAGGATGTCACAACGATAGAGGCTGGTAATTGGTCCCGATCCAAAGGTCCTTCCCCCCATCACCAATTCAGACCCCCTCACCCAAATTACCCTCACATTCCGAATTATCCTCCACAATCCTATTACCCCCTCAAGAACCACATTTTTTCGTGCACCAGGCACAAGCATACAATCAACCACCAGTTCGCCCACAATGGCGCGCACGGTTCCCCAACATACATATGTACCTCCTCAAAACACCTATCCACAACAAAACACATACCCACCACCCCAAAATGCTTATCTTCCACCAAGGGCATACAGGAACCCTACAAGAGCATGTTTTCATAGAAATCCAGCTTCCAAAAACGACAGGGTACAAAGGCAAAGAGCCTTTACCGAATTGGAAGAAACCTACACCGCCTTGTTCCACAAATTGAGGCAGGTAGGTTTGTTAAGTCCTGTCGAGCCTAGGGTACAAAACCCCCCGCCCCAGAATTTGGACCAATCGAAGAGTTGTGAGTACTATTCGGGGATGTTAGGACATGAAACCGAAAGGTGTTGGAGATTGAAACATGCAGTGCAAGATCTCATTGACACCCGTAAGATCGAGGTCCAAACACCCGAAGCGCCTAACATTAATCAAAACCCATTGTCGCCGCACCACGAGACCCAGATGATTGAGTTCGTGCATGAGGTAGGAGAGACGAAGAAACCATCACAAACAGTAATGATGATCCGAGCCATTTCGAAAGAAAAAATGGCAGGTAAGGAAGCAGTGATAGGTGTGGAGAAGGTAGATGGTGAATCAACAGTGATAGTGGAAGAGAATGCAGTCGTTGCTCTGGAGAAATCAGGATCTACCAAAGTGGTAGTATCAGGGGCGCCACTCGCACCCGTGTTCGTGGTAAAGGGAGTTTGCCGAGAGCCGGTCATTGTCAAACCGGTAGTTCAATTACCGGTAACTAGCAACAAGGCAGTGCCTTGGAAATATGAGAAAGCGGCGATAATATACCGGGGCAAGCGGTTGGAGAAGAACGTATGTGAGACCCAGGGATTGACTCGTTAAGGGAGATGCTTTGCTCCCACCGAGTTAAGAAAGCCTAGCTCAGCAACAACAAAGAAGCCAGTAACGGATGAAGAAGCCGAGGAATTTTTAAAGAAAATGAAGGCCCAAGATTACTCCATTTTGGAGCAATTGAGGAAGACTCCGGCTCAAATTTCACTGTTATCTTTGTTGATCTATTCCAGTGACCATTGCCAGGCGCTAATGAAAATCCTAAACAAGGCTCACGTTCCGGACAAAATCTCGGTGAATCACTTGGAGAAGATTGTCATGACCCCAAATCCGGTCGTGATGGCGCCCAGCACATTGCTAAGCCAGCCTGACCAATCAATATAAACAACGGAGCTAGAAGCTCTCTTTTAGCCTATTTAAGCATATTAAATCACGAAGCAATAGCGATACAAATAACGAAAACAGGGAACCAAGTCCCATAATACATCAACTCCCATAGACCAAGGGTCAAGAGTCATGAGCCTCTAAAGAACATAATTGTATAAAGGTTTACAAGATACCAAGTGCGGAAAGAAAAGTCAATACAAAATCAAGACAGTAAGAAGGAATATCGGGTCCTGCGGACTCTGCACCTACCTCGAATATCCACAAACGTCGCCTCGCACAGCTACTGGATCACTGCTGAGAGGTACCTGGATCTGCACACAAGGTGCAGGAGTAAAATGAGTACTGCCAGACTCAGTGGTAATAAACAAGGGTAAGACAGCGCAGATAAGAAATCCGCAATAAAGCACTATGTAAAGCTATAATCAGCTACCCTGTCATAGAATCAATCTTCACTGTACCTGTACCAACAAATACCAATAAATAGCATAACAACTAGCAGATGTAGCTAAATGCAATGCAATGCATGATATGACCGCTACGGCGCGTAGCCCGACTCCAATTTTTGGGTACCCGTGCTCACTGTGGGGGTTCAGACTCCGGAGGGGCTCCTACAGCCCAAGCACATCTCATAGAGATATTCCTGCGGCGTGCAGTCCGATCCAACATATATCTCGCCGCGGCGTGCAGCCCGATCCACTACTAGTCAGCTAATATGCAGATACAGCCTCGCAGGCTCAAAAGTAGTTTTTGAAAACTCTTTTATCATTTTTCAGCTGGAAAACAGTAATATCAAGTTCCAGAGATTGGAATTAGCATAATAACAAAAATAGCTGCGGACTAGTAGTAAACTAGCATGTCTATATGATAAGACCATGATAACGATCCTCGCGGGATCCAATAACTGGCTCACGGCCCACATGTATACTCAACCGCCCAAGAAGGGGGTTCCTCGGCTCAAGAGTGGCCATTATCACAATATATATATATGCAACCATCCGGAAGGAGGTTCGACGGCTCTAGAATAGCCAATAATACAGTATCAACAGGTCGGACTAATATATAGTCTCCAGTTCATGATCGACCCCGCACTCTCAAGAGTGTGCGTGTCTCGCCGCTATACAACATCACAAAGTGGTATACCGGGGTTTCGAACCCGCTGGTCATCACCCACATCTATTACTCACCTCAATACGGCACGACGACTACTCCGCAATGCCCTTGCCACGAGAATCAAGCTCCGCACGCGTAGAATCTGATCAAATACAGTAGAAAATACAACAATTTAGGCCAATGGGACGACACCCAATCAATACAACTCAATTTACATCAAAATTCCCAAAGTTGTCAAAACCCGAGCCTCGGGCCCACATTCCGAAAATTTACGAAATTCACATTTATGGAACCCTCGTCTCGCCACGAGTCCATACATATAAAATTTACCAAAATCGGACTCCGTTTGCCCACTCAAATCGGTGTTTTTCTTCAATTTAGGCTTAGGGCTCAAACCCACATTTAATCTCCCATTTACAGAGAATTAACCAAGGATTTCATGTTAAAATGATGTAATTAAGCCACAAAACTTACCTCCAACGAATCCCCGATGAATTACCAGCAATTCCCGTGAGTTTCTCTCTCTTGAACTCAAAAATGGAGGGTTCATGAATGAAACCCGTAGCTCTCTGATTCTGGATTTTTATTCTCTGCCAGACACAAGTGTTCATCGCGTTCGCGTGACCCTCTACGCGTTCGCGATGAGCAGCCCCGCCTTACTCTACGCGAACGCGACGCTATCCACGCGTTCGCGATGCCCAATTCCTGATACTCTTCGCGGACGTGACGCATCCCACGCGTTCGCGATGTTCAAACTCCCAGCCACCCGGATTTCTTCTACGCGAACGCGTCTACCCTTCACGCGATCGCGATGGTCTCCATCTTTCTCCTACGCGAACGCGACCACCTGGGACGCGAACGCGAAGCTTCGTCCCACCTTGCCTACGCGAACGCGGCAGCCTGACCGCGAACGCGATGCCTTAGCCAGCTCTGCCTTCGCGAACGCGACCTGGGCCACGCGAACGCGAAGGCTTAAGGCCTGCTGCACCAACCTGCAATTTACAGCAGACTTTTCATACTCCAAAAATGCCGGATGATGGTCCGGATTCACCCCGAGGCCCCCGGGACCCCAATGAAAACCACCAACATACTCCAAAATACGATACGGACTTGTTCCAATCATAAAAACACCATCCTAAACATCAAAATCATCAATTACACACGGATTCAAGCTTATGTTTATTCAAAACTTTCAAAACTAACATTCAATCCAAAACCCGATCAAACGATGTCCAAATGACCTGAAAATTTGCAGGCATATCCAAAATCACCTAACGAAGCTACTGCAACTGTCGGAATTCCATTCCGACCCCCCGATCAAAATCTCACCTACCGTTCGGATTTCGCCAAAATTCAACCTTAGCCAATTCAAGCCTATTTCTACACCGGGCCTCCAAATTCAATTCCGATCGCTCCCCTAAGTCACAAATCACCTCCCGGAACTAACCGAATCATCAGAATCTGATTCCGAGCCCTCTAACCAAATAGTCAACTCCGGGTTGATTTTCCTTATTCAAGTTTCATTCACAAAGGCTATATGCCTCATTTTCAATCCAATTCACTCCTAACTCACCCGATAGACTTTAACACCGATATAAAAGCATAAAACATACAATTTCAACATAACGGGGTGGTAATTCCCGTGACGACGGGCCGGGTCGTCACATTCTCCCCAACTTAAACAATCGCTCATCCTCGAGCGTACTCAGAGTTGTACTAGAAGCAACCCAATAGCTGAATGACTTTACCAAGCATATATTAGGGCGATCATACGTCACCCTATCTCACGCAAGTCCGAAAACACCATATAGTCAAAATTTCACAGCCCATCTGAACCATAAATCACATTGCACTTTCTGAAATCATATGCCAAATGCAAATCCCATGCCTATACTCGGGATACACTTGAATCCACTACAATAACCCATATTCACTACTCCGGTTGAGATCATATGCTGTATCGACAACCCAAATCACTCGAGACGATAGTCTCTAATCACAACAACTGGCCACAATCACCAAATACTAGCTGAAAAACCTTTTCCATTAGATAGAGTCTTGTTCCAACACCTTCATATCATGCCCAAGGCAACCAAACACGCGATATATCGAACCCATCTCTCAGGTCAACCATTCATGAATCCATTTCACTTTTAACTGATACCACAACAGATTTCGGACCCAAATCTCGATATTACCTTTCTAACCAACTGAAATCACATATACTCACATTCATTATTGGCTCCAACGACCATTTCGATTATAACACACCGCACTGGTGATAAGACACCTCAACATCGGCCTAAGCCACGACGAGCACAACATAGGCTCAAATAGAAACGTATGCACACACTCGAATCATGACAACTCAATTCATGACAACTGTCTCCAGCAAATAGAGCTGCAATTTAATCCCTCTGTGCCATCATAATATAGAACTGAGACCGCGTCTCGCATTATAGAAATAAAGTACCTGAATCCTCCTCTAGAGGTCATAACATCACGCGGCCTTGCCACGATTCATGATTTTATCCAAACATTATTATTCATGAAGCACCCCAATTTACCAAGCTCAAAACGATCAGCCACACACATATTTAGGTCTGAACCCAAGCAATCAACCTCACCCACGGTGAAACAATTAACGTATGCTATCAAATCCTGAAAGAACACAACCGATGTGCCATTCGCCAAGCGATACTCAATACAGACTCTTCCTTAGAAGTCAGGAGGTATTGTATACCAGGTAGCATATAACTAGCTATATTTTCACAATATTCTGTTGCGGCGTGCAACCCGCTCCAATGACATACCCGTGGCGGCGTGCCACCCGATCTAGATACCATACCTGTGGAGGCGTGCCACCCGATCCAAGTAACCCTCGTCAAATGAATACGCGTCGAGTCAAGTTGCTCATCATAATAAACATATATCGCCTCAAGTTTGGCCACATGAAACGCATCCGACAACGTTTCTCAATACTGGAACTGAATCAATGGTAGATACTTCTACACTAACATCCGCCACTAAGGTCCAACTGACAAAGCAATGCCTACCAGCCGTCCGCTGGTCCCGTGTACAACTACTCTGTTGGAGCATACTCTGATGTTCTCTGCTACGCAATTTGTGCCATTTTCCGACATAGCCCATATCACATTAGTCTAGACGACCCGGCTTATGTCAACCAGTCTGAAATAAGGTATCATAACCCAAATTCATCATATCAAGCTAAGAGCTAAACGGTGCTGATACACACGATATACAACCACTGCATAGGCGGATTACGAGAACTTCCAGACTCTAACACATGTATTACATATGGATCACTATGCCCGATCCCACACTCCACCGTACGATTACATAACACACATCAAGCATCTATTCATACCTCGAAAGCCATTCGAAAATTTCACTATGCCATCAACGATTCAGTTATTATAGTCGATCCAACAAGAGAATACCACCATACAACTGGATATCATCATTTTACATTACCTTGTCCCTTTGCACCATATACCCTGCCAAATCACCAGAAGAATTGATTCTTTAAATCACCTGCAGCTGCCCGCGCTGCTCGATAATTTTAATGACTTTCCATATATTATGAACCGATCTCAAAACCTTGAATATGCCATTATCAACTTTCCATAACACATCGCATATACAATACCACACTAAGATAACGTGGACATTCATATCCCTTTCCTCCGCTGCAAACTCGATGCACTCAACTCATCAAGGGCTTTCATGATCCCATATAGAGAAAACTCATTACACATTCCAAGCCTTGCATACCAACAGGAAATACACTCATTTTTCAAACCCCATTAAAACACATTATAAACTCTTTCTCCAAATTACATTGCATAAGTTAAACTGCCAGGACTGAGTCCTTATACACATATTATACCCATATCGGGTTACACGACTGCCAACACTCAAAAGCTTTATTGCACAATATCTACAAGACTCATTACTTCAACCACATACCAGGAATTAGTCGTATTCCTTATCATACCATTCTGGTTTATTAACAAGTTGTTCCATTTACCCAGTTTCCTTTCTGATTCATCTTTGATTTAATATTAGCCACTACTGTAGCACCATAACACATGAACTCATTCCACACGAGAATTGTAGCACCATAACACATCAACTCATTCCACACGAGACTCGTACATAAGACCACACGGTAAGGATCACATCCTACAATACTTTATTTTGAAGAACCTCTTGCGATTTGAATTCGTTATCATTACCTTCCAATACGGATTACATAGAATCCCATCATTCACATAATATAACACAAGTACCGATCTCTTCTAACGAAACCACCATCTTTAGCCACATGCACAATTTTGAGACACCTGACTGTTACAAGTAAAATCTTGAACACCGTAAACAATTCTCAGGCGTCAGTCATCCTTATTCAGCTGTAATTCAACTGTCTTATTGAACAGAACCACTCGTGCCTTATTAGAACTCTGACACTGCAGATCATGATTACATACGGATACTATTAGCTATCACTCTTTTCTATACACCAAGCATTCCTTACCAACCTCAGTTCAAAATACCCTAGTATTTCTTCACATCTACGAAGCACCATAACCTTTATCAGAATTTTCCCAACATACTTAGAGACAGAATCAACATAGCACACAATAGTGCAATCAGTTAATCAATAGCAACCTCCCCAACTTAGCTCGAAGCCATCCATCAAAGCACTTTCAACCACTCATATCAAGTATTACTCAAGTGATGCCGAAATGTTAGTATGATATTAAACTCAAGTCATTTACAAGCTTCGACGGAGATTCGAATCATCAGAAATATTAACTCTTTTGCAATTCTTGCATTCATTCACACACAACAGTTACGCCCCCTCTTTAGGTGACCAAATCTTTTCTAAGTCCCAAATTTTCCAAAAATTTCGGCAGAGTTTCCTTTGTAAATTGGCCTATCCACCTGCCAGAGAATCACCAAACCATTCTAACAATACATCCACAATGTATTTCAACAACATTAAATCTCAATACTACACGAATCATATTATCACAATTTATACTTGAACCTGCGATGTATCTGCTCAAATCATAACATATATCGAATACCATTCAATTACACATCAGAATCAACCCACCTATTTTTCCTCAATCTAGTATTTCAGTACAACACCTTCTACCAGGATATACATAGCATAATCATTTCAGTCTCCCTGAGTTTAAACTTGTTCCGCTACAAATAAGGCATTATACCTTCCAATTACGAGATATGATAAATAGTCACCACGCCCATAGCTCGGGGCTACACAACAGTTTAGATAAGAGTCGAACAATTAACAACTCGCCCATTAGTAAACCTCCATAATACTCTACAGATCAGCACAAGGCCCCAAACATGGCTACTAGCCCAAATACATCGATATAAGCCAGTCTCAGTCATTATACACAGTAATCTATCAATCGGGGAGGATCAAGTCCAAATCCCTAGTCATAATACCACCACACTCGTCATATGACGCGTGTTCCATCTCAGGACAGCACTGTATAGTGCAAATACGGGGTTTCAAACCCTCAATACATTATCTATTGCCACCACTCACAAAATCAGCACTTCAATGCTCAAGTCATAAATAAGGTCCAGCCTCAAGTCATCCTGACTGGCCCAACATGAACTCACCGAGATTATATCTCGCCCCTCGTTCGAGGAAATCATAAGCCATAAGGCAATTACATTACTAAGCGCTCGATGCGTACACAGACACGTGGAAGGAATTTCAAAAATTATATCTCAAGCTGAATCAAGTACGCACGATAAGAATTCCAAGAAATGTGAAGTGTTTCCTAAAGGTTCGCAGCCTCCCGAGGATAAGTACAGGCGTCCCCATACCGATCCACAAGACTCTACTAACCGGCTCAAGACTAATGAGGCCTAGTAAACCTAGGCTTTGATACCAACTTGTCATGACCCCAAATCCGATCGTGATGGCGCCCAGCACATTGCTAAGCCAGCCTGACCAATCAATATAAACAACGGAGCTAGAAGCTCTCTTTAACCCATTTAAGCATACTAAATAACGAAGCAATAGCGATACAAATAATGAAAACAGGGAACCAAGTCCCATAATACATCAACTCCCATAGACCAAGGGTCAAGAGTCATGAGCCTCTAAAGAACATAAGTGTATAAAGGTTTACAAGATACCAAGTGCGGAAAGAAAAGTCAATACAACATCAAGACAGTAAGAAGGAATATCGGGTCCTGCGGACTCTGCAGCTACCTCGAATATCCACAAACGTCGCCTCGCACAGCTACTGGATCACTGCTGAGAGGTACCTGGATCTGCACACAAGGTGCAGTGAGTAAAATGAGTACTGCCAGACTCAGTGGTAATAAACAAGGGTAAGACAGCGCAGATAAGAAATCCGCAATAAAACACTATGTAAAGCTATAATCGGCTACCCTGTCATAGAATCAATCTTCATCTGTACCTGTACCAACAAATACCAATAAATAGCATAACAACTAGCAGATGTAGCTAAATGCAATGCAATGCATGATATGACCGCTACGGCGCGTAGCCCGACTCCAATTTTGGGTACTCGTGCTCACTGTGGGGGTTCAGACTCCGGAGGGGCTCCTACAGCCCAAGCACATCTCATAGAGATATTCCTGCGGCGTGCAGTCCGATCCAACATATATCTCGCTGCGGCGCGCAGCCCGATCCACTACTAGTCAGCTAATATGCAGATACAACCTCGCAGGCTCAAAAGTAGTTTTTTGAAAACTCTTTTATCATTTTTCAGTTGGAAAACAGTAATATCAAGTTCCAGAGATTGGAATTAGCATAATAACAGAAATAGCTGCGGACTAGTAGTAAACTAGCATGTCTATATGATAAGACCATGATAACGATCCTCGCGGGATCCAATAACTGGCTCACGGCCCACATGTATACTCAACCGCCCAAGAAGGGGGTTTCTCGGCTCAAGAGTGGCCATTATCACAATATATATATATGCAACCATCCGAGAAGGAGGTTCGATGGCTCTAGAATAGCCAATAATACAGTATCAACAGGTCGGACTAATATATAGTCTCCAGTTCATGATCGACCCCGCACTCTCAAGAGTGTGCGTGTCTCGCCACTATACAACGTCACAAAGTGGTATACCGGGGTTTCGAACCCGCTGGTCATCACCCACATCTATTACTCACCTCAATACGGCGCGACGACTACTCCGCAATGCCCTTGCCACGAGAATCAAGCTCCGCACGCGTAGAATCTGATCAAATACAGTAAAAATACAACAATTTAGGCCAATGGGACGACACCCAATCAATACAACTCAATTTACATCAAAATTCCCAAAGTTGTCAAAACCCGAGCCTCGGGCCCACATTCCGAAAATTTACGAAATTCACATTTCTGGAACTCTCGTCTCGCCACGAGTCCATACATATAAAATTTACCAAAATTGGACTCCGTTTGCCCACTCAAATCGGTGTTTTTCTTCAATTTAGGCTTAGGGCTCAAACCCACATTTAATCTCCCATTTACAGAGAGAATTAACCAAGGATTTCATGTTAAAATGATGTAATTAAGCCACAAAACTTACCTCCAACGAATCCCCGATGAATTACCAGCAATTCCCGTGAGTTTCTCTCTCTAGAACTCAAAAATGGAGGGTTCATGAATGAAACTCGTAGCTCTCTGATTCTGGATTTTTATTCTCTGCCAGACACAAGTGTTCGTCGCGTTCGCGTGACCCTCTACGCGTTCGCGGTGAGCAGCCCCGCCTTACTCTACGCGAACGCGACGCTATCCACGCGTTCGCGATGCCCAATTCCTGATACTCTTCGCGGACGCGACGCATCCCACGCGTTCGCGATGTTCAAACTCCCAGCCACCCGGATTTCTTCTACGCGAACGCGTCTACCCTTCACGCGATCGCGATGGTCTCCATCTTTCTCCTATGCGAACGCGACCACCTGGATCGCGAACGCGAAGCTTCGTCCCACCTTGCCTACGCGAATGCGGCAGCCTGACCGCGAACGCGATGCCTTAGCCAGCTCTGCCTTCGCGAACGCGACCTGGGCCACGCGAACGCGAAGGCTTAAGGCCTGCTGCACCAACCTGCAATTTACAGCAGACTTTTCATACTCCAAAAATGCCGGATGATGGTCCGGATTCACCCCGAGGCCCCCGGGACCCCAACGAAAACCACCAACATACTCCAAAATACAATACGGACTTGTTCCAATCATAAAAACACCATCCTAAACATCAAAATCATCAATTACACACGGATTCAAGCTTATGTTTATTCAAAACCTTCAAAACTAACATTCAATCCAAAACCCGATCAAACGATGTCCGAATGACCTGAAAATTTGCAGGCATATCCAAAATCACCTAACGAAGCTACTGCCACTGTCGGAATTCCATTTCGACCCCCGGATCAAAATCTCACCTACCGTTCGGATTTCGCCAAAATTCAACCTTAGCCAATTCAAGCCTATTTCTACACCGGGCCTCCAAATTCAATTCCGATCGCTCCCCTAAGTCACAAATCACCTCCCGAAACTAACCGAATCATCAGAATCCGATTCCGAGCCCTCTAACCAAATAGTCAACTCCGGGTTGATTTTCCTTATTCAAGTTTCATTCACAAAGGCTATATGCCTCATTTTCAATCCAATTCACTCCTAACTCACCCGATAGACTTTAACACCGATATAAAAGCATAAAACATACAATTTCAACATAACGGGGTGGTAATTCCCGTGACGACGGGCCGGGTCGTCACATTCTCCCCAAAATTTTCAAAGTGAATCGAGTGACCTTTTCTGACAATAGGTTACCAATTGAGGGCACAGAACATAACAAAGCCCTATATCTAACGGTGAAGTGCGAAGACTCGGTGGACACCCGAGTACTGATCGATAATGGATCCAGTGCCAACATCTGTAGCTTGGCTGCTTTGAACAAGTTAAAAATTGATCACAACCGGATTCTTAAGAACATCGTCTGCGTCCGAGGTTTCGACGGAATTGGTACCAACATGGTGGGTGACATCATACTGGAATTAACCATTGGTCCATTTGAGTTCACCATGGAATTCCAGGTGGTCGACGTAATTGTATCATACAATCTTCTACTTGGGCGACCTTGGATCCATGCTGCCAAAGCGGTACATTCCACATTACACCAGATGGTGAAATTTGAATGGGACAGGCAGGAGATAATAGTGTACGGAGCTGACAGAACAAGCCTTGGAAGAGATGATATTCTGCCATTTATAGATACGGAAGACGACAAAGGATCGTGGGTGTACCAAGTCTTCGACGGGGTACCAGTGGCTAAAATTTCTGAAGGAGTGTGACGACCCGGCCCGTCGTCATGGGAATTACCACCCTGTTATGTTGTAATTACATAATTCATGCTTGTATATCAGTGTTAGAGTCTATTGGGGAAATTAGGAGTGAATTGGATTGAAAATGAGACATATAGCCTTTTTGAAGGAAACTTGAATAAGGAAAGTCAACTCGGAGTTGACTATTTGGTTAGAGGGCTCGGAATCGGATTTTGATGATTCGGTTAGTTCCGGGAGGTGATTTGTGACTTAGGGGAGCGATTGGAATTGAATTTGGAGGCCCGGTGTAGAAATAGGCTTGAATTAGCTAAGGTTGAATTTTGGCGAAATCCGATCGATAGGTGAGATTTTGATCCGGGAGTCGGAATGGAATTCCGATAGTTGCAGTAGCTCCGTAGGGTGATTTTGGATGTGCTTGCAAAATTTCAGGTCATTCGGAGGTCGTTTGGTCGGGTTTTTGATCGAATGTCGATTTCGGAAGTTTTGAAGAAACTTAGGCTTGAATCCGTGCGTAATTGGTGATTTTGATGTTTAGGATGGTGTTTTTATGATTGGAACACGTTTGAATTGTGTTATGGAGTATGTTAGTGGTTTTCGTTGGGGTCCCGGAGGCCTCAGAATGAATTCGGGGGTCCAAACGGACCATTTTTGGCCTTAAATAGCAGCTGAATTGCTGCTGTATCTGCATAAGGAAATCCTTCATCGCGTTCGCGATGAAGGGGCACGCGTCCGCGAAGGTCAGCCAGGGTATGCATCGCGTTCGCGATGGTCTGGAAGCGAACGCGTAGGGTTAGGATCGGAGGCTTCACGTTCGCGTGGAGCTGGAATGCGTTCGCGTAGGTGTGAAGGGTTGGTCATCGCGTTCGCGTGAGCGGAGACGCGGACGCGTAGAAGAAAATCCGGGCGGTTGAAATCTGTGCTTCGCGAACGCGTGACTGGGTGTCGCGTTCGCGATGGGTGGACGGAGCAGAGCATCACGTTCGCGTGAGTCCTGTCGCGAACGCGATGCTCTAAGAAAGGTCTCTGGCAATGAAGTTAAAACCAGAACTGGACAGTCGCGGGTTTAATACCCAAAACCTCCATTTTTGAGTTCCAAGCGAAGAAATTGACGGGAGATTGCTGGGAAATCATCGGGGTTTCGCTCGGAGGTAAGTTTTGTGGCTTAATTACATCATTTTAACATGAAATCCTTGGTTAAATCCCCGTAAATGGAAGATTAAAGGTGGGTTTGAGCCCTAGGCCTAAATTAAAGAAAAACAGTGATTTGAGTGGGCAAATGGAGTCCGATTTTGGTAAATTTTATATGCCTAGACTCGTATCGAGATGAGGATTCCGAATATGTAATTTTTGTAATTTTTCGACAAGTGTACTGAAAGGCGGGTTTTGATAACTTTGGGAATTTTGATGTAAATTGAGTTGTATTGATTGGGTGTCGTCCCATTGGCCTAATTTATTGTATTTCTACTATATTTGATCAGATTCTACGCGTGTGGAGTTTGATTCTCGTGGCAAGGGCATTGTGGAGTAGTCGTCGCGCCGGTTCGAGGTGAGTGGTAGTAGTAAACAATGTACTGAGGGTTTGAAACCCCGTACTAGCACTTCACAGTGCTATATTGAGATGAGACACACGTCTTGAGACGAGTGTGGTGA
Source organism: Nicotiana noctiflora (assembly GCA_032618575.1). Classification (NCBI taxonomy): domain Eukaryota; kingdom Viridiplantae; phylum Streptophyta; class Magnoliopsida; order Solanales; family Solanaceae; genus Nicotiana; species Nicotiana noctiflora. The sequence goes on along the minus strand of JASVEL010002032.1, from coordinate 101,269 downwards.
CATTGTGATTGGGGACTTGGACTTGGTCCTTCCCGGCTAATAGAATACTGTGTTGTATGACTGCTAATGAGATTATAACTGTACAATTGGGCTAATAGCCATGTTTGGGGCCTTGTGCCGATCTGTAGAGCATTAGGGAACCTATAGAGCTAGGTGACCCGTATACCGTGTTGGAAACATTCACTCAGCCGTAGCTCTAGCTGTATAGCATAATATGAGCCAGTACTAGATGTGTACATTGGGAGAGATTATCTAGGGTGGGATTCCCTGTTCTAGCTGAGTGGCCCTGAAAATCCTAGTACATATTGACTGGGATAGGGTCGAGGACCCATTATGGGGTATTATATATATATATATACCTATATTGGGTCGGGCTGCATGCAGCAGCAGTATATGTATTGGATCGGACTGCACGCCGCAGTAATATACATGTAATATACGTGTAATATACATGTGGGACGGATTGCACGCCGCAATATTATTGCGCTTGGGCTGTAGGAGCCCCTTCGGAGTCCGAGTCCGCACACATTCTCAGTGAGCGCTGGTGTATATCATGGGATCGGGCTACGCGCCGCAGCAGGATAAATATATATACATATATATATTGGATCGGACTGCACGCCGCAGTAATACATGTGTGGATCGGGCCGCACGCCGCAGTATAATAGTGCTTGGGCCTGGGAGCCCCTTCGAAGTCTGTATACACCCCCAGTGAGCGCCGTCGACGTAAAATGGAGCGGGCTGCGCGCCGCAGCGGTATATGTATTGGAGCGGGCTGCACGCCGCAGCATTATACTTATTCATACCCTGCTATTTACTTAAATACTTATACATTATAGACATAAGTATGTGTCTTCATATGTTGAGATGGCCGTACACCGTAGGGGTACGAGTGAGGGTTAGTTCAGTGTGGAATCTTGTGGAGATAAACGTAGATTGGAGATTAGAGTACTACTATAGTGATGACGTACCTGCGAGGGTTGCCTTAGAACTGCTAAGTGATAGCACAGGATTTCTTACCTTCAGTTATTATTTATTATTGTTACTCACTGAGTTGAAATATACTCACCCCACTCCCTTGCACTTTCGGTGCAGATCCACAGGTGCCCGAGAGCAGTTGAGACATTGTAGCTGCTGATCCTTGTCTACTTTTGCAGAGATTACGAGGTAGCTGCCAGCGTCCGCAGAGCTTGTTTTCTCCTTCTTTATCATCTTGTTGATTTCCTATTTGCCTAGACTTGGTTGTATTAGGATGCTATTCTGTAGAGACTCAGTCTCGTGATACCACGATATGGTTGGGACCGTATTTCGTATGTTTTACATTTCGTTTATCACCTGATATGATCATTTACTGTTTAAGTTTAATTTGATTAATAACTGGTTGGTTTAAGGGATAATATGGTCGGGCTTGCCTAGCATTGTGTTGGGCGCCATCACGACCAGGGTTTGGGTCGTGACAAGTTGGTATCAGAGCCTAGGTTAACAGGTCTCGCGAGTCATGAGCCGGTTGGTAGAGTCTCGTGGATCGGTACGGGGACGCCTGTACTTATCCTCGGGAGGCTGCAAACCTTTTAGGAAAAGTTTCAAATTCTTGGAATTCTTGTCGTGCGATTACTTTTGACTTGAACTGAACTTTGACATTCTATTCTCTCGCAGATGGCGAGAACTCGATCGTCCGGACGTGGAGCACGACCACCACTACCACCTGCTAGAGGCCGAGGACGTGGCCGTGGTCGTGGCGGAGTAAGGGCAGCTGAGGCAGTGCCAGCTGACCCATAGCCCCTAGTTGCAGAGGTGCCAGCAACACCAGATCAGGCACCAACCGTGCCCATTGTCATACCGGGTCTACAGGAGATCCTGGCTCAGATACTAGCAGTCTGCACTGGCCTAGCACAGGCGGTTTCAGTCACTACTGCATCAGCTGCATCGGGGATTGGGGGTAGTCATCGGACCCCCGCAGTACGCACTCCAGAGCCAGCAGTGCAGGGCTTACAGACACCAGAGGCTCCTCCAGTTCAGCCTGTGGTACCGGTTCAGCCAGCAGATCAGGTTCAGGGGGACAGGGTCCCAGCTATGACGGACGATGAGCAGCGTCGTCTCGAGAGGTTCACTAGATTATCTCCTCCAGTGTTCACTGGTGCTCCGGGCGAGGACGCCCAAGGTTTTCTGGATAAGTGTCGTCGGATGCTTCGTACGGCAGGGATATTGGAGTCCAGTGGGGTATCATTCACTACCTTTCAGTTTCAGGGGCCAGCCTTCGCTTGGTGGGAGGCTTATGAGCGCCGCAGGCCGGCAGCGGCAGCACCACTATCATGGCCGGAGTTCTCCACTATGTTCTTGGAGAAATGGGTGTCTCGATCTCAGAGAGAGGAGATGCGTAGGCAGTTTGAGGGTCTCCGTCAGGGGGACATGTTAGTGTCAGAGTATGAGATCAGATTTACAGAGTTGTCCAGATATGCACCGTGGTTGGTTCATTCCGACAGAGAGAGGATTGGGCGCTTCGTGGACGGCCTCATTTATCCCATTCGTATTCCGATGACTCGGGAGAGGGTTTTGAGTCGTACATTTGAGGATGATGTGGATATTGCTCCCGACATAGAGACAGATCGTCGCAGGGAGCGGGACGAGAGGGAGGCCAAGAGGCCTCGAGGAGCGACTAGTTCTAGTGGCACTCGGACCGGAGGCCAGAGTCAGGAGAGCCGAGGTCGCTCTTTCGGAGTCTTCGCAGTCGGGTCGTTCAGATCATCGCGGATGGTCTCCTAGACGAGGTTATCGTGGTTCGCACCGCAGCCGACCATCCGGCCTCGTAGTACTTCACGAGCCCCATCCGCTCGTGGTTCATCTCGGCCTAGTTCATCGACCGGCCACTCCAGGCCGCGAGGTCCTTATCGGTCCCGCGTCACCAGCACCGGGAGTTACTACGAGTGCGGAGAGTTTGGGCATCACCGCAGGGAGTGTCCCCGTCTTGTTTCCGGATCTTATCAGCAGAGGGGCAGCCCTCGTCATCCGGTCCTTCTACTTCAAGCACCCGCCCGCCGCCTAGGGGCGAGGGTCGACAGCCGATGGGTCGCTCTCGGCGGGGAGGCCGATCGGGCGAACGAGTGCTAGATGCTATGCTTTTCGGGGGCCGATCCGAGGCCGTTGCTTCCGACGCTCGTCATTACGAGTATTATTTCGGGCCGCCACAGAGATGCCTCGCATTGTTTGATCCCGGTTCTACTTATTCTTATGTGTCTACATATTTTGCTCCTCATTTGGGCACGACCCGAGGGAGTCTTGAGTTGGCGCGTGCATGTATCTACCCCGGTAGGGATACTATTGTTGCGGACCACGTATACCGGTCCCGTTTGGTCACTATCGGAGGTCCGAAGACCCGAGTAGACCTGTTGCTTCTCAAAGCATAATTGATTTTGATGTTATGTTGGGCATGGACCGGCTATCTCCATGTCATGCTATTCCGGACTGTCATGCTAAGAAAGTCACTTTGGCTATGCCGGGCATTCGGAGGATCGAGTGGCGAGGCACGACCGAGTATGTACCTAGCAGGGTAATATCTTTCCTCAAGGCCCAACGAATGGTCGGGAAGGGATGTCTCTCTTATTTAGCATTTGTGCGGGAGGTCGAGGCCCAGACTCCCAGTATTGATTCTGTTCCCATTGTGCGAGACTTTCCTGATGTGTTTCCCTCAGACCCGCCGGGCATGCCGCCGGACAGGGATATTGATTTTGGTATCGATTTGGTGCCGGGCACTCAGCCTATTTCTATTCCTCCGTATCGGATGGCACCAGCTGAGTTGAAGGAATTGAAGGAGGAGCTCCAGGAACTCCTAGATAAGGGGTTCATTCGGCCGAGTGTGTCGCCGTGGGGTGCACCGGTCCTGTTTGTTAAGAAGAAGGATAGATCCATGAGGATGTGTATTGACTACAGGCAGCTAAACAAAGTAACAGTGAAGAATAAGTATCCTCTGCCTCGTATCGATGATTTATTTGATCAACTCCAAGGAGCTAGGGTGTTCTCGAAGATTGATCTTCGTTCAGGCTACCATCAGCTGAAGATTAGAGAGTCCGACATTATGAAGACCGCATTCAGGACCAGATATGGTCACTATGAGTTCCTTGTGATGTCTTTTGGGCTGACCAACGCCCCAGCAGCATTTATGCATCTGATGAACAGTGTGTTCAGGCCGTATCTTGATTCATTTGTTATTGTGTTCATTGACGACATTCTAGTCTACTCTCGTAGCCGGGAGGAGCATGCTCGGCACTTGAGTATTGTGTTGCAGAGGTTGAGAGAGGAGAAGCTGTATGCCAAGTTCTCCAAATGTGAGTTCTGGCTTGAGTCCGTGGCATTCTTAGGGCACGTGGTGTCTTGTGATGGTATTCAAGTAGATCCGAGGAAGGTCGAGGCAGTGCAGAGTTGGCCCAGACCGACCTCAGTTACTGAGATCCGTAGCTTTCTGGGATTGGCAGGGTATTATCGCTGATTCGTTCAGGGATTCTCTTCTATTGCTTCACCCTTGACTAGATTGACTCAGAAGGGTGTACCTTTTATATGGTCCGAGGAGAGCGAGGAGAGCTTTCAGAAGCTCAAGACAGCACTAACCACAGCACCAGTCTTGATTCTGCCGTCAGCTTCAAATCCTTATACTGTGTATTGTGATGCCTCAGGAGTTGGCATTGGTTTTGTGTTGATGCGGGAGGGTAGGGTCATTGCTTATGCTTCTCGCCAGTTGAAGCCCCACGAGAAGAACTACCCCGTTCATGATTTGGAGCTAGAAGCCATAGTTCACGCTTTGAATATTTGGAGGCATTACCTATATGGTGTCTCATGTGAGGTGTTCATGGATCATCGCAGTCTTCAGCACTTACTTAGACAGAAGGACCTTAATTTGAGACAGCGGAGGTGGTTGGAGTTGCTTAAGGACTATGATATCACTATTTTGTATCATCCGGGGAAGGCCAATGTGGTGGCCGATGCCTTGAGTCGGAAGGCGGTTAGCATGGGTAGCCTAGCTTTCATCCCAGTTGGGGAGAGGCCATTTGCTTATGATGTTCAGGCCCTAGCCAATCGGCTAGTGAGATTAGATATTTCGTAGCCGAGTCGAGTGTTGGCTTATGTTGTTTCTCGATCTTCCTTATATGATCGCATCAGGGAGCGACAGTATGATGACCCACATTTGCTTGTCCTTAAGGACAGGGTGCAGCATAATGATGCTAGAGATGTGACTATCGACAGTGATGGTGTTCTGAGGATGCAGGGCCGTATATGCGTGCCCAATGTTGATGGTTTGCGGGAGTTGATACTTCAGGAGGCACACAGTTTGCGGTACTCTGTTCACCCAGGTGCCGCAAAGATGTACCAAGACATGAGACAGCACTACCGGTGGAGGAGAATGAAGATGGATATTGTTAGGCATGTAGCTAAGTGCCTCAATTGCCGGCAGGTCAAGTATGAGCATCAGAGACCGGGCGGTGTTCTTCAGCGTATGGTTATTCCCGAGTGGAAACGGGAGAGGATCACCATGGATTTTGTTACTGGGCTCCCTCGGACAGCGAGGAATTTTGATTCTGTATGGGTGATTGTTGATCGGCTGACTAAGTCCGCACATTTCATCCCGGTTAGTACTACTTACTCATCGGAGCGGTTGGCATCGATCTTTATTCGGGAGATTGTCAGGTTGCATGGGGTCCCAGTGTCTATTATATCTGACAGAGGCACTCAGTTCACTTCTCAGTTTTGGAGAGCATTTCAGCAAGAGATGGGTACGCGAGTTGAGTCGAGCACCGCATTTCACCCCCAGACAGACGGGCAGTCAGAGCGCACTATTCAGATCCTGGAGGATATGTTGCGGGCATGTGTGATTGACTTTGGTGGTTCATGGGATGAGTTCTTGCCACTTGCCGAGTTTGCCTACAACAACAGCTACCAGTCGAGTATTCAGATGGCCCCGTACGAGGCATTGTATGGCAGACGGTGTAGATCTCCCGTCGGATGGTTTGAGCCTGGCGAGGATAGATTGATAGGGACTGAGTTAGTTCAGGATGCTCTGGATAGAGCAAAGTTGATCCAGGAGAGGCTTCGCACAGCACAGTCTCGCCAGAAGAGTTATGCAGACCGTAGGGTTCGAGAGTTGTCTTTCATGGTTGGTGATAGAGTATTACTGAAGGTTTCACCCATGAAGGGTGTCATGAGGTTCGGGGGAAAGGGAAGTTGAGTCCCAGGTACGTTGGTCCTTTTGAGATACTCAGGAGAGTTGGAGAGGTGGCATATGAGTTAGCCTTGCCACCCAGCTTATCCAGCGTTCATCCAGTATTCCACGTGTCTATGCTCCGAAAGTACATCGGGGATCCGTCTCATGTATTAGACTTCAGTACCATTCAGCTTGATGGTGATCTATCATATGATGTGGAGCCTATTGCTATTTTGGGTCGCCAGGTAAGAAAATTGAGGTCGAAGGAGATTGCAGCAGTTAAGGTGCAGTGGAGAGGTCGGCCCATGGAGGAGGCTACTTGGGAGGTCGAGCAGGAGATGCGGAGCAGATACCCTCAGCTATTTGAGACTTCAGGTATGTTTCTTGACCCGCTCGAGGACGAGCGTTTGCTTAAGAGGGGAGAATGTGACGACCCGGCCCGTCGTCACGGGAATTACCACCCCGTTATGTTGTAATTACATAATTCATACTTTTATATCAGTGTTAGAGTCTATTGGGGAAGTTAGGAGTGAACTGGATTGAAAATGAGGCATATAGCCTTTTTGAAGGAAACTTGAATAAGGAAAGTCAACTTGGAGTTGACTATTTGTTTAGAGGGCTCGGAATCGAATTCTGATGATTCGGTTAGTTCCGGGAGGTGATTTGTGACTTAGGGGAGCGATCGGAATTGAATTTGGAGGCCCGGTGTAGAAATAGGCTTGAATTGGCTAAGGTTGAATTTTGGCAAAATCCGATCGATAGGTAAGATGTTGATCCGGGAGTTGGAATGGAATTCCGACAGTTGCAGTAGCTCCGTAGGGTGATTTTGGATGTGCTTGGAAAATGTCAGGTCATTCGGAGGTCGTTTGGTCGGGTTTTTGATCGAATGTCGATTTCGGATGTGAGCACGTGATTTTTGCACCAGGCAAATAATTCCAAAATTTAAATAAATATATTTTTGAGTGCAATTAATTGCTTTGTTTGAAATTGGTTATATTTTTTGTGTGTTTGAATAAGTAAAAATTAGAAAAAATCAAAAAAATAGTAGTAATTAGTTTGTTAGTTAGTTAATTAGAAAAATTAGCAAAATAGCTTAAATAGGAAAAAATAAAGGAAAAAATAGCAGAAAAATTGCAAAAAATATTAGAAAATTAGAGTAATTAGTAGATTAGGATTTATAATTTTTCATAAAAAAGAAAAGAAAAAAAAATATAAAAGAAAGTGCATAAAATTCATTAAAACCAGAAAATACAAAAAAATAGATGTGTATATACAGGTATAATGCATTGGGCTGACTGAGAAGCCCAATATGCCAAGCCCGGTCACCTGGCCGGCCTGGCTTTTAATTAGGTTGATCATGACCGTTCATTTTGGTGTATCTGACGGCCGAGAATATTAAGGGAATTATTTAGTTTAATTAATTGCTGAGATTTAATCTCAGCCGTTCATGTGATTTGATCCAAAGGTGTGAGACCTTAGTCTCATTAGAAGCAAAACGGCAGCGTTTAAGTAACGCTCAACCAGGACCGTTGATCTCTCTTCAATGGACGATCAAGATTATCTCGGACATATGGCCTATATAAGGCTTATGTCCGAGAATAGTTATCATTTTTGCCAATTCAAAACCCTAGCCGCCCCTTGACCCCTCTCTTCTCTCTCTCGTCTTCATCACAGAAGCCCTAGGCGGCCATGGCGGCCACCACCTTCCACGGTGGTCGCCGGCCTTTCTAACCTCTCCCATATTCTTCTCCTTCATCTTCATGCCATAACACACCCAAAAACCCCAGAAAAACACACCGTTCTTCAAAACCCCGGTCACCGGAGTTACACCGGTGACCACCAAAGTATGAGAACCAACCTGAAACCAATACCATTCGACGCCTTTTCATGAGATCTACCCAACCATACTAGCCTCCACCCTCGAATGTCCCTTGAACGCTTCGAATATCCCGAGAAAGGTCGTCGGAACCCTAACTCCGGCGACCCCAAGTTCAAACCCCGATCAAGACCTCATCTTTTACACCTCCTAAAACACCCCCTGTAACTCAAACCTCAAAAGGCTTCGCCTTTAAGCTTTGAAAGAAGAAACAGAAAAGGAAAAAGAGAAAAAAGAATCTGGAAATGAATAAAGAAAAAAAAAGAAAACAAGAAGGAGGCCTGAAGGTCTGGGAGGATCTTGGATTAAAGAAAAGAAAAGAAAAAGGGGATAGGAAGCTCGGGGGACCGGCCCCGCAAGCTAAGTCCCCCACCCTTTAGTTCTTTTTAGCTTATTAGGACGCTTGTATTTTCTTGCATGTTTTTTTGATCCTGACTTCTATGATTTCTGTGTTTAGCATGTTTTCTTGTCCTTTCTGATTTTTAAGTTTGCATTCATGAGTTGTTTGCTGTTTGATTATGTTAATTGTTGACCCTGCTATTATGATTAGTCGTTTCACATGTTAGCCTAAGACTTTTCTGTTTATGTTCTCATGTTAGGTATTTCCTCTCCTTCTTTGTTTTAGTTAATATCTGTTGCTTGTTTATCATCATGATCATTTCTTCTGTTTTGAGATCCCGTGTTAGTCATATTGTCTTTGTTTCTGTGCTTTCATATATGTTTCTCCTGTTTTCAATCTCAGCATGTTTTCTTTCTATCCTGTGGATTCTTAGTTTGTGCTTCGCATGTTAGCTATAAGATTCTTATATAATTATGTCTTCTTTTGTTCTATATCTCTTGCATGTTCCTTTAGTGATTAATTATAGGGTTTCTCTGCTTGTTTCTTTTGAGCCTGTTAATAATGGGATTTCTATCTATTGATTGTCCGCTATAAGTTCAAGATTTCATCTTTCCCCTGTTACTTTAATTGTTGAGTTGTGAGTTACTGATCTATATCTTAAGTTCAAGTTATTGTGGCCATTTTTGTTGCCTTTCGCTTTAATGATCTATGAAAGAATCAGGCTTCGTTTTCACCTTGTCCATCTTTACAATTGTTTGCCACCAATCATGTTAAGTCATAAGAGTCACTTTGAATTCCTTTTGTTTCTTCACCTGGTAGATATTATAGTCTGTTTAGTTCTTACAGTCCAACTTTCTCCCATTGTCATGAATGCATAGTTTGGATAGTAGTTTAACTTCATTCTTTTCTCATCATTACATTAAGTTGTCTTTAAAGTATCCTGGCTGATTTTTCTTGTTTCTTTGTCACTGTTTCTCCATGCTATTCTTGTCATCATCTTCATCTCATTTGTCATGCATTTGTGCTAGGATTAGGAATATTGTTCTTTGCTTCTTCATGGCTTTCTTGTTCCCCATCCTCACTTTTCACATATATACATCAAGCTAAGGTTGGTGCTTGAAAGTAAATTCTGATTACCATGCTTATGTTATGTGGCTAAAGTCCATTGGGTTTATGACCAGTTGAATCTGTTGACTGTTTTGTGAAGGTTTAATTTTCCAGTATGCCATCTAGCATGAAATGATTGTGACTATGCCTGATTAATGTTAATTGATATGTTGCTACATGAGTTTAAGTTATGTGAGTTGATTAGTTGAAGTTCAACACTATCAAACCCCTTTTCTGAGTTTTAATTAATCAATGAACATTGTTTGGCTTTATGTGGTTATGTGTGCAATTGTATGTTAAAATGGCTAAGTTTGCAATAGTTACATGTTAAGTGTAAACACTGCTAAGGCTTGTATGGATTGGTTATAGCTGTTAGTTCTAGGTTCTATAAGTGGTTAGTTTTGAAATAGGATTAAAACTGAAAATGATCATAATTAGGCTATAGGTTTAATAATTGGCCTAAGAATGGTCAACCTTGCAAAGGGTTGACCAATTCTGTGAGCCCTAACACACAGTCCACCTTGAAACAGTGGCTGGTTGTGCAAAGGGCTATGTTTGCAAATGCAGACTAGCCCAGGCTCTATAATGAGCCCTGAATAGCAAAGTGGCCAAACCTGTAAAGGTTTTGGGCCCAGCTGTCCAGTATGTGGCTTTAATAGCCCAAGCTAAGTCTCAACTTGAGACTGGCTAACTTTTAAATAGGTTAAGCATAATAACAAAGCAGGCTATGCCTGCAATTAGCTTTAATTAAGAATAAATGGGTCTTAATTGACTGGAATTAGCTTAAAATTGGCTAAATTTGAAATAGTTCTTAAAAATAAATGGCCAGCCCTTAAATACTAATGCCAGGGCTGGCTATTAGTTAAATATGTTCAAAATTAGATAGAATCTGCCCTAGGCATAGCTGGTAAATCAGCAGTGCTCTTAGGGGGAATAATTGGGTATTGAAAAGGTAAAGTAGTAACTAGTAAGAACTTAGGAGGGTAATAGGGACATTTATGCTCCCGATTTCTGCAATTTTGCAGAGATTTAGGGGTATAATGGTCTCCTAAAAATGGGAAATCTGTAAAAATCTCAAACCCCTAAGGTTATACTAGTAAAAGTCCATAAAAGAGAATCTTTAGAACCTTCCAGCACATGCTGGAAGGGTTTTGGTAACTGAAAATGGGACTAAAGTGTAGAATAGGTAATTTTAGGAGGGGGGAAGTCGGATTAATCCCATTACTTCCTCCCCAAGTATTCAGCCCTAAAAGGTTAGCTATAAATATCTCAAAAGGGGGCTGAAAAAAGGGGGATTCCACTGTAGAACAATCTGAAAAATACACTTAAGTGGGAGTTTATTAAATACAAAGCTGAAGAGATTGAAGTAGCAATTTAACAGTAGATATTTCTGGGAATTTCGGGTGTAAAAGCTTGTGGTCTTAATCTGGTTTTTCTGAGTCTTTTGCTCGATCATCTATTGGGTTATTCTCGTGTTATTGTTGCTGTGCTTTTGTGTTGCTGTGTTGCTGTGCCTCTTTCATCACTGTTGCATTGCTCTGAGTTGACTGCTGTTACTTACTTTCCTATCCCTAGAACTCATCGGTTTATTGGCTTTAATTCAGGTACATTTTCCTTTTCACTCGAAGATGTAATGCTAATAGATTGAAATAAACATGAAGCTCTGGATTTGAATCTATGCTGCCGTGAAATCGTATTTCAATTGTGTTTGTAAATAGTTTATTGTGGTAGAATGTAGTAGCTGAAGAACAAAGACAAACAGAAACAATGTAATAGCTAGCATAATAGTCGTAGTGTAGTGGTAGTATAATCATAGATCATCATCACTTAGCTAAATAAGAAAAACCACTAAAACAAAAGCTAATCGATTCTCTAGCATGCGTTAATAATAACAAACTTATTTGGTTAATCTGTTTTCGTTAATCAATACCAGAATCTAAGTAAGTTTAAAAATGGAACAACCAAATGAAGATTGAAACACGGCTTCAGTAACATTGATTAAGCTTGGCTTGTATTAATAGTAATATCTAATCATATCATTGAATTAGTCTTTAGATATCAACAGGTTTCAAAGAAAGAATAGTCATCCGTTTGCAATTGACACTGCCTAGGATAAGTTGGCTTAGAATTAATAACATAATAATGAATATCGCATTAAGTCACTTAGTCTTAGATTGCCAAAACCGTCTTAGAAAATAACTGATTTGTCTAATGTGGATAATACCATACTAGGATAAACTGTTTTCCTTATAATTTCTTAGTATAAGTGATTCTTAAAGTTGTCATAGGTCCTTTAACAGGAAACAAAAGAATAGTAACAATTCAGTCATGTATTCAGCAATTAGTTGTAATTTAGTGTTAATATCGATCATTTTGTACAGTGATTTTCTTTCTTATATGATAAATAAAAGCAATTGAATTGCATTCTTAATTTTAAGTGTCTGTTTTATCATGTATTCTTTATTGTCTATTTACTATTGTTACCATAAATCTGGTTTGGGCCTGTTATACAGTGAAGGCCCGAACTATAAATCTACTGGGCCAACAAGCAAGAATCTTAAAACTGCCTGGGTACCAGAAGACTTGAACAGTTCGAACGTGTCCGAAGAGAAGACCAGGCCCAATAAATAGTAAGAATTCGACGGGCCTGGATAATTATAGTAATAGCATACGATTGAGGAAAAAACAAATATAGGAAAACATAGTTAAATATTAGTATCTTTTAATGAAAATTGGGACGAGCCTCGCCCGAATAACACCGGGGCCCCCTATTTAATAATAAGATAATAAAGTAGATTCGGGAAAGCTAATAGCAAATTCCATAGCTTCTCCCAAAAGACTTAAAAGCCGATAGACATCACTTTAAGGCACGATTTAATATATTCCTATGAACGAGTGTGCACTTGGTGCGACTCAAATCCAAATCTCGGTAAAGCTGAAATACACCGAAAGTCATAGGCGTACTGGTTGCGGTATGACTCGAGGCGTGTTTTCGCGATACCGCAAATTCCTAAAAAATGATATTTAACGTAAAAGCACATTATGTTGTTAAAATCTATAACTGAGTCAAACAAAAGTCAAGAACGACAGTGGAGCGACCGTGCTAAAACCACGGAATCCGGGAGTGCCTAACACCTTCTCCCGGGTTAACAGAGTTCCTTATCCGGACCTCTGCTTCGCAGACATTTTAAAGAGTCAAAATTCCTCGGATTCGGGATTAACCGGTGACTTGGGACACCATTGTCATTCCCAAGTGGCGACTCTGATTAATCTCTAATAAATCCCGAACCGGTTGTCCTTAAATTGGAAAAACTCCTTCCCTTACGTTATTTTATCCATCTTGGGTAATTGAGCGTCGGGGTATACCCTACAAGCGTATTTATACACCTTACGCATGTTTCGGGGTAGTAAAAAGGGAGGTGTGACAGCTCTGGCGACTCTGCTGGGGACCAACCCTGAATTTCGATTTCAGGGTTTAAGAACTCGAGCTCCTTAGAACTGCCGTTTGCATTTTTGTTTGACTTCATTATGTGATTTGAATAACATGCTATGTGCTTTATCGGTTTGATATTATCTGGACTGTACATATAAAATTGTGCCGAAAACCTTTCTCTCTTCTCCCCGGGGGATGTGCTTACTGGTTGAGACTCCCCTTTCTGTTAAAAGTCACCCTAAATTAAGAAAAATAGAGGCCGGATAAGTTACAAAGCCGATTGACTCCGCGGGTCACCGGTACGTAGCCCCCTCCTCGATTCGAGTTGTCCGCTCGGGTACACGGTCTAGCAATCCATGAAACCGTAAGATTTTGAACATAGGTCTAGGACGATTATTTGCATCATGTCTGACTTAGGGGACTCAACACAGGGGTTGGATCCGTCTAGGACAGGTGACCTGGTATTGAAAAGACCGAGCATGCTATGTGTTGCATTTTATTGTCCTTGATCGTTATGCGGACCGGCAGAAATCCCGAGATTGGAAAATTGTTGAAAAAGGAAAAAAAAAGAGAGAGGAAAATAATGATTTGTAGAAAATAAGTATCCGGAAAATTTGAAAATTTGAAAAAATAGGTGGAACATTTTTTGAAATAATTGGTCAAATAATCTGACCGAACTACGCAGGTTTGATTCTCGCCATTAGGTGGGATACGTAGGCAACCCTTAAACGGGTCCAACCACACTTTTAGAAAAAGACCAAAAAGATTTGCTTTTCAAATAATCGAGGTGATTGCTATTTTTGGAAATGGCCGAATGTTCCGAAAGGACGACGGAAGGCTGTTTTTGCAAAAATGGCCACTTCGAAAAGTTATTTTCCTTTTCTTTCATTCAAAATTGAAAACTTGCATCGAAAAAAGATTTTTCCTTTTCTAAATAAAATCACCTTAATAAATGTGCAGGACGAGCACGATGATGAATGAACAATTTTCCCTAAATAAAATCCCTTCGGAGCTGAGATTATGGTGGCAGGACATGGGATCCGATGGTCAAGACTGGGTCAAAAAGTACTTGAAGGGCCTTACGGGGTTACTCGAGATAGTTCCTCGGGGTGATGTGATTAGAGCGTTGGTTTCGTTTTGGGATTCGGCACACAACGTATTTCATTTCCCAGATTTTGAGCTTACCCCTACTTTAGAAGAGATTGCCTTTTACATTGGGAAGACCGAGGTTCCGCTGAAAGGAAAATACCCGGTATCTCCGAGGATGGTGACAGTACATCGTTTCCTCGACTCTTTGAAAATCGCTCGGAATGTTCATAATGAAGATCTGGCCGAAGGATTTTGTTCTTTAGGCTTCATCTACAACAGGTTTGGACACGTTGGGGGTTTCAACGACCCAACCAACAAATTATGTTGTAAGTCCAACCGGGCGAAATGGGAAGAACACCGGAGGTTCGCATTTTTGGTGGCATTTCTTGGAGTTGTCGTATTCCCGAGGAAAGATGGACATATCAATATAAAAGTCGCCGGGGTAGCTACCACACTGATAGTGCAAGAAAACTGTACTTTGGCCCCAATGATTGTTGCGGATATCTATCGAGCTCTGACCGCGTGCAAAGCAGGGGCTACTTTCTTCGAAGGGTGTAACTTGATCTTGCAAATCTGGCTAATTGAGCATTTGTGCCACCACCCTTCCTTCTCGAGCTATGGTTCGGCCGATCGGACATGTTTGGAAGAGATCAATGCGAGGACAAAAGAAGTAAAATTGCCCGAGGGAGTCCAAGGCTGGATTGTGTATCTTCGATCACTAACTGACGGTCAAATTGATTGGACGTATGACTGGTTACCTCTTGACGAGGTGATATACATGCCAACGGAGGGATCGCCGTTTTTGATCACGGGTTTGAAGAGTATACAACCCTATGCCCCATACAGAGCCCTGCGACAGTTGGGTCGGTGTCAGATTATTCCGAGGGATGGGGATCTCAGTGTGCAAGCTGTGGAGATTGGTCCAGACGGGCAATTCCCGGAGGCAAAAATCCGGCAAATCTGGAACGAATGCCAAAATTTGAAGATTGATACTTGTGTGCCGAATAGAGCAAAAGGGGAGATATCACCTGGATACTCCACCTGGTACCGACGAGGGGTTGAACACGAACGTCTTTCAAAGATACCTCACTTGCAAGACCTGGTAGAGCAATCCGAGGAAAATCTGAAATGGGCATCCAAGGAAAAGGAATATAAAGCCAAAATCAATCTGTTGGAAGATAAACTGAGAAATCTTCATTTCGAAAGCGGTTTACAAGCGGCATCCGATGAAGTGGAGAAGAAGCAGTTGAAGAAAGAGAATGAGA
Organism: Nicotiana noctiflora; assembly: GCA_032618575.1. Classification (NCBI taxonomy): domain Eukaryota; kingdom Viridiplantae; phylum Streptophyta; class Magnoliopsida; order Solanales; family Solanaceae; genus Nicotiana; species Nicotiana noctiflora. The sequence continues at coordinate 85,969 of JASVEL010002032.1, read as the reverse complement.
TATTGAAGGCTCAAATGGCTCAAATGAAAATTGCATCCGAGACCCCAGTTCGCTCGGCCCGGGATGAAAAGTTAATTGAGATTCTCCGGCGAAAGGTAAATGACTATAGCTTCGATTTGGATAAAGCGGAGAAAGAGTTAGTCATGGCTCAGAAGCAAAGGGACAAGGATGTCGAGAGGAGAGCCAAATTGGTTCAACAACTGCAAGACAAGCATGATGCCGAAATAGTCCAGCTTAGGAAGAAAATGATCTCAGCCACGGCCAAGAGCAATAAGATTATTAAAGATCTTGAGGAAGAAAGAGAATATTGCTACACGACCATGGCTAGATTAAAATTGGAGCTACAACAGGTGCAAAAGGACAACCAACACACCGTGGATGCTCGCACCCAGCAAATAAGCCGTCTATTGCAAGAAAAAGGGGTCATCAGAGAAAAGATTGTTCGCATCGCCCAGTACATTACCCGAAAAACTCAGCTCTGTGAAGATATGACTCGGAGGACTTTTGTTTCTGCAGTGAAGTATTTTGTACAACAAGTCATGGCCGACCTGGATAGGCTTCAAAGGGGTTTAGCATATAGGCCCGCGGCAAGGCCGAACGATGCCTCGCGGGCACTAGGTGCATTAATGTACTCTTAGGTCATGCATTGTCTTTTATTTTATTTTATTTTTATTTTTCTTAAACATCGCTTTGTAATCAAGGTTTTGGATTATCAATGAGAAAGAAAAAGTGTTGTTACCAATTCTTTTACTTTATGTCATTTCCTTCATATCCGCTAGGCAAATAAATAGGAGCGTAATTATGAAAACGACAATAAAAAAGAAGGAAAAGCAAGAAAAGAAAGAAAAAAGAGAGAGCAAGAAAACAGAAAAAGCAAGAAAAAAGAAAAAGCAAAAGAGAAAAGAAAAGAAAAGAAGAAAAGAAAGAAAGGAAATAAAGAGCGGAAAAAGAAAAAGATGATTGAAGTGAGCAGCAGCCGGGATGATGCATAACGACTCAAGCAAATGTGTTTGTTTTTAAAGTCGTTACATCTTATTCATGTGCTAACAACTAACAAGTGTTGATGTTTGTGAGTCCAGATTTTCTAGGCAACTGGCATACTGGCTACCCACTCATACAACACTAGATCCAAAAAGATGACAAAGGCTGTATCCCAGGAGATCGAGGCAACCATTGTAGACCCTGCTCACGAAGAAGAGATCGTGGATGTGGCAGGGATGAAAGAAGAAATGTACAAGCTAAGACAGCAGATGGCTGAAATGTACCAGGCTTGGTCGAGAGGTCAACCACTACCAGCCTACCCTGCTAACCCTGCATATGTCCCTCCAGCCAATCCTAACCCCGAGCCACCAACACCGAACTCATCATCCACCTACCCCGATTACCCTCACTACTATGCTTCTACCTCCCAAATGCCACCACCTCCAGCCAAGCAAACACCACCTCAGGTTCCACAAGTTGCTCCTGTATATGTGGCACCTCCGCCCGCTGTTATCCACAAATCCTCTAGCGAACCAATGTTTCATATCCAGGATTCTCACTACTACCCCCCGGAGCCTACTTTCAAACAACACGAGTCTCACGCTCCCATGATAGAAGCTAGTGCCGGGCAGGAGGAGATGGCTCGAAAGGTGAAGAGTCTCGAGAACGCTTTTCGCAATATGCAAGGGCTGGGAGGGCAAGTAAGTGTAGCCTACAAAGACCTGTGTTTGTTCCCCGAGGTGCAGCTTCCTACAGGATTTAAGTTGCCCAAGTTCGACATGTACAACGGACACGGAGATCCGGTAGCTCATCTAAGAGGATATTGTAGCAAGATGAGAGGCGCGGGAGGTAGAGATGAATTGTTGATGGCGTACTTTAGCCAAAGTTTGAGTGGATCAGCGCTGGAATGGTATACCCGACAAGACCATACAAGATGGTTCGTTTGGGATGATTTAGCACAAGCTTTTGCTAGCCATTTTCAGTACAATCTGGAGATCATACCCGACAGGTTATCCCTTACCAAGTTGGAGAAAAAGCCAGGAGAGAGCTTTAGAGAATACGGTTTTAGATGGAGGGAACAGGCCGCTAGAGTGGATCCACCGATGAAAGAGGGAGAGATGGTGGATTGTTTTCTGCAAGCTTTGGATCCAACATACTACGACCATCTAGTGTCTGCAATCGGGAAAAGTTTCAACGAGGTTGTGAAAATGGGAAGTTTTGTAGAAGAGGGTTTGAAGACAAACAAGATTATGAGTTTTTCGGCTATCAAAGCCACTAATCAAGCTATACAGAGTGGAAGTGGAGGAGTGATGGGAAAGAAGAAGAAAGAAGAAGTATCAACCATTGAAAGCAGGTCCTGGAGTCGCAACCCACATTATAACCCACCCAGACCTTACCGCCAACACCCATCAAGCCCGTCAACCCCATATAATCCACCACCACCATCTTACCCGCCAAATCCCTACAATGCACCAAGCCCATACAACCCACCACCACCACCATACCCACCGACTGTACCACATTACCATCACCCTCAAACCCAAGCTTATCCACCACCACCACCCCACGTGTGGAGAGCTCAAGCTCCACACAATGTGTACCATACCCAAAACACATACCCAACCCCTAAACCTTACCGAAACCAGAATAGACCCAGGCCGGACGCTGATTGGAGAAACAAAGCAAGAAGAACATTCACTCCTCTCGGAGAGTCATATACCAGTCTTTTCCACAGGTTGAAAGAATTGGGGATGGTGAGACCAATCGCACCGAAAAATCCGAACCCACCCCCGAAAAATCTTGATTCTTCTGTCAAATGTGAATATTGTTCAGGAACGTTGGGCCACGATACTGAGAAGTGTTGGCAATTAAAGAATGCCATTCAAGATCTTATCGATGAGAGGAGAATTGAAGTGCAGGCTCCCGAGGCCCCAAACATTACCCAGAATCCATTGCCGAATCACCACGAAACGAATATGATAGAACTGGTGCAGGGTGATGGCAATCAAAAACCATCTCAGGCCGTCATGATGATCAAGTCGAGTGACAAGTTAGAGAAAGAAATTGTGAAAGAGGAAGCAATTATTGAGAAATCAAAGCCAGTAGTGATGGGAAGTCTAAAAGTGGTAGTGCCAGGTGCAAAGACAACTGTGACCGTGAAGGGTGCAAGTGCAGAGCCAGTGATCATAAAACCAGTAGTGCAAATGCCTGTGGTGAATACAAAGACTGTGCCTTGGAACTATAACAAGGTAACAGTAGTTTACAAGGGAAAGGAGATTTCTGGAGAAATTAATGAAACGCATGGACTCACACGATCTGGAAGGTGTTTTGCTCCAGAGGAACTGAGAAAGATGAAAACGGTAAAAGAAAGTCAACTGAAGAAGCCAGTGTCGGAGGAGGAAGCAGAAGAATTTCTTAAGAAAATGAAGTCGCAAGAGTACTCACTGGTCGAGTAGTTAAGAAAGACCCCGGCCCAGATTTCTTTGTTATCTTTGTTGATACATTCGGAGGAGCACCGGAAGGCTCTTATGAAGATTCTAAATGAGGCTCATGTTCCGGAGAAGATTTCAGTGTGTCATTTGGAGAAGATTACCAGCAAAATTTTCGAGTCCAACAGAATTACCTTCTCTGATAGGGAGTTGCCGGTGGAGGGAACTGAACACAATAAAGCATTGTACCTTACAGTAAAGAGTGAAGAGTCAGTCGTGACCATGGTATTGATTGACAATGGATCGAGCGCGAATATTTGTCCGCTGTCAACTTTAGGGAAGCTGAACATTAGTCCGGATAGAATCCGGAGAAACAGTATCAATGTGAGAGGGTTTGACGGCGGAGGTAAGAATACGTTGGGGGATATTATTTTGGAAGTGACCATCGGTCCCGTTGATTTTACGATGGAGTTCATGGTGCTTGATATTGCCGTATCATATAACCTGCTGTTAGGTCGACCCTGGATTCATGCGGCCAAAGCGGTACCATCTTCTCTACACCAGATGGTCAAGTTTGAATGGGAGCAGCAAGAGATTGTTGTACACGGAGAGGAAAATGCTTGTAATGTGGTAGCACCTTTTGACGGTACTGATGGGGATCGGGGTCCTTGGGTCTACCAAGTGACGGATGCTATAGAAGTGAACAAAGTTGCTGAAGGAGAAAAGTTACCAACCCCGATGATGGCACCAACTGCTATAATGGTGGCCAGAGAAATGCTGAAAAACGGATTTACACCGGGGAGGGGATTAGGCAAAACACTGCAGGGAGTCACTCAACCAGTTCAGCTTCCGGAGAATAAGGGCACATTCGGCTTAGGGTTCAAACCCACCTTTGCCGATATCCAAAGAGCCTCTAAAGTAAAGAGAAACTAGACCTTGCCCAAACCCATACCCAAATTATCCGACATCTTTATCAGGCCTGGTACAAAACATCAACCATCTGCTGCAGCAAAATGCATTGAGACACAACTTGATGAAAAAATGCTTGGTTTTAAGAAGTTGTTCTGGGAGGTGAATACGATTGAAGCAGGGGAAGGCACGAGCAACATAGACGTGCAATTTGTGGGGCCCAGAGTCACATTGAACAATTGGGAAGCTACTCCTTTCCTTATCCGGAAGGAGTCTTGGTAGTTAGCTCAAATTTCATTATTGTTCCCCCGAAAGTTGTTATAATTTCCCCATTCCCCTCATGAAAAAATAAAATCACCATGTATCCCGAACATCGTTCATTTCTTTTATTAATGAAATGCAGTTTTTCCTTTTTCTTTCCTTTTGCCTTATTTTTCTTTATTTTTCCCTTTGTACAGTTTTGCATGTGTTGATTCCAATGCCATGTCATGCGTGAAGGATTCTAGACCCAGTTCTGACAATCACGCTACTATACAAGAAATCGAGGAAGATAGTGAATTAGAATGTGAGGATGAGGAAGCCCTGGAGGAAATAAGTAAGGACATGAAACAATACGAGGAAAAACCCAAGCCGAATTTGAGTGATACAGAATCTGTAAACTTGGGGAGCGAAGATGATGTCCGAGAAACAAAGATTAGTGTGCATTTGGAGGCACCCCTCAGGGATGAATTGATAAGGTTGTTACATGAATTTAAGGACATCTTTGCCTGGTCCTATGATGACATGCCCGGGCTTAGCACAGATCTAGTGGTACACAAGTTGCCGATTTACTCCGAATGCCGGCCGGTGAAACAAAAGCTGAGAAAATTCAAAACGGACATTAGCGTGAAGATAAAAGAAGAGGTGAATAAGCAGTTTGAGGCAAAGGTCATAAGAGTTACCAAATACCCTACCTGGTTGGCAAATGTTGTGCCGGTCCCAAAGAAAGATGGCAAAACCAGAGTGTGTGTAGACTATAGAGACCTCAACAAAGCCAGTCCGAAGGATGACTTCCCATTGCCAAACATCCACATATTGATCGACAATTGCGCCAAGCATGAGATCGGTTCGTTTGTGGATTGTTATGCTGGATATCACCAGATCCTGATGGACGAAGAAGATGCTGAGAAAACTGCCTTCATTACACCTTGGGGAACGTACTGTTACAGAGTAATGCCGTTTGGATTGAAGAATGCCGGGGCAACTTACATGAGGGCAATGACCACTATGTTTCATGATATGATGCATAGAGAAATTGAGGTATATGTGGACGATGTCATCATAAAGTCCAGAAAACAACCTGATCACGTGAAAGATTTGAGGAAGTTTTTCCAAAGGCTCCGGAGGTACAATCTAAAACTCAATCCGGCGAAGTGTGCTTTTGGAGTGCCTTCAGGGAAACTGCTAGGGTTTATTGTGAGCCGGCGAGGTATTGAACTGGATCCATCAAAGATCAAGGCTATTCAAAGTCTACCTCCGCCGAAGAACAAGAAGGAGGTCATGAGTCTATTAGGAAGGTTGAATTACATTAGTCGGTTCATTGCTCAATTGACATCAACATGCGAGCCAATTTTCAAGTTGCTGAAGAAAGATGCAGCAGTGAAGTGGACCGACGAGTGTCAGGAAGCCTTTGACAAGATCAAAGAATATTTGGCTAATCCTCCGTTGTTAGTGCCTCCAGAACCAGGGCGTCCTCTGATTTTGTATTTGACGGTGCTAGATAACTCTTTCGGTTGTGTACTGGGTCAACATGATGAGACAGGCAAGAAAGAACAAGCTATCTACTACCTCAGCAAAAAGTTTACATCTTACGAGGTGAAGTATACCCAACTGGAGAGAACTTGTTGTGCATTGATTTGGGTGGCTCAGAAGCTAAAGCATTATTTGTCAGCATACACTACATACTTGATATCACGGTTGGATTCTCTCAAGTATATATTTCAGAAGCCTATGCCTACGGGAAGACTGGCCAAATGGTAGATTCTGCTCACAGAATTCGACATTGTCTATGTAACTCGTACGACAATAAAGGCACAAGCTATCGCGGACCACTTAGCCGAGAATCCGGTGGATGATGAATATGAGCCATTGAAAACATACTTTCCGGATGAAGAGGCAACGCTTGTCGAGGAGATGGAGCAAGATGAGAGACCCGGATGGAAAATGTACTTTGACGGAGCCGTCAACAGCAGGGGCGTTGGTATCGGAGCGGTACTCATTTCAAGTACGGGTCAACACTATCCCGTTACAGCTCAGCTCCGATTTTTCTGTACCAACAATATGGCCGAATATGAGGCGTGCATCTTGGGATTAAGGATGGCGATTGACATGGATATTCAAGAGATTTTGGTCATGGGTGACTCGGATCTCTTGGTACACCAAATTCAAGGGGAACGGGAGACACGAGATTTGAAATTGATACCATATCGGTATTGTTTGCACGAGTTGTCTCAAAGATTCCACTCTATAGAATTCAAGCACATCCCGAGAATGCACAATGAGATCGCAGACGCTTTGGCCACATTGTCCTCTATGTTGCATCATCCGGACAAGACATATATAGATCCGCTCCAGATCCAAGTCCGAGATCAGAATGCTTATTGCTTCGCTGTGGAAGAAGAGTCGGATGGAGAGCCGTGGTATCATGATATTAGAGAATACTTGAAAGCTGGCAAATACCCTGAGCAAGCCACTGGAGACCAGAAGAGAGCCATCAGGCGTCTAGCCAATGGATTTTTCTTCAGTGGAGGAGTGGTATACAAAAGGACACCAGATCTGGGTTTATTGAGATGTGTGGACGCACAACAAGCAGATGAAATTATGATTGAAATACATGCTGGAATATGCGGACCCCACATGAGCGGATATGTGTTAGCAAAGAAGATTCTAAGAGCAGGGTACTACTGGCTCACGATGGAGCGTGATTGTATCAGGTATGTAAAGAAATGCCATCAATGCCAGGTACATGGGGATCTGATCCACTCCCCGCCTTACGAGTTGCACACAATGTCAGCACCTTGGCCCTTTGTTGCTTGGGGCATGGATGTCATCGGCCCAATAGATCCAGCCGCTTCTAACGGGCACAGGTTTATCCTGGTTGCAATTGATTATTTCACCAAATGGGTCGAAGCTAAGACATTCAAGGCAGTGACGAAGAAAGCGGTGGTGGATTTTGTGCACGAGAATATCATATGCCGATTTGGAATCCCCAAAGTGATTATCACGGACAATGGAGCCAATTTAAACAGTCATCTCATGGCGGAGGTCTGTGAAAGGTTTAAGATCACGCACCGTAATTCCACGCCTTACAGGCCAAAGGCGAATGGTGCAGTAGAAGCGGCAAATAAGAACATCAAGAAGATTCTCCGAAAAATGGTGGAGGGATCCAGGCAGTGGCATGAAAAGTTACCCTTTGCTCTCATGGGTTACCGCACGACGGTACGTACTTCAATCGGAACCACACCTTATACACTGGTGTACGGAACGGAGGCTGTTATACCCGTAGAAATAGAAATACCGTCATTGCGAATTATAGCCGAATCCGAAATAGATGACGATGAATGGGTAAAGGCCCGGTTAGAACAGTTGAATTTGATTGATGAGAAGAGGTTGGTCGCAGTCTGCCATGGGCAGTTGTATCAGCGAAGAATGGCCAGAGCATATAATAAGAAGGTACGACCTCGAAAGTTTGAAGTCGGACAACTGGTATTGAGGCGTATCTTACCACATTGGGCAGAGGCAAAGGGCAAGTTTGCACCGAATTGGCAGGGACCGTTCGTGGTATCACGGGTGTTGTCCAATGGAGCATTATACTTAACTGATGTTGAAGGAAAGTGCGTAGAGACTGCTATCAATTCAGATGCAGTCAAAAGATACTATGTATGATTCCTTTTCAATTATGTGTTTTGTATTTTGTTGTGATTTTGGAATTGAAATGACGAAGGCATTTTATTCTCTATCCAAACACTTTATCCATTGTTAACCCCTTTGAGCCTTAATGAATGAATTCTTTCATATCCCTCTCTCGGAATCACTCTAATGCAATAAGTTCACAATTGCCAGAATGAAAATGAAATGATGGAAAAATGAAAAGAAAAGTGATGAAAAAATGAAATGAAAATCGAAAAAAAAAAAGAGAAGAGAAAAAATGAAAGATAAAAAAAAAAGAGAGAAAAAGAAAAAGACAAAAATCGGGAAAAAGTCAAAAAGAAATCCATCTAACTTTTAAAGTTGGATGAACTACGTCTGACTTGATCCCGAAAGGGTACGTAGGCAGCCTCTCTGAGGTTCAGTCACAATAAAGGAAAAATCCAAAAATTCCCCACATATTGAAACTGGGGCAGAAGTTATGTTTTAATAATTCCGAGAGTTGTAAATATTTTTAACCCTTGTTGAAATTTTGAGCCTTTATATCTTTCTTTCTTAACCCGTCCAAAGCCACGTTATAGTCCAAAGAAAGACCTTCTGATCAATTCTGAAATGATAGCGAATACAACGAAGGAGGAGCGAAGCATCAGACAATACCCGTGGAACAGAAAACAAAATACAAAAAGGAAAAATAGAAAAAAAATAAAAAAAAATGAGAGTAGTCTCATCGTTGAAAACCTTAGCCGGCACCGTGAGACGATTGTGAGGTCGAGAGAAATAAAATGAGAGAGTCTCATCAGTTGAAAACCTTAATCGGCACCGTGAGACGATCGTGAGGTCGAGAGAATAAAGAGAGAGTCTTATTGGTGAAAACCTTTCGTGGCACCGTAAGGCGATCGTGAGGACTATCAGAAAAGAGAAAAAGCAACAAAAGAGAGTATCGGTTTGGGTTAAAGGCAATTCGGAGTCTGAATAATGATTGGAACGAACTGGGTCAGGAGTTTAAATACATGGCATGGTCAGCGGAATCAGCCAACAAATACCCAGATAAGTTTTGTCATCTCTCCAAAATACCCTTACCTTTCTTTCATTTTTTCTGCATTTCATTGTTTACCCTTTTGAGAGCTAATTACCAGCTCCTGATAACGGAAGTTGAAATAACACCGGATCAGAAAGAATGGAAGATTGGGGAAAGGAATAAAGAAGCTTGGCAAACATGGCCAAAGAAAAGAAAACCAAACAAAAATGGAAAAATGAGAAAATACAAAAAGTCTGCAAGGGACAAGAAGTCGAAAGCCATGCAACATGAAAAAGCAAAAACAAAGGAAGCAATAAGAAGTGGGGACGGCAGATGCCAGTTGCCAGCAGCTTATATCTAATAAATTTTGTTTCATGCAGGAACAAATTGTCACTAATCGCTTTAAAGTGAATGTGACCAATGTGGAAAATTTAAAATACCAAAAAGAGAAAGTCTGCCGAATAAGTGGAGAAATTCACAGGCGAGAGATAAGTTGGTAAAAAGAAAACACCAAAAAGAGGAGGTAACATCTTTTAAAATCCACTCCCCGGTCCTCAGGCCGAGGGAATATTTTTCTGCATTCACATTGCACGTTTTAATTTCTGTTAGGCGCCCACCTTCAAATTCGGGAATACTTTCTGCATTCGCATTGCACGTTTAATTTCTGTTAAGAGTTCAGTTGGTAAAAAGAAAATACCAAAAAGAGGAGGTAACATCTTTTAAAATCCATTCCCCACCTTCAAACTCGGGAATATTTTCTGCATTCGCATCGCACGTTTAAATTTCCGTTAGGCGCCCACCTTCAAATTCGGGAATATTTTCTGCATTCGCATTGCACGTTTAAATTTCTGTTAGGCAGGCAAGAGTTCAGTTGGTAAAAAGAAAATACCAAAAAGAGGAGGTAACATCTTTTAAAATCCATTCCCCACCTTCAAACTCGGGAATATTTTCTGCATTCGCATCGCACGTTTAAATTTCCGTTAGGCGCCCACCTTCAAATTCGGGAATATTTTCTCCATTCGCATTGCACGTTTAAATTTCGTTAGGCGCCCACCTTCAAATACGGGAATATTTTCTGCGCATTCGCATCGCACGTTTAAATTTCTGTTAGGCGCCCACCTTCAAATTCGGGAATATTTTCTCGCATTCACATTGCACGTTTAAATTTCTGTTAGGCGCCCACCTTCAAATTCGGGAATATTTTCTCGCATTCGCATCGCACGTTTAAATTTCGTTAGGCGCCCACCTTCAAACTCGGAAAATATTTTCCGCATTCGCATCGCACGTTTAAATTTCGTTAGGCGCCCACCTTCAAATTCGGAATATTTTCTCGCATTCGCATTGCACGTTTAAATTTCCGTTAGGCGCCCACCTTCAAACTCGGGAATACATTTCGCATTCGCATTGCACGTTTAAATTTCCGTTAGGCGCTCACCTTCAAATTCGGAATATTTTCTCGCATTTGCATTGCACGTTTCAATTCCGTTAGGCGCCCACCTTCAAATACGGGAATATTTTCTCGCATCATCATGGTTTATATATTTAAAAGCCCACACCGGGGCGAAAGAGAAGAAAACAAGAAAATCAACAAAAAAAAAAGTCATCAAGAAAAACAAGAAAATCAACAAAAAAAAAGTCATCAAGAAAAACAAGAAAATCAACAAAAAAAAGAAGATTCTGCATCACCGGAAAGGGAAGAAGAACAAGAGCTAGATTAGGAACAATTGTAATTGTAGGATCATAGCTTAGAATAGCTTCTTCATTTTACATTTTCCCCCCCGGTGTAATAAGGAGTAAGTCAGCAGGTCTCAACAGTGTCAATGCAACAGTGAGTCTGGTAGTTTTTAAAACTGCCAGACCTTCCCGAACTACACTGACCTGATTCCTGTTTAGCCCAGGATATGTAGGCAACCTCTAAAGCAGGGTGCGGTCAAAAGGTTTTCAAAAATGCTTTCACGGAATGTGCCGATGTGCAAAAATCTCTCATTACTGCTCACTTATCTTTGCACTGAAACTCTTCGTGTTCCCGAGCAAAGAGGGGCAGCTGTGAGCACGTGATTTTTGCACCAGGCAAATAATTCCAAAATTTAAATAAATATATTTTTGAGTGCAATTAATTGCTTTGTTTGAAATTGGTTATATTTTTTGTGTGTTTGAATAAGTAAAAATTAGAAAAAATCAAAAAAATAGTAGTAATTAGTTTGTTAGTTAGTTAATTAGAAAAATTAGCAAAATAGCTTAAATAGGAAAAAATAAAGGAAAAAATAGCAGAAAAATTGCAAAAAATATTAGAAAATTAGAGTAATTAGTAGATTAGGATTTATAATTTTTCATAAAAAAGAAAAGAAAAAAAAATATAAAAGAAAGTGCATAAAATTCATTAAAACCGGAAAATACAAAAAAAATAGATATATATATACAGGTATAAAGAATTGGGCTAACTGAGAAGCCCAATATGCCAAGCCCAGTCACCTGGCCCGCCTGGCTTTTAATCGTGTTGATCAGGGTCGTTCGTTTTTGTGCATCTAACGGCCGAGAATATTAAGGGAATTATTTGGTTTAATTAATTGCTGAGATTTAATCTCAGCCGTTCATGTGATTTGATCCAAAGGTGTGAGACCTTAGTCTCATTAGAAGCAAAACGACAGCGTTTAAGTAACGCTCAACCAGGACCGTTGATCTCTCTTCAATGGACGATCAAGATTATCTCGGACATATGGCCTATATAAGGCTTATGTCCGAGAATAGTTATCATTTTTGCCAATTCAAAACCCTAGCCGCCCCTTGACCCCTCTCTTCTCTCTCTCGTCTTCATCACAGAAGCCCTAGGCGGCCATGGCGGCCACCACCTTCCACGGTGGTCGCCGGCCTTTCTAACCTCTCCCATATTCTTCTCCTTCATCTTCATGCCATAACACACCCAAAAACCCCAGAAAAACACACCGTTCTTCAAAACCCCGGTCACCGGAGTTACACCGGTGACCACCAAAGTATGAGAACCAACCTGAAACCAATACCATTCGACGCCTTTTCATGAGATCTACCCAACCATACTAGCCTCCACCCTCGAATGTCCCTTGAACGCTTCGAATATCCCGAGAAAGGTCGTCGGAACCCTAACTCCGGCGACCCCAAGTTCAAACCCCGATCAAGACCTCATCTTTTACACCTCCTAAAACACCCCCTGTAACTCAAACCTCAAAAGGCTTCGCCTTTAAGCTTTGAAAGAAGAAACAGAAAAGGAAAAAGAGAAAAAAGAATCTGGAAATGAATAAAGAAAAAAAAAAAGAAAACAAGAAGGAGGCCTGAAGGTCTGGGAGGATCTTGGATTAAAGAAAAGAAAAGAAAAAGGGGATAGGAAGCTCGGGGGACCGGCCCCGCAAGCTAAGTCCCCCACCCTTTAGTTCTTTTTAGCTTATTAGGACGCTTGTATTTTCTTGCATGTTTTTTTGATCCTGACTTCTATGATTTCTGTGTTTAGCATGTTTTCTTGTCCTTTCTGATTTTTAAGTTTGCATTCATGAGTTGTTTGCTGTTTGATTATGTTAATTGTTGACCCTGCTATTATGATTAGTCGTTTCACATGTTAGCCTAAGACTTTTCTGTTTATGTTCTCATGTTAGGTATTTCCTCTCCTTCTTTGTTTTAGTTAATATCTGTTGCTTGTTTATCATCATGATCATTTCTTCTGTTTTGAGATCCCGTGTTAGTCATATTGTCTTTGTTTCTGTGCTTTCATATATGTTTCTCCTGTTTTCAATCTCAGCATGTTTTCTTTCTATCCTGTGGATTCTTAGTTTGTGCTTCGCATGTTAGCTATAAGATTCTTATATAATTATGTCTTCTTTTGTTCTATATCTCTTGCATGTTCCTTTAGTGATTAATTATAGGGTTTCTCTGCCTGTTTCTTTTGAGCCTGTTAATAATGGGATTTCTATCTATTGATTGTCCGCTATAAGTTCAAGATTTCATCTTTCCCCTGTTACTTTAATTGTTGAGTTGTGAGTTACTGATCTATATCTTAAGTTCAAGTTATTGTGGCCATTTTTGTTGCCTTTCGCTTTAATGATCTATGAAAGAATCAGGCTTCTTTTTCACCTTGTCCATCTTTACAATTGTTTGCCACCAATCATGTTAAGTCATAAGAGTCACTTTGAATTCCTTTTGTTTCTTCACCTGGTAGATATTATAGTCTGTTTAGTTCTTACAGTCCAACTTTCTCCCATTGTCATGAATGCATAGTTTGGATAGTAGTTTAACTTCATTCTTTTCTCATCATTACATTAAGTTGTCTTTAAAGTATCCTGGCTGATTTTTCTTGTTTCTTTGTCACTGTTTCTCCATGCTATTCTTGTCATCATCTTCATCTCATTTGTCATGCATTTGTGCTTAGATTAGGAATATTGTTCTTTGCTTCTTCATGGCTTTCTTGTTCCCCATCCTCACTTTTCACATATATACATCAAGCTAAGGTTGGTGCTTGAAAGTAAATTCTGATTACCATGCTTATGTTATGTGGCTAAAGTCCATTGGGTTTATGACCAGTTGAATCTGTTGACTGTTTTGTGAAGGTTTAATTTTCCAGTATGCCATCTAGCATGAAATGATTGTGACTATGCCTGATTAATGTTAATTGATATGTTGCTACATGAGTTTAAGTTATGTGAGTTGATTAGTTGAAGTTCAACACTATCAAACCCCTTTTCTGAGTTTTAATTAATCAATGAACATTGTTTGGCTTTATGTGGTTATGTGTGCAATTGTATGTTAAAATGGCTAAGTTTGCAATAGTTACATGTTAAGTGTAAACACTGCTAAGGCTTGTATGGATTGGTTATAGCTGTTAGTTCTAGGTTCTATAAGTGGTTAGTTTTGAATAGGACTAAAACTGAAAATGATCATAATTAGGCTATAGGTTTAATAATTGGCCTAAGAATGGTCAACCTTGCAAAGGGTTGACCAATTCTGTGAGCCCTAACACACAGCTCACTGTTTAACAGTGGCTGGTTGTGCAAAAGGGGCCATGTTTGCAAATGTAGACTGGCCCAGGCTCTATATTGAGCCCTGAACAGCAAAGTGGCCAAACCCGTAAAGGTTTTGGGCCCAACTGTTCAGTATATGGCTTTGATAGCCCAAGCTAAGTCTCAACTTGAGACTGGCTAATTCTTAAATAGGTTAATCATAATAACAAAGCAGGCTATGCCTGCAATTAGCTTTAATTAAGAATAAATGGGTCTTGATTGACTGGAATTAGCTTAAAATTGGCTAAATTTGAAATAGTTCTTAAAAATAAATGGCCAGCCCTTAAATACTAATGCCAGGGCTGGCTATTAGTTAAATAGGTTCAAAATTAGATAGAATCTGCCCTAGGCATAGCTGGTAAATCAGCAGTGTTCTTAGGGGCACAATTGGGTATTGAAAAGGTAAAATAGTAACTAGTAAGATCTTAGGAGGGTAATAGGGACATTCATGCTCCCGATTTCTGCAATTTTGCAGAGATTTAGGGGTATAATGGTCTCCTAAAAATGGGAAATCTGTAAAAATCTCAAACCCCTAAGGTTATACTAGTAAAAGTCCATAAAAGAGAATCTTTAGAACCTTCCAGCACATGCTGGAAGGGTTTTGGTAACTGAAAATGGGACTAAAGTGTAGAATAGGTAATTTTAGGAGGGGGGAAGTGGGATTAATCCCATTACTTCCTCCCCAAGTATTCAGCCCTAAAAGGTTAGCTATAAATATCTCAAAAAGGGGCTGAAAAAAGGGGATTCCACAGTAGAACAATCTGAAAAATACACTTAAGTGGGAGTTTATTAAATACAAAGCTGAAGAGATTGAAGTAGCAATTTAACAGTAGATATTTCTGGGAATTTCGGGTGTAAAAGCTTGTGGTCTTAATCTGGTTTTTCTGAGTCTTTTGCTCGATCATCTATTGGGTTATTCTCGTGTTATTGTTGCTGTGCTTTTGTGTTGCTGTGTTGCTGTGCCTCTTTCATCACTGTTGCATTGCTCTGAGTTGACTGATGTTACTTACTTTCCTATCCCTAGAACTCATCGGTTTATTGGCTTTAATTCAGGTACATTTTCCTTTTCACTCGAAGATGTAATGCTAATAGATTGAAATAAACATGAAGCTCTGGATTTGAATCTATGCTGCCGTGAAATCGTATTTCAATTGTGTTTCTAAATAGTTTATTGTGGTAGAATGTAGTAGCTGAAGAACAAAGACAAACAGAAACAATGTAATAGCTAGCATAATAGTCGTAGTGTAGTGGTAGTATAATCATAGATCATCATCACTTAGCTAAATAAGAAAAACCACTAAAACAAAAGCTAATCGATTCTCTAGCATGCGTTAATAATAACAAACTTATTTGGTTAATCTGTTTTCGTTAATCAATACCAGAATCTAAGTAAGTTTAAAAATGGAACAACCAAATGAAGATTGAAACACGGCTTCAGTAACATTGATTAAGCTTGGCTTGTATTAATAGTAATATCTAATCATATCATTGAATTAGTCTTTAGATATCAACAGGTTTCAAAGAAAGAATAGTCATCCGTTTGCAATTGACACTGCCTAGGATAAGTTGGCTTAGAATTAATAACATAATAATGAATATCGCATTAAGTCACTTAGTCTTAGATTGCCAAAACCGTCTTAGAAAATAACTGATTTGTCTAATGTGGATAATACCATACTAGGATAAACTGTTTTCCTTATAATTTCTTAGTATAAGTGATTCTTAAAGTTGTCATATGTCCTTTAACAGGAAACAAAAGAATAGTAACAATTCAGTCATGTATTCAGCAATTAGTTGTAATTTAGTGTTAATATCGATCATTTTGTACAGTGATTTTCTTTCTTATATGATAAATAAAAGCAATTGAATTGCATTCTTAATTTTAAGTGTCTGTTTTATCATGTATTCTTTATTGTCTATTTACTATTGTTACCATAAATCTGGTTTGGGCCTGTTATACAGTGAAGGCCCGAACTATAAATCTACTGGGCCAACAAGCAAGAATCTTAAAACTGCCTGGGTACCAGAAGACTTGAACAGTTCGAACGTGTCCGAAGAGAAGACCAGGCCCAATAAATAGTAAGAATTCGACGGGCCTGGATAATTATAGTAATAGCATACGATTGAGGAAAAAACAAATATAGGAAAACATAGTTAAATATTAGTATCTTTTAATGAAAATTGGGACGAGCCTCGCCCGAATAACACCGGGGCCCCCTATTTAATAATAAGATAATAAAGTAGATTCGGGAAAGCTAATAGCAAATTCCATAGCTTCTCCCAAAAGACTTAAAAGCCGATAGACATCACTTTAAGGCACGATTTAATATATTCCTATGAACGAGTGTGCACTTGGTGCGACTCAAATCCAAATCTCGGTAAAGCTGAAATACACCGAAAGTCATAGGCGTACTGGTTGCGGTATGACTCGAGGCGTGTTTTCGCGATACCGCAAATTCCTAAAAAATGATATTTAACGTAAAAGCACATTATGTTGTTAAAATCTATAACTGAGTCAAACAAAAGTCAAGAACGACAGTGGAGCGACCGTGCTAAAACCACGGAATCCGGGAGTGCCTAACACCTTCTCCCGGGTTAACAGAGTTCCTTATCCGGACCTCTGCTTCGCAGACATTTTAAAGAGTCAAAATTCCTCGGATTCGGGATTAACCGGTGACTTGGGACACCATTGTCATTCCCAAGTGGCGACTCTGATTAATCTCTAATAAATCCCGAACCGGTTGTCCTTAAATTGGAAAAACTCCTTCCCTTACGTTATTTTATCCATCTTGGGTAATTGAGCGTCGGGGTATACCCTACAAGCGTATTTATACACCTTACGCATGTTTGGGGTAGTAAAAAGGGAGGTGTGACATCGGAAGTTTTGAAGAAACTTAGGCTTGAATCTGTGCGTAATTGGTGATTTTGATGTTTAGGATGGTGTTTTTATGATTGGAACAAGTTTGAATTGTGTTATAGAGTATGTTAGTGGTTTTCGTTGGGGTCCCGGGGCCTCGGGATGAATTCGGGGGTCCAAACGGACCATTTTTGGCCTTAGACAACAGCTGAATTCTGCTGTATCTGCAGAAGGAAATCCTTCATCGCGTTCGCGATGAAAGGGCTCGCGTCCGCGAAGGTCAGCCAGGGTATGCATCGCGTTCGCGATGGTCTGGACGGGAACGCGTAGGGTTAGGATCGGAGGCTTCGCGTTCGCGTGGAGCTGGAACGCGTTCGCATAGGTGTGAAGGGTTGGTCATCACGTTCGCGTGAGCGGAGACGTGGACGCGTAGAA
Source organism: Nicotiana noctiflora (assembly GCA_032618575.1). Classification (NCBI taxonomy): domain Eukaryota; kingdom Viridiplantae; phylum Streptophyta; class Magnoliopsida; order Solanales; family Solanaceae; genus Nicotiana; species Nicotiana noctiflora. The sequence continues at coordinate 68,413 of JASVEL010002032.1, read as the reverse complement.
GAAAATCCGGGCGGTTGAAATCTGTGCTTCGCGAACGCGTGACTAGGTGTCGCGTTCGCAATGGGTGGACGGAGCAGAGCATCGCGTTCGCGTGAGTCCTGTTGCGAACGCGTAGAAGAAGGGTCTCTGGCAGTGAAGTTAAGTTCAGAACAGAACCAGTCGCGGGTTTAATACCCAAAACCTCCATTTTTGAGTTCCAAGAGAAGAAATTGACGGGAGATTGCTGGGAAATCATCGGGGTTTCGTCGGAGGTAAGTTTTGTGGCTTAATTACATCATTTTAACATGAAATCCTTGGTTAAATCCCTGTAAATGGAAGATTAAAGGTGGGTTTGAGCCCTATGCCTAAATTAAAGAAAAACACCGATTTGAGTGGGCAAACGGAGTCCGATTTTGGTAAATTTTATATGTATGGACTCGTGGCGAGACGAGGGTTTCAGAAATGTGATTTTTGTAATTTTTCGACAAGTGTACCGAAAGGCGGGTTTTGACAACTTTGGGAATTTTGATGTAAATTGAGTTGTATTGATTGAGTGTCGTCCCATTGGCCTAATTTATTGTATTTCTACTGTATTTGATCAGATTCTACGCGTGTGGAGTTTGATTCTCGTGGCAAGGGCATTACGGAGTAGTCGTCGCACCGGTTCGAGGTGAGTGGTAGTAGTAAACAATGTACTGAGGGTTTGAAACCCCGTACTAGCACTTCACAGTGCTATGTTGGGATGAGACACGCGTCTTGTGACGAGCGTGGTGACATCGTGATTGGGGACTTGGACTTGGTCCTTCCCGGCTAATAGAATACTGTGTTGTATGACTGTTAATGAGGTTATAACTGTACCATTGGGCTAATAGCCATGTTTGGGGCCTTGTGCCGATCTGTAGAGCATTAGGGAACCCATAGAGCTAGGTGACCCGTATACCGTGTTGGAAACATTCACTCAGCCGTAGCTCTAGCTGTATAGCATAATATGAGCCAGTACTAGATGTGTACATCGAGAGAGATTATCTAGGGTGGGATTCCCTGTTCTAGCTGAGTGGGCCTGAAAGGCCAAGTCTATATTGACTGAGACAGGGTCAAGGACCCAATGTGATATATTATATTGGGCCTGAGAGGCCATGTATATACTGATCGGGATAGGGTCGAGGACCCATTATGGGGTATTATATATATATATATACCTATATTATACCTACATTGGATCGGGCTGCACGCCGCAGCAGTATATATATTGGATCGGACCGCACACCGCAGTAATATACATGTAATATACATGTAATATACATGTCGGACGGACTGCACGCCGCAGTATTATTGCGCTTGGGCTGTAGGAGCCCCTTCGGAGTCTGAGTCTGCACACATTCTCAGTGAGCATTGGTGTATATTATGGGATCAGGCTGCGCGCCGCAGCAGTATAAATATATATACATATAAATATTGGATCGGACTGCACGCCACAGTAATACATGTGTGGATCGGGCTGCACGCCGCAGTATAATAGTGCTTGGGCCCAGGGAGCCCCTCCGAAGTCTGTATACACCCCCAGTGAGCGCCGTCGACGTTAAATGGAGCGGGCTGCGCGCCGCAGCGGTATATGTATTGGAGCGGGCTGCACGCTGCAGCATTATACTTAATCATATCCTACTATCTGCTTAAATACTTATACATTATAGACATAGGTATGTGTCTTTATATGCTGAGATGGCCGTACACTGTAGGGGTACGAGTGAGGGTTGGATCAGTGTAAGAATCTTGTAGAGATAAACGTGGATTGGAGATTTGAGTATTACTATAGTGATGACGTACCTGTGAGGGTTGCCTTAGAACTGCTAAGTGATAGCACAGGAATTCTTACCTTCAGTTATTATTTATTATTGTTACTCACTGAGTTGAAATATACTCACCCCACTCCCCTGCACTTTCTGTGCAGATCCACAGGTGCCCGAGAGCAGTTGAGACATTGTAGCTGCTGATCCTTGTCTACTTTTGCAGAGATTACGAGGTAGCTGCCAGCGTCCGCAGAGCTTGTTTTCTCCTTCTTTATCATCTTGTTGATTTCCTATTTGCCTAGACTTGGTTGTATTAGGATGCTATTCTCTAGAGGCTCAGTCTCGTGACACCACGATATGGTTGGGATCGTATTTTGTATGTTTTACATTTCGCTTATCACCTGATATGATCATTTACTGTTTAAGTTTAATTTGATTAATAACTGGCTGGTTTAAGGGATAATATGGCCGGGCTTGCCTAGCATTGTGTTGGGCGCCATCACGACCAGGGTTTGGGTCGTGACAAGGAGAGAACCTCCCACTCCGCGGCATAGCTCCCGCGACCGTCATGACAATCTTAGAGATGCTGGGTAATGGATTCATGTCAGGAAAAGGCCTGGGGGTAGGGCTGCAAGGTATTGTTCAGCCGGTATCCTTGCCCGAAATTTTAGGGACATTTGGATTGGGGTTCAAACCCACTGTGGAAGATATACAACAAGCCAAGAGAATGAAGAGGAGAGTTTGGGTTCTCCCCAAGCTAGTTCTACGTCTGTCCAAATCTTTTGTTAGAGCGAGGGCCAAGAAACCGACGGTGCCAAAAATCCAAGGACTATTGATCGGAATAGATGGGGATTTAGAACAGACCTTTGAAACAATGTTTGCTGATGTCCATATGATAGAAGCTGGAGAGGGTTCCAGCAGTGCGGACATACAATTTGTGGGGCCAAAATCCAAAATCAACAACTGGGCGGCCACCCCTCTTCCCACTCGAAGGGAGTCTTGGTAGTCGGCTTTGGATTTCCTTTCTTGTTTCCTGGGTTATCCTAGAATTGTAATCCTTTTGTTTTGTTTGTATTTTTCTGCAAGTGTGAAACTATTTTATTCCACATTTTCTTAATAAGAACGCAAGTTTCCTTTCTTCAGTTGGTTTTTTATTTTTCTTCTTTTCTGAACAGTTCTTCTTTTACTAGTCCTAAAGACATGGAATGCACAACGGATCCTCGACCTATTCTAAATAATCAATCCAACTCCAACTTAATTGAACCAGAGTTTGAGTTAAATAGCGAATCTGAATTCGAAGAGGATGAGGACTTTGAGGAAATAAGCAGGGAGTTGTGCCAATTCGAAGAGAAGCCAAAGCCCAATCTAAATGAAACGGAAGCTGTAGATTTGGGGGGTACGGATGATGTTAGGGAAACAAAAATCAGCATCCACATTAAGCCAAATATCATGGAAGAACTCATCAAAACCCTCATTGAATTCAAAGATGTTTTCGCGTGGTCATATGATGACATGCCAGGATTGAGCACCAATTTAGTGGTTCACAAATCGCCCACTGACCCGGCCTACCCTCATGTCAAGAAAAAATTGAGGAAGTTTAAAATAGATATGAGTGTGAAGATTAAGGAAGAAGTGACTAAGCAGCTACAGGCTAAAGTTATTCGCGTCACTCGATATCCCGATTGGTTGGCCAATGTGGTACCAGTGCCGAAGAAGGATGGAAAGATTAGGGTGTGTGTTGACTACCGCATTCTCAACAAAGCAAGCCCTAAGGATAATTTTCCATTGCCCGACATCCATATCCTGATTGATAATTGCGCTGGGCGCGAGATCGGATCCTTCATGGATTGCTATGCAGGATATCATCAGATCTTGATGGATGAAGAAGATGCAGAAAAGACAGCTTTCATTAGGCCATGGGGAACTTATTGATATAGAGTAATGCCATTCGGTTTGAAAAACGCTGGGGCAACGTACATGAGAGCAATGACCACTGTGTTGCATGGCATGATACACAAAGAGATTGAAGTGTACATGGACGATGTAATCTTAAAGTCTAGATGGCAAGAGGATCATGTAACAGACCTAAGGAAGTTCTTCCAAAGACTCCAAAGGTATGATATCAAACTCAACCCGGCCAAGTGTGTTTTTGGGGTTCCATCAGGAAAGTTGTTGGGATTTATCGTCAGCTGGCGAGGCATTGAGTTGGACCCATCCAAGATCAAATCCATCCAAGACTTGCCACCGCCGAAGAATAAAACAGAGGTAATGAGTCCATTGGGAAGATTGAATTATATCAGCAGATTCATTGCTCAACTCACGGCAACCTGTGAGCCCATATTTTGGCTATTGAAGAAAGATGCTGCGGTAGAATGGACGAAGGAATGTCAGGAAGCCTTTAACCAAATCAAGGGTTATCTATCGAATCCACTCGTGTTAGTTCCACCTGAGCCAGAAAGACCATTGATTCTCTATCTAACGGTACTGAAAAATTCTTTTGGCTGCGTACTGGGGCAACATGACAGTACGGGGAGAAAGGAGCAAGCCATCTACTATCTCAGCCAGAAGTTTACAGTATATGAGGTTAAGTATACTCAACTAGAGAAGACATGCTGCGCCCTGACTTGGGTAGCTCAAAAGTTGAAACATTATCTGTCATCATATACTACTTATCTCATTTCACGCTTGGACCCATTGAAATATATCTTCCAAAAGCCTATGCCCACAGGGAGGCTAGAAAAGTGGCAGATATTACTCACGGAGTTTGATATCGTCTATGTGACAAGGACGGCCATGAAGGCCCAAGCGTTGGCTGATCACTTGGCTGAAAACCCTGTGGATGAAGAGTATGAGCCATTGAGGACGTATTTCCTCGATGAAGAAGTGATGCACATAGACGAGGTGGAACCAACGGAGGAACCAGGATGGAAGCTTTTCTTTGATGGAGCTGCAAACTCGAAAGGAGTTTGGATAGGAGCAGTGCTCGTTTCGAAAATAGGACATCACTATTCTGTTACGGAGCAACTGCGATTCTATTGCACCAATAACATGGCTGAATATAAGGCTTGTATTTTAGGATTACGGTTAGCTGCAGACATGGATATCCAGGACGTTTTGGTCTTGGGAGACCCGGACCTCCTGGTACATCAAATTCAAGGTGAATGGGAGACCCGTGATTTGAAGCTTATACCATATTGACAATGTTTGCACGATTTGAGCAAGCGATTTCGATCGGTGGAATTCAGACACATTCCGAGAGTTCACAATGAGGTTGCTGATGCATTGGCCACCTTGGCGTCAATGTTGCATCACCCAGACAAAATTCATGTTGATCCGTTGCATATCCAGGTTCATGAGCAGCATGCTTACTGTAGCATGATAGAGGAGGAAATGGATGGCGAGCCATGGTTTCATGATGTCAAAGAATACCTCAGAATGGGAATATACCCAGAGCAGGCGACTGGAGATTAGAAAAGAGCTATTCGGCGATTGGCGAATGGATTCTTCCTTAGTAGAGAAGTGTTGTACAAAAGAACCCCAGCTTTGGGATTGTTGCGATGTATAGATGCAAGTCAAGCCACAACAGTGATGATAGAAGTACACGCCGGAGTATGTGGGCCACATATGAGCGAATACGTGTTGGTGAAGAAGATCCTACGGCCAGGGTATTACTGGCTCACTATGGAGCGCGATTGTATAAATTTTGTGCGGAAGTGCCATCAGTGTCTGGTGCACGGAGATTTTATTCACTCTCCGCCAACGGAATTGCATACGATGTCAGCACCATGGCCATTTGTTGCATGGGGCATGGATGTCATTGGGCCGATTGAGCCAGCAGCTTCCAACGGGTATAGGTTCATTCTGGTAACCATTGATTACTTCACCAAGTGGGTGGAGGCAAAGACATTCAAGTCAGTAACCAAGAAGGCAGTGGTAGACTTTGTTCATTCCCATATCATCTGTAGATTTAGGGTCCCAAAGATGATCATCACGGACAACGGTGCTAATCTTAATAGTGGTTTGATGAAAGAGGTATGTCAACAGTTCAAGATTACACACCGCAATTCCACCCCATATCGTCCCAAAGCAAATGGCACGGTTGAAGATGCGAACAAGAATATAAAGAAGATATTGAGGAAGATGGTAGAAGGGTATAGGCATTGGCATGAAAAGTTGCCATTTGCATTATTGGGTTATCGCACTACTGTCCGAACTTCGGTAGGGGCAACTCCTTACTTGTTGGTATACGAAACTGAAGCAGTAATACCGACGGAGGTTGAAATTCCATCTCTTAGAATTGTTGCTGAAGCCGAGATTGATGATGATGAATGGGTCAAAGCACGACTAGAACAGTTGAGCTTAATCGATGAAAAGAGATTGGCAGCAGTGTGTCATGGCCAATTGTATCAAAAGAGAATGGCAAGGGCATACAATAAGAAGGTACGCCCCAGAAAATTTGCAGTAGGGCAACAAGTGTTGAAACGGATTCTCCCGCACCAGATTGAAGCAAAGGGCAAGTTCGCCCCAAATTGGCAAGGACCTTATATTGTGACCGGGGTGCTATCCAACGGCGCTTTGTGTCTAACAGATATTGAAGGAAGAAACACCGACATGGCCATCAACTCTGATGCAGTCAAGAGATATTATGTGTAATTTCCTTGATCATGATAATTGCTTGCTCATTTGTCTGTATTTGGTATTTATTGAACAATGAAATGACGGAGGCATTTCTTTCTTCTATCCAAACACTTTCAACCTTTTCTTTCCCTTTTGAGCCTTAATTATTTTTGTTTCATACCCCTCTTTTTGGAATCGTTAAAAAACAAAAGAAAAAGAAAAAAATGATGAATGAAAAAATGTTGATAAGAAAAACATAAGAAGATTGAACTACGTTTGACCTGATTCCTCAATAAGGATATGTAGACTCCACACGGCTCGGTCGCAACGTGACAAAGGTCACGCAATTCAAAAATTCCCAAACAAGAAAACTGGGGCAGAAGTTATGTTTACTTTTAGAAAATTTTGATTCCAAGAGTTGTTCCTTTACTCATCAAGTTATTTAAAATTTCTTGATGATCTTTTCTCACCCACGCAAAACCACATCTTATGTCCAAAAGACCTCCCGATCATTGCTTAATAAGTGTCAGGACAGGAAGAAGAGAGCTCAGGGTAATACACTGATTCTCAACTGAAAAGGACCATGAGCTGAGAGAATTTCCAACAGAGAGAATCTTATCAGTAACACTCCAATTCCCAACCGGAAAATAAAATGAGAGAGTCTTATCGGTGAAAACCTTCAAAAGGCACTGTAAGGCAACATAAGCTGAGATGAATCAAAACGAGAGAGTCTTAGTGTGAAAACCTTCACGGGCACCTTAAGGCGACATGAGCGGAGAGAAATGAGAGAGTCTCATTAGTAAAAACCCCTGGAAGGGCGCTATGAGTCGACGGGGCGAGTTTTGACGGATATGATCCACATGCGCAAAAATTGCACATCTGTTTACCCCGGGCAAATGAGTCCATGAGAAAGTTTGATTGATACAAATAGACTGGGTCGTTGAATCCGGAATGCATGACGTGATCATTGGGAACGGTCATACCATCCAGATAAGTTCTTTTCTTTTCTTTTCTCAGCATATTGTTCAGAAATACTTTCTCTTTTTCTTTTCATCTCTTTGTCTAAAAGACTTTTATAGAAATTTGCTCTATTTGTATCTAAAAGAAAGGTTTTTTAAAGTCTACTACCAGTCGCCGAGACATTACAATAGGGAATATGGAGAAAAGTTGAGAAGTAATAGTTGAAGAACTTACAAATCAAGTTCCAAGAAGACCCTCAATATGACTCCGATAGATTACTGAGCAAGTTTTGAGATGGTCAAGACCACATAGAAAAGGAAGGAGAAAGGAAAACCCATCCATAGCAAATGATCCCAATATCTGCATCTATAACATCTTGGCCCCTACGGCATTGAAGGAAAGAGTAACTCGTGAAGAGAGTGGTTGGGAGTTGAAAAGACTCCCCCAGAGTGTTTTGAAGCAAGAGAGAGGGGATCGGGTGAATGGAAAGTCCATCCCTAACAGAGAAACCATCCCCAGCAAGTGAAATTATCCTCAACCAGTTGGGAGGCACATAGCAAGAAAGATATAAGAAAAGAAAAATAAATAATCCCGACAAGAGTGTCAAGATTACTCACCATGTTTTAAAACTAACAAAATTTTCTTTGGTTTTACAGGAAAATAAAGGTTGAAAATGGCAGGGAGATACGCCACATTGAAAGTCACACAAACTGGGGCAGAAAATTTTCTGTCATTGTCAAAAAAAAATCGGTTAAACGAGGAAATAAGAGAATACTTTTCATGTCTTAGAAATAGGCGCCCACCTGTATAACAAGGGAATAATTTTCGTGTCTTAGAATTAGGCGCCCACCTGTATAACAAGGGAGTACATTTCGTGTCTTAGAAATAGGCGCCCACCTGTATAACAAGAGAATAATTTTCATGTCTTAGAATTAGGCGCCCACCTGTATAACAAGGGAATACATTTCGTGTCCTAGAAATAGGCGCCCACCTGTATGACGAGGGAATACTTTTCATGTCTTAGAAATAGGCGCCCACCTGTATAACGAGGGAATACTTTTCATGTCTTAGAAATAGGCGCCCACCCGTATAACAAAGGAATACATTTCATGTCTTAGCAATTAGGCGCCCACCTGTATAATGAGGGAATATTTGTCATATTTTAGCAAATAGGCGCCCATCTGTATAACGAGGGAATACTTTTCATGTCTTAGAAATAGGCGCCCACCTGTATAACAAGGGAATACATTTTATGTCTTAGCAATAAGGCGCCTACCTATATAATGAGGGAATGTTTGTCATATCTTAGCAAATAGGCGCCCACCTGTATAACAAGGGAATACATTTCCATGTCTTAGCAATTAGGCGCCCACCTGTATAACGAGGGAATACATTTTATGTCTTAGCATCAGGCGCCCACCCGTATAACCAGAGGAATATTTTTTCAGTTTTTACATCGCAGGTATGGAAACCAATGACCCATCATGAATGCAGAGGGACTCATCGGAAGATCCCCAGCACAAATCCAAGTTCAGAAGCGAGAAAGAAGGCAACAGTGGCCGGAAAAACTCTTCATGTTACAGAAGAAGTATGAGACACATCCAGAAAGGAACGGTTTTCAAACTTTGTCTACCCCCTCAACATAATAGATTTGACGAAGAAAGCTTTATCTCCAGCATATTAAGAAAAACAAGGAGACCTATGTTCAAAGAAGCAAAGGCCGGAGCCGCCTCAAAGTTCTCAGAAGGAAGCACTAAAAGAATCACAAGATGACAAGAACGCAAGGCGACATGAAGACATATGAGATCTTATGATCCATAGACTAGCTTAGCTTCTTATTTTCCTTTTTAGCACGGTGTAATAAGGAGTTCAATAAAGTAGTGGTAACAGCATGTCGCAGCAGTAACAGTGAGATCACAGCAGTCACGATAGTCCCAGCTACCAAAACTTACCGAACTACATTGACATGATTCCCTTTTAGCCATGGATATGTAGGAGATCTTTTGAAGCAAAGGTTCGGTCAAGTCTTTTCAAAATGCTTCACACGGAGTGTTCAAACGGGCAGAAATTGCTCGTATCCACTCACTTATCTTTGCACGAAAACACTTCGTGTTTCCGAGTAAAGAGGGGCAGCTGTGAGCACGTGATTTTTGCCCTATATGAGAATTTCTACCAAAAAATTCAAAATAAAATAAATTTTGCATCATTTGCAATGTTTGGGGATTTTTGTGTTATTTTTCTCTTGTTGTTTGCGTTTGTGTGTACTTGTTTATTTGTTAAGTTAAGAAAATACCAAAAATATAGCATTTGTATTCTTAGGTTTTAATTCTACCATTAGGAGTAATTAAATTATTTTACAAAAATTGAAAAAAAAAATAAGGTGTAATTGTGTGATTTTATCTTTAATTGATATTTAATTGTACATTAATATTATTAAGAGTTAACTGATACTTTTTATGAGTTGATTTATTTTCATAAGTTAATTTAAGACTTTTAGAATTTTTTTTTTTAAGTTTGTTAATTTTGGAACAAAAAAGAAAACAAAATGATACTCCATAAAAGAGCAAAATCGGAACTGGGCCAAAAGAATTGAGATTAAAATCAAGCCCAAAATGTTGTTTTACCCGGTCCAATTCAGTGGGTCTCTAAGACCAACGAAACGACGTAGCATAGCGTTGAAGCTACATATTTTAGCACCAATAGATCTCGACCGTAAATCCATCCCTGATCCAACGACTGAGACCCCATCGCCCCAACCCGTTTTACCAGCGATCCATTCACCTTTGAGACCGACCCAATCTCATTTAGTGAGACGACGTCGTTTGATATCCACCAAGAAATCCTGGCCATCAAATTTAATCGACCCAACGGCCAGGATCTCATATTACACCTAGTATATAACCCCAAAATCATACCCCAGCCCCCTAACCAAACACCCCGCCTCGCCCCTTCATCCTAGTCTCCCATCAGAGACCAATGAACCCCGCCGTCTACCACCGTGGCCCGCCTGCCGGAAATCACCTTCACGGCGGTTCCGGTAGGCCAATAGCCTCCAAACTTACACCATTAACTCTCCTCAACCTCCTCATTCCTATTTCGTGCTTGGTTTGCCTCGAATCACCCTCCAGATTCTCGAATCTTCAATCGAAGATTCGAGCCATATCCTAAGGTACCCCAATCCCTTCCAAACTCACACCCCTTCGTCCTTTGACCTCCCTCGTAACCAAACCAACACTGGTTTAGTTCGAATCGAGCCCAAACTACTCAAGCCCCAAATTAGGCATAAAAAACCCTAGAAATGCAAAATCGCAGATTCCGTCCAATTAAATAAAGAGTTGGGGTCTAATTGACCTTAGTCGAAGTGTTCTTAGTTAAGAACATTCGATTAAGGTCTGTTCGACATCAACAAATGTTCAAATAGGAGTTCGAATCTGGGCTGCCTAAGTTCTTGAGTTTCTCTGAGGTATTTTCTTTTCCCGATGTTTTATTTCCGTTTTAATAGTATCTGTTTCTATGTTTAGTTTAGTTTTAATTGGTTTTTCAATTTTTCGTATCAATTGTTCTGCCCATCTCCATAAGACCTTTTTATTCGGTCAAATTTCTATGTTTGTTGTTAATTGTATTTGTTAAAGATTATACATTCGATTCGATTAACATCATCGAGTAGTTAGTTTTAATTGATTTTTCAATTTCGTATCAATTGTTATGGACATCTTTAGTAGACCTTATTATTCGGTCATTTCTTGTCTGATTGTTTCGTCAACTATAATGATTGTTTGTTTGGTTTGTTTGAATTGATTTAGTAATTGAATCATATCCCTGGCCCCCGAGTCTACCCGTTAAACCATGAATCATCAATTCATAAGTCGAGTACTCATTATCGATTATACGTCTTGTAGTTCGATTTTGTAGGACTGTCGTTTGGAACTTTGGAAAGTGATTAGCATTGTTGATGTGGTCCAAAGTCACTATTGAATCAAAGTTTTTAAACTTTTTATAACTTTAAAATTAAGTTGAATTGGTTATAGCTGTTAGTTTGAAAATTATGATTATTCAGTAATTAATTAGAGGCTGCTATTAATTTTAGGGGGCAATTAAACAGTGAATTAGTTTAGGGGCTGCTGTTAGGAGACTGCTAGTTTTAAGTAGGAACGTAGATATTTTTAGGGTTGAAAAAGGAAGCTGCTAGTTGGACTTTTAAGAGCTGGAATTGACAGCATTTAAAAGAACTGATTAAGGGGCTGCTGGTTCTGTTTTTTCATTCTATAAGAGGGTGAGACTTTCATAGAGAAAACACACACAGAATACACAGATAAACTGAAAAAGAACACACATACACTCACAAGACTAAAAAACATACATAGACTCAAAGTTTTCAACACACACTGATAGAGAGACAAATACAATAGGAAAACTGAACATATAATCTCTGAAAGAAGTCTCTGGTTCACTTGGGTGTGGGAATGAATTGATTATGATTTCTTAAAGATGGAATTTAAGTTGTTGTGGTCTTGATTCTACTGAAACTATTTCCATCACTCTGGCATCAAATTTTGCTTTTGATTTCAACTTGAATCTGGATAGTTTATTTTGCTGATGTCTGCTGCTGGTATTACTACTGATACTCACTTTCCTTCATTTCTTTTCCTTCCAAGTATTTTTTTTACCTCATTTAATGTAAAATATTACGATATGGAAGTTTGGAGATTGGAAGCATAACTTCTACTTGTTCTTATTATGTTAGTTTAATTTTGTCTTTGTCTCAAATATTTAGTTTCTAGATGTTTATGTTTTCTTGCTGATTAGTGACAGTGCCCTTTAAGGGCTGGATTTGATTTGATATTAGTAAAAGGTTCATTTTTTGTCAAAAGTTAGGTAGTTCGGATGTTAGTATTGTATGACTAATTTTATGATGTTAATCTTCCAGAAAGGTGAGTTTGAATAACATGTTTATTCATTTGAATTGTTGGTTGGTATTTACAACTACTTTCAAGTAGCAACCTGTTGAGTATTAGTTTGTGATTAAGTTTCAAATACCAAACAGAGTGAAGAAGAATCCATGTAAAAATGTGTTTCCGATTCTTCTTTGAATTTGATTTCCTCTAGTGCAGTATGTTTGAGTCGTTTGGTTGGATTTAAATTTGCAGCTGCTTCTTTCCCCTTCTCCTATTCTACTGTCTTTTTATCGCGAAGTCACAACATTGACGATGAACAAATAGAAACAGTCTACTATTTCATCCTTGGCGATTCTTTCGTGTATGTTGTCTGGCTGTTACTTTAGTGTTATCACTATTGTGGCAGTAGCGTCATTGACTCCGATGAGTTTCGAGATCTAAATCGTAGTTCCGTTCGAGCCATCCATTTTTGGTACCGTTAATAGTGGTGAATTCTATTTCTAAGGAGGCTGAATCCATGTTGTGTAAAATAGTTGGCCATAAGTAGTGTCTAATCATGGACGAAAGGATGTAAGCATAGAAAGAAATTTTGAATAGTTGCAGCAATTGAAAATTTGACATGCTTGAGGTTCGAATTTTTCTTATCTTTGGTCGATTGAGGTTCTCATTTACTGCTCCTGGTCGTAATGTTAAATGGGCTCATACACTGCTGTAGTTAAAATTCCTTGTCCTTTTTTTTAATGATTTAGTCTATTTCTAATCAGTACTTGGACAATTTAATTTATCAATATGGTATAGCAATAGGGTCTCAATTTGAATTGAAAAGTGACAGATTAAGAGATTTTTGTTCTAGATTTGTTAGTCTAGGGTCAGATTTTTGGGGTTGGTTAATAATGAGAAGCTTAAGAAAGATTCGGACATTTTCATGTTGTTCCTCTCTTAATTATTTGGGTCATTAGAAGCATCTTTAGGAAATAATCACTTATGCATGTAGTTTGCTTTAATTAAGTACAATTGCTCAAAATAATTGGAGGCGTGCCGTGCCGAAACAAATAACAAATTGCATGGCTTTATTTTATTTTAAATTAATCCTTAGATTTCAAGGCATGCCATGCCAATTAAAATCCCAAAAACATATGACCCTCGTATTGGACTCATGATTTGGGTCTAACAAATTGACAAACATTCATAGCTTTGCTTTACGACCGATTTAGATTAGTATTACGATTATATATACGTTTTGCGTAATATAATTGTAAATCTCTTTCTAAAAACTAACTTGGAATATGCATTCGCGCAATTTCGATCAAAATTTTCTTAACAATAAAATAGGTTGCGGGTTATTAATTAATTTTAGTTTTTTATAAACTATTAAAAAGCTAAGGTTAATAGAAGGTTTCAATTAGTTCATTCGCGGCTTTAACTATTATTAGTAACATATTAGTATAATTACAAATTTAGCCTTAGTAATATATATATATATATATATATATATATATATATATATATATATATATATATATATATATATATATATATATATATATATATATATATATATATATATATAATTGGATTATTTATTTAATTTTTTATACGATTGTTCTGTATCAAATTCTATTAGGCAATATATAAGCCAGTGTTTAATCCAGTTAATGACATCCTTCTAGTGGTTAATTCCTTTAGTTCTAAAATATTAATTTAAATTAATTAGAAAATGGTTAGTTTGTTTTGATATATATTTTATGCTATTTGTCATTTCAGGCTTTAGTAATGCTTATTTATAAAATATGGCACGAAACGAGGTATTAATTAATAAAAGTTTGCACTTACAAATATTTGTTTAATTAGGATGATTTTTCTGTATATTTAGAGATAAATAAAATAATATATATAGTCATTTTAGATTTATTTATTTTTGACAAAATAAGACAAGCTTCAATATAAAATTAGGGAACCATCCTAGATATACATGTGTTAAAAAATGCTTAGACTTCGGGATATGTCGTTTTAGCAAATCTCACGGCATTCCCAAAATAATAATGCGCCAGCATCTTTAGGTACGTACTTAATAAAAATACCTCCCTAAACTCGGGTACACATTTATGTGACCCCAATCCAAATCCCAATGAAGTCGGAATACATCAAAAATTGCGGACACATTTATGTGACGAAATTCGAGATGTATTCTCACGACATTATAATTTTCTCCTAAACGATAAAAACGGTTCGAAGTGATAATTTGCCTATTAGTTCATATTTGTTAAAAAATCAGATAATCAAGCCGAATATAACAGTTGAGCGACCGCGCTAGAACCACAAAACTCGGGAATGCCTAACACCTTCTTCCAGGTTAACAAAATTCCTTATCCGGATTTTTGGTACGCGGACTGTTTAACAGAGTCAATCTTTTTCTCGATTCGGGATTCAAACCGGTGACTTGGAACACCGTAGATCTCCCAAGTGGCGACTCTGAAGTAAATAAATAAATCCCGTTTCGATTGTCCTTTAATTGGAAAAACTCCCTCGCGCCCTCACGGGTCAGCGTAAAAAAAAGGTGTGACAATACCTCTCGCCTCAATTCTGTCGACTAGAGGCTTTTTTGACCTTAAAGTCGTTTGCACTGGAGCAGTATCCGAGGATGAAGCTCTTTAGGGGATGTTTCGGGGCCACCTCAGCATCCGTGTTCGAGTTATAAGTTGAAGGGATGGTCTGTCGAGGCACAGATTTTGAAATCTTTCCATCGAATTTTAGGAAATATAAAGTTTTGTAGGTGGTGATGAAGATTTGAAGGTAAGGATGAAGATTGAAGATAAGGATGAAGGTATGAAGGTCAGATTTGAAGATTTAAAGATGGAATATGAAGATTTGAAGATGGGGCGATGAAAATATGAAGATCTATGGAGCAATGTATGAAGATTTGAAGGGGTTAAGGATAAGTGAAAAGCTCAGGGGTAAATTAAGGAACTCTGGATTCGGAAAGTTAAAAAGTGGAAAAAGGGACCGAAGCTTTTAAAGAGAATGGGTAATCAATGCGTGATGTTTCATATTTGAGGACGGTCAACAGGCAGCTGACACGTGTCTGAAGTCAGAACGACGTGACTGATGGAACGTTTTCTTTTATTCTGACACATGGTTGACACACAAATCAAAGCAATAAAAGCTCAATATGGTCTTATAACTATTATTAAAAGTAGAGTTGTGCACGGTTCGGATCGGACATAGCACATTTCGAGTTTCGAATTCTAGAAAATGCCATCGGAATCCGATCTGAATTATATTAGATCGGTCGGATCGTATTATTATGCCTCAAAGTTAAACTAATATGTATATGGTCTTTGTAAAATAGGCAATAGATTAAGAAAAATTTATGTGTATGCAATTATGAGAGTACTATGGTGCTAATATAGCTAAATCTAACAATTGTAAAGATAATAACTTGGAGGTTGATATAAAAAAAAGTACTGACTATCCGAAATTAAAGTGTAGTATTTATACATGCCCTAATAATTTCTAATTTCGGGTCGGGTTTGGTCGAATTAAAATATACCAATCCGAATCAAATTCGAAATCCGAAATTTTAATAAACACAATTCGAAATCTGATCCAACCCGAAATTCGAAATCTGAAATTGAATGGATCGATTCGGATTTCGAATATCCGATCCGAATGAACAGCCCTAATTAAAAGTATCCTCAGTTATTATCTTTTAATAATTGCATCCATAGATTACGCTTGATCATTGCATTACAATTGGTTTGATCTTTCATTTATCTTTTAACTTAATTGCTTGTTGTTCTTAAATCATTCATATTGAATTGAATCACAAATTAAACCGCGTATAAATTTAATTGTTACTTATTGTTGGGGTAAATAATACCAATTTTATTGAACATCTAAACAAATCCTTATACCTATTAGACACTTCAAAACCCATAAAAATGTGTATTTTCAACAATGCACTTGTTATGAAGGACACTCTAGATTGACAAGTTAATAAGGTTTTTGCTACCGAAAGTCCAAATTTTATTGTCCTAACTTAAGATACTACGCAGATTATCTTAAGTAAAAGTCTAATTGACAAGTTATTAAGGTCTTAATATACATACCAAGTAAAAGTGAACGAAGGAAGTATCCGACAATTCATTTAGTAATCTAAGGATCTAAATTTTATGCAACATAGTGTTAATATCTTTTAAAATTATCAGTGAAATCACAGGTTTATTATTTTTGTCAGACCCTAATTAATATTTTTCAAGAGACTTATTATCTAGTAAATAATCAGATGGTGTAAATATTTATCAAGGAAGTGTTCCTACTATTGGCACTTTTTGGATCTACCTAAAAGAGAATGAATAATAATATGGGATTAAATAATGAGCTGGGTAATGACTCCAAGTGCTTGAATAATACTAACAACAACTGCTCAGTATACCCTCAGGGGCGGATCCGACAAGGGTAATGTGTACACAGACCTTACCCATACCCTCAGGGGCGAACTCACTTGGAGAGGAGAGGGTCACCGGCACCCGGTAACTTCGGAAGAAAATATCGATATATATGTGTATATACTTTCAAATTATGATATATATATCTCTGTGACCTCTAAATCTCAAAAGCACTTTGGGTGCACTGGTAGGTGCTGCTGCTTTCATGCCAAATACATGGTTTCAAATCTCTGCAACTATAGAGCTTGTACCCACCCAAAGGCCTATAGTTGTAGCTATTATTACTCCATATTTTTTTCTTTTACTTAGTGTATTATTACTCTAATTTTTCTATTTGCTCTAGTGACAATGTGTGTTTCTTTTTTTGTTAAGCTTTGTGACAATTTGTATTTATGATTAGTTTTGTTGACGAACTCAAGCTTTTGTAACCGTAAGATCACTATAAATCTCTTCATTTTGTCACCTAAACTACTACTAGTAAAGATTGAATAACTACTTTGATTTCTTCCTGCTGCTTTGCTATTCATAAAGTATGATAAAGTCATTGAGAAATCTGAAGGATGTAGCACCCTGTTGTAGTTTCATTTAAACCATATACGAGAATATCTTGTTAGTACAATGCCAGGAAAATAATAACTCAACCAAAGACTTACAGAAAGTCATTCCATCAATTTTCTGTTTGCCGACATTAGTGTTTCTAAATCAGTGCTTAATGTTGAGGAAGATTTAGATGTTCTCGAGCAACTAGAACAAGGTAGCAATATTTTAATTATTTTGATTGTATATTATTTTTATAAATAGTTTATTTAATATTTTTGTTGTTTGACTTGTTACTACTAGAGTTACTAATGAGTTGTCTTTTCTTGTTTTCTTTTCTATTTCTATTTTTATGTGCCGAGGGTCTATCGGAAACAACCTCTCTGCCCTATCGGGTAGAAGTAAGGTTTGCGTACACATTACCCTTCACAGACCACACCTAGTGGGATTTTAATGGATAGTGGTTGTTATTGTTGTTTAGTGTATTTGATTTAGTTTTTTGTAATGGACCCGCCCCTTTTACGTTTAGTTAAATTCCCACATCAAAAGCTTCTTCTCCAATTATCTCTCTCCACACATAAAACTTCTTCCTTAATTTTCAAAGCCCACATGCAACCATCAGTTATTAGTCCGCCTAAAGTCATCGAGTAATTGTTTCCGTCGTAAACCTAATGCCTACAAATACTGTTAAGGTACTGTTACAGTGCACCCGCTACCTTTAAATCCTGGGTCCGCCTTTGCCTACCCTGAGGTAGAGAGGCTGTTTCCAAATAGACCCCCGGCATTCTTCCCTCCAAGAACTTCCCTCCTTTCCACCTTGCTCTCGGAGAGACTCGAACTCACAACCTAATAATACCAATTACCATATATGGAATTAATGGATATAAATGGCTTGTAGCCAGTATGAATCCGAGATGAATTATATTTATATTGTTGGGAAAAAATAATTAGCAAGTTTCATGAAAACAAAATACATGAAAGAACTTGTCCTAATAAAAAGTTTGCTCTATGTCTCGTGAGTGTGTAAAGCTTATCTTTACTCCTAAATAATTAAAGGACTACAATGATATTTTATGGAGTAACGAATTAAAAGAATAAAATGCATACCACCAATAAAAGCTCAAGTCCTATTTCATTACCCAAAGAATAAATGAAAAATAAGTTTCCCAAGTTAATATAAAATCCCACTCAACATCAAACAGAACTTACCACTCTCCCCTCGAACGAAATAATGCTCAAAGCCTCAAAATGAGCATCTTTCCAATTCTGGCATGTAGTAGTGGACAGATGTATAACATAGCAAAATGTCACCACGTACAACTTCACATAATTCTTACTATTTGTTACTGCTATTTTTAAAGGGAAAAAAAAAAGTTTTCCAAAAAAAGTTTTCCTTGAGCCGTGAGTCTATCAAAAACAGCTTGTTAACCTTCTCGATGTAGGGAGATAAGACAGCGTACCCATCATCTCCCCTGGGTTTGTTTGTTGTTGCACAACTTGACATGTATAATATAAATCACTGTAAATGTCAATGGTAATGCATCTCAACAAAAAGAATAAGTAGGAAGATGATAAAATATCAATGTCTACAAAGGAAAAGGTCCAGATGACAGTCTTTAAGCAAAATGTCAACAACTGCAACTACACCAAACAAATAAAACATGTAGGCTCTCTCATCAGCTAATATCTCAGATAGGCCGCATCTACGAGCAACATTATGAGTTTTCCATCCTAGACTAGGATGCAAGAAACATGAAATAACGTTATGATAAACTAAACAGGACTTACTATTGCAGTATTGTAAAGCACTAAAGCCAAATGTCTTTGTTTTCACTCTCCCAACTCATTTTACTTTTGAAGATATATGTATCCGACAACTAGGAGTATCAGAACTACAAGAGCAGCAGGAGCACCAGCCCATAGCCAATAGTTTGTTGCTTTCTTGCGCTTTAGTATAGCTTTAGGAAGCTCCAAGCCTCTTGCACGTGTTGCTCTATGCCTAACGGTATTCTCTTTCCGTGCCTTGACCTTGGGTGCAATGGTTGTTTCAACATTTTCCTCCGCTTTTTCTTCCTCAGCAACCTCTGCAGATGTTTCGGTTGGTTCCTCATTTGGTTCCTGATCTGCAACAGAAGATCCACCCTTCTTCCTCGCTCTCTTCTCACGTTCCTGAAAGGAGTTGAAAGTAACTAGATAAGTCCACAGCTAATCTGAATGTTAACAACGAAATAAAACCAAACGGAAATGGTAGAATAATAAAGAAACAGAGGGATAATTTCCTTGAGCTTCTTTTCAGCTTCTAGCTGAGCTTTCTTTGCAGCTTTTGCAGCTGCTTTCTCTGCCAGCTTTTTCTTCCTCTCCATAGCCTGTCTATTTTTTGCTATCTCCTCCTCTTTCTTCATCTCCTTCAATGTTGCCTCGTCAACTTCATTTTTCTTGGAATTAATATCCTTGGGTATCTTTTCCAAACCATAAATTTCCTCCTCTTCATCAACCACATCTTTTTTCTCAGTGCGTTTTGTGTTTTTAACGTCAGAATCATTTGGCTGCTTGCTACTCTTCTCCTTCTGTTCTTTCTGAACAGGAGCAACAGACGCATCATCTTCCTTTACAGGTTTTGCATTAGCTCTTGCTGGAACCTCGGCTCGGGAGACAGTAGGTACTTCTGGTAGCACCAGAGGCTTTTCGTCGGGATTCCTCATTCTGCCATCCCTGCTCAACTGCCTGATATCAAGCGACTGCAAGAGTCTCCTCTCATAGTCATCCCTAAAAGGCTTTTTACCACACCAGAGAGACATGAACTTATCGACCTAGTGAAAAGAAGAAAAGTTGATTGTCAATTTAAACATAAAAAACTGCAAATTGTGCAACTGACGGTGAAAGATCCAGCATACCTCTGTAACTGAGAGGTCTTTAAGTGCTTCAACATCCTTTTGATCTGCGAGCTGTTTAACTTTGTGCAACACATTGGAGTTTTGGTAGAAAGAAGAATTCTGAAAAATTGGAAGAAATTGGTTATAAAGATCACCTCAGTCTAAAAACCTATTTCTCTTGATGCTTGCAGTAATAAGAGAGCATTTCAACTTTCAAAAGTCAGTAAACGCTGTTGAAAGATTTTCAGAGAGTATAAACGGAACATCGAAGAAATCAACTGGCATCTCCTTGAGACCCCCTGGGGCTCTCAGCTGATGTTCCTTATTCAGTTTCTTTCTCTTTCTGTGTGTGTGGGTTGGGGGGGGGGGGCATATCACCAAGGACAGATGCAATAGTTAGTCAAATAAATACATATGCTAGCTAGTAATTCTCAAATATGACTTTTAACTAAATCTGAAGTCATCATCTCTATAAAATCAAGACAATCCTCGTGTCACTTGCCAGTACATGGGAGGAGTGCAGTAAACAGAAATAAAATCCTTCTAACTGCTATACAATGATTTCCTAACAAAATAAACTCAAGAGGGACGGAGAAAAATCAGATCCCTCACCAAATTCCTACACCTTAAATGGGAACTACAAGAATACAGAGATAAACACAGGACAATACAACAAGAACGTGTGATAAAAAACATGGAAACAAAATACTCAAATACACCATCAGCAGATGCACAGTTTTTTAAGTGTCTTATGACTAATTGATTGTTGTCCATTAAGCAAATCAATGGGATTTAATCTGTGCAAAAATTACAATATAACCCCTTTTTTAGCAAAAATAGTGAGACAGTTCAGTCAACAAGGAAATGGAGCAGCATACCCCTTCTTCACGTTGTTTTCTCAATTCCAGAATATGTTCATAAGTCTTGTCCCTCTTCTCCACGACTTCCTTCAATTCCTCATCCAATAAGTTGATCTGCTTGCTTATGGCGTCAATCTGATCATCTATTTGCTTAAGCTTGGCCTTAACCTCCTGCTGCCCCTTCCTAACTCCATCCAGGCCAACACTCATAAGCTTCAGCACCACAAAGTGTGTTAGCAGTTACCACAGGCAGATCACGGCAAAATCACATGATATATTTTAAGGATAGAATGTTTTGTATCTATATAAGAGAAACATAACCTAAATGCCTTACTTTGACCTGGTTCTGGATTGATTCTTTTTCACCCAACGATTCATGAATCTGTGCCCTTGCTGCAGCCTTTTCTTTAACAGCTTCCCTTGTCCCTTCAAGTTGTTTGATGTCCCGGAGAATTTGCTTCTCTTCGTTCAGAGGAATGCTTTCATGCTGAATGCGGTACTGCAGACTCTTAATCTACTCAATTGCCAAAATAAAAATTGGCATTATTCATTTGCAATTGAACTTAATGAACAAATGCAAAGGAGAAGAGCTAAGAAGAATGACGGAACAAACCTAAGCTGAAGGAAAAGTAAAGTTAAAAACAAGTGCTTACAAGGCTATTGAGCTCCTGCTCGGATGAACATACTATAGGACCTCTCTCTCGGCCTGCATCCCTACCACCACGGAGCTGGCCTAAGGCCTGTTGCAGAGGTTCCATTTCCTTTCTTTTCTCATCAATAGTACTCCAAAATTCCTTATTCTCAGCACTGAGAGATTTTCTTTGTTCAATTACCTTTGATCGTTCAGCCTGTAAATACTCGGGGAGTTATTTAGTTAGAGCTATCATACTACCATAGGAACAGAGTTTGGACAAATTGGAAACTAACAAAGGACCATGCAATAAGCAATATCAACTATCCAACTTGCTGAATTTGAGGAGATATAGTTAAAGTGCAGGATAACAACATCCTCTTCATCTTTGACTTGGTAACATTTTCAAGTCAAATCGTAGGACAGCAATGACATAATAAAAAATCTGCAAAATAAGTCATTAAGCGTGATTCTATTGCAACTTCTGTTACCATCATTTTTATTGCACTTATCACGTCTGACTGGGAACTATATATTGCTTTGCTGAGTTTATCCCTGAAGTCATCCATCACTTTACTAAAGTTTTCTCTCCGGTAAGAGAACTTTGGAATGCATGAGTAAATGTTTTTTTTAAGTAAGAGACATAGCTTGCAGTTTCAAACACTTACACGGGTATGTGCATGCAAGAATTGAACTGCAAATTCACCCAAAAACTTACCCTTTTAGCCTTTAATTTTTCAATAATCTGAGATCTTGCTTGGTTCTTTTTCTGTAGCTCTCTCTCAGCCAGTTCAATTTTAGCCTTCAATTTTGGGTCTTCAAATCTCCGAAACTTAACAAGATAGAACGAATGGATCTGCTTAGGCTCAGGCCAGTCCTCAACGGCATCCTTCGGTACATTGCTCACAGGAGCTCTGCTTACTTCCTCCTTCTTAGGTTCTTCAGTACCATGAGAACCAAATTTTATAGGCTCGGTAATCCCGGAACCATGATTCATCTTTCCATTTTCTTTCAGAAGGTTGCTCTGCTCACTTCCAGCTTCAACTGGAACATGAACTAACTTTGCTTCCACATCTATCCCCATTATTTTAATAAATTACAAAAACCAAAGAGGTGCCTGGTCCTGATACATGCAAACAATGAGCATATAAGCAAATTTATGTACTTTAAAAACTACTACATAATCCAGAAGATACACAATAGTTGATAGCAACAAGACTAATGTGATATGCAAAGACTCTTAATTTATCGACTACACATCGAGCTCAAGATGGACTAAACTTTAAAACTATTGATGCAGAATGATTCAGCCCACAGGATCCTATTAATCCATGATCAAGAACTAGGAACTGACCAGAATTTATTGAGCAGTTAAAAATACAGATCTTTGATCACAGGATCAGCTACTCCCTCTAACAATCAGATCAATTAAAAGAGATTTAAAACAGCATCATCTCAAAGTAAAAGTGAATAATAAAAATCCCATAAACCTTGAGGGACAAAAAAAAATCAAAACCAAAGATTGGATCTTTAACAAAAAAAAGGTGCATCCAATACAAAATCAAATGCCGTCATGCAAAAGAAAGCAAAAAAGAAACTCAAAAATAGTTAAAATCGCTAAGTATAATCAGTAAAAATATAAAATCACATAAAGATCAGATTTTTGCAGCAAAAAAAAAAAGATAAATTCAAGCCATCCTCCTGTCAGAAAACAAAACCCAAATCATTAAAGTGAATGAAACAAAAGTTTCTTTACAAGGGTGAAAATCAATACAGATCGAAGAAATTAAAAAAAAAACTAAAAAAGGGGAAAAAACAAACAGGGAATAATAGTAAGAAGAAAGAGTAAAGGAAGTGAATTAGTAAAATGGAGGAGACTTACTGAGTATAGAAAAAACTAAGGGTTTGAGATTTAGAGAAAAGAGTGCTGGCCCGTTTCCTTTGTTGACAAAAATTGAAGAGGGCCGTCTGAAAGAGAGATTGAGAGAAATTAGTCAGACTTCTTCAGATCTCTCTCTCTCTCTTTTTCTCTATTAAATGGAAGAGAAAAATGTAACAATATATTTTGGCTATAAATCCTAAATTGGAGAGAGATGGGATTTTTATTTTATTTTCAATTTCAACAAAGAGAGATGGGATTGTAGTAGTCTTTTAATGGGAAAGAGTTGGTGGGGGTGGGGATAGTAAGGAGATTATGGTCTCTTTAAAACTGTTACGATAAATATAGACACTTACCCTTTTATTATTTTGCCGTTTTCTAGAAGCAGTAAATAAGGTATCATTGATATTTTTGTCCATCTTTAGCTTCTTCTTTTTTTCTTTTTTTTCTATAATCGGATATATATTTGATAATGATCAATTTGTTTTGGCATATCCATTAATAAATATTAAATTTTAGATAAAAATAAATAGTATGATCAAATTAACATTAATTAAATATTACAGCATAGATATAGTAGCATTTATAGTCTGTTTGGGCAAGCTTATTTTTGGGCCAAAAGTATTTTTCTTGCCCAAAATACTTTTGTCCAAAAATTGAAGTATTTGGCCAAAGCTTTTGGAAGGAAAATAAATGCTTTTGAGGAGAAGCAAAAGCAGTTTTGGAGAAACGGAAAAAGTAGTTTTTCTCCAAAAATATTTTTCGGAGAAGCACTTTTGAGAAAAAATACGCTTAAAAATATTTTTCAAAAGCTTGGCCAAACACTAATTACTGCTCAAAAGTGTTTTTCAAGTTAATTAGTCAAACACAAATTACTTCTCACCAAAAGCAATTTTTTAAAAAGCACTTCTCAAAATAAGCTAATTTTAGAAGTTTGGCCAAACGGGCTATTACATCTCTTCTTACATGTGAGGAGCAAATGATTTTGTAGGGATACACGTACATAAGGGTAATTTTAATAAATTAAATTTTTTATTGATTATATAAATGGACACTTATTTTGGATCAAAATAAAAAAAAATTGGTCACTTATTGTGATAGGAGGGAGTAAAACTTAAATAATAAATTTTTAAAATTATATTAAAAATAGTTTTTGATAGTTGAAGTTATATCTAGACATGTATTTTACTTGGAAAAAAAATTAAAATTTATCAGTGGAAGAAAAATTTTTACCCAAAAACTAACTAACCTAATTGGAGAAATCTGATCAAATTCTATGAATAAACAACATATTCATTTTTTTGAAAAAAAAAATCTATATGCAAACGAAAAATTATTTAGCCAGCTCCAAATAGCAAAAAGTAAATATATTAAGTCATGTGCACTATAACGTGTTTGTGCCCAATATGTTAAAATCAGCTTAATATGTTAATTCAATTTTAGTGCTTAAGTGGCAATTTTCCAGCTTAATTCAGTATTTTAGTGGAAATTCACATTAAAACTGAGTAATTGTAAATATAATTGCAGCTATTAGAGCTGTAGAATTTTCAGTAAATAAATTATCAATAATTCCCTATTGTTCGTCCTTGTACTATTTTTCTTTGCAAAAGTGGAAAGTTTAAGTTGGACATATTAGATTGCCTCACTATACAATGAATTTCCAAACACATTTTCATCTTCAAACCAAACTTCATCCAGATTAAATTTTTCAAAATAAATTTGGAATTTTTGTTCAAACGCTAACTTAGTATTCGTTCTCATTTATTAGTTTCCGACTATTACAAATGAAAGCTAATTTCTCATTACAATATTAAAGAAATAAAGGAATGCATGCACGAAAAAGAACCTTAATTACGCACTCGCATGTATAGCAAAACATTCATACGTATGAGCACCGAAATTTCTTCAAAAGGGTTACAGCTTGTTTGGATGGTTGTTAGTTACACATCGTTTCATAATGTATTGTATTGTAATATGTTATATTGATGATTTGATAGAGTGATTATTTATCATCGCTTCATGGTATCACGCACCATCAGCAACATGAAGAATAAACTTGTAATGTTATAAAAAAAATTATGATATAGGGTAAAATTACTATATGAAAATTATAATAAAATAAAATTATTTAATAATAACAATAAATTATGAAATTGAGAGAAAACGACAAGGTAACGATACGATCATATCAAATCAGTCATTACATAAAGTGGCATATTTTGTTCTTATGTAAATATGAATAACGATACGATACAATAAAATTTAAATAACAATCAAAATAAATATTTATATTTAAAGTAATAATACGATACAATACAGTAGATAACAACCATCCAAATAAGATGTAAGAGAAACTAACAATTCGCGATTATGCAAGTGGTCCTATTTGTAGTAGAAAAGAAAATCATCGTGGTGGGATAAATAAGATTATTTTACTTTTAATCAAAATTCTTGAATTTAATTTTGAAAATAATTTTTTTCTTGATAGATGTTTTATCGCCTTATCTTTTATTGAACGTTAAACGGCACAAATTTGAATTAATTGGAACGCCAATTCCCATATAGGACACATGAGAGAATTACATTAATCAATGGACCATCACTGTCTTAAACACAT
Source organism: Nicotiana noctiflora (assembly GCA_032618575.1). Taxonomy (NCBI): domain Eukaryota; kingdom Viridiplantae; phylum Streptophyta; class Magnoliopsida; order Solanales; family Solanaceae; genus Nicotiana; species Nicotiana noctiflora. The sequence continues at coordinate 42,330 of JASVEL010002032.1, read as the reverse complement.
TCATTCTTCAATATTTGCGCTTATAACCAAAATTTGTCACCTAAATGTATAGACTTACCTTATCCTATTTATTATTCTTAATTAAAAAAGGTTTAAAAAAATCCTCATTTGAAGTAAAAGAAAATAATGGGTTTGTCTTTTTTGTCATTTGTAGCTATGCGTTCGGACACGAGCCTTTGAGATATTCACGAGAGATCAAAACAGTATTTGCATTTTTCTCTGTCTGGTTTTGATTCTGAGTTTTTTCATCAGTTTTGAAATTTCCAGAACTCAAAACACGTGTTGGGGGTGTTTGGTTGGTAAATTTTATCGTTTACTTTCTCTTCAGCGTACGCACGTCGTCATATGTTCGTCGATGATTACGAGAATGAGCCATCTTTGTTTTAATTACCAATATTGCCCTTCAGTGTTTTTTCACAATATGGGAGATCTTAGTTATGGAAAAAGGACAAGACTAGGAAGTAACAACTGGATAAAAAGTGTGGCCCATTGGATCAGATAAGTACATGTAGGGATCTATGTAGTAGCCTTTACCATTCCATTTCACACGGTATAACCAACTTAGTTAGGGGTCGTTTGGTTGGAATACGGATTATGTTTATGTCGGTTAGGGATGTTCACGATTAGGTTTGAATCGATTTTTTTCTAAAAAGAAACCAAACTAAGTAAGTCGATTTTTTTAATATTAGAACAAAATCAAACCAACCCAATTAAGTCGGTTTTTTCTCGATTCAGTTTATGTTGGTTTTTCGGTTATTTATCGATTTTTTCTTAAATATAAGACATACATTACCAAACACATATTATCAAGACCATGTTTTCAATGTAACACTATCAAATCAATTGCATTTGAGGAATCTATTATTTACCAAGATATATTGATGATAAGTGAATCAAATAATGATTAATAATTTAAGAACTCAATTAAAATATATTACTTTTAACATAAAATGGATCTTACACTTAACAAAAAAGAACTACCAATAGAACTAAAATGTAAAGGTAAAGATCTGTACAAAAAGTGCAAACTATTAATCTTTACTGTTAAATTTTTAAAACTATTATATATATATATATATATATATATATATATATATGTGTGTGTGCAGTGGCGGGTGCGCGCGCGCGCGCGTGTGTGTATGTGTGTGTGATAATAAAATTGAAATAGCTACTCCTACACTCAGTTTTGTTCGGGTTTTTTTATTAAAATCAAAACCAAACCAAATTTGATCGGTTTTTAAAATTCAAAATCAAAACCAAACCAAATAAAAAAAGTAAAGTATCGATTTTTTGGTAAAAGAAAGGGTGAAATCCATCAGGGCCCGGTGCTTTGTAAGGACCAAAGTTAAATATGGCACGATCAATTTCAATATCCTCAAGTGGTGCATTGAGAGATTGATTATTCATTATAGTTGAAGGATTGAAATTTGAGCTGAAAGTTATATTTGAGGACTAAGAATGCTCAATTGTGAAAAGGTTTTTGTAATAAGAAAGATGTGTTCTTGAATAGTTTGGTGATCATAGAACCAGTTCCCAACTGGGTCTTTAAGAGACGTTATTCTATTTCTCTTACGTCTGTGCAAGGTAGACATATGAAAAAAATTCGTATTTGCGTCTCCTTCGTTAAGCCAGATCACTCTTGATTTAAGCTTCTAGAAGTCCCCCTCTATATTGAGTATATTGCTAAATTCATTGTTTAATTGAACTTTTAGATTTTGTAGAAAAGAGCTAGTTGGGTAGTGCCTGGAAGACTGAATTCCTGCAAGTCTAGCTAATATTTTCCTCTTCTTACTATAGATATTCCCAAAAGTATTATGATTCCAATCCGTTAGAATCGTTTGGAATTTTTTAACAGTCTCTAGTAAAGGATACGTATTATGCCAATTATTTTGAACTAACTGATGAAATAAAGGATGCGACACCCAAATAGTTTCAAACCTGAAAATATTCCTAGGTGATTGTCTCCAATTATCTAAATTAAGCAGTAACGGACAATGATCAGAATAAGTGCGGGGCAAATGTTGCATTGTAGCTTTAATATATAGTTTGATCCATTCATAGTTGGCTAAATATCTGTCTAATCTTTCTAGTATGGTATGTCCCTTTTTTTCTTTTATTAGTCCATGTAAATCTACTTCTCTTATACTGTAAATCTATCAAGTGACAATAATTAATACAACTCAAAAATCTTTCTGCTCGATTATTATTTATTGGCAACCCTCCAAATTTTTTATTTGCATATAATATATCATTAAAATCTCCTCCAAGCAACCAAGGGTAGTTAAAATTATCATGCAAATGTTTAAGATTCTCTCACAGTTCATTTCGAGCTTGACATAAGTTTTTTGCATATATATCAGATAATATCCATTTAGGGTTAGTGTGACCTACCTGTACGATGCAGTGTATTTCTTGTTCTGCTACCCTTAGTTCCTCCACAATGATACGAGAATCATTCCACAATACGACTATTCCCCCTTCAAGTCCATTCGCAGATACTTGCGACATGTTTGTGTCACGACCCAAATTCAGTCGTGATGGCGCCCAACACTAAAGCTAGGCCAGCCAGACCAACAACTGTTTTCAAGGGTTGTAACTTTCAACACCCTGCTAGTTTGAAAGGTAAAAATAAATGGGGGATAACGTTGATGCCATCGGGTGGCGAAGCCGGAATACCTATCAGACTGGCACTAATTGTGATGCATTTGATGGTTCTTCTGGATTCTTTAAAGGTATTATGGCTCATAAGAAGCAAAAGAGATCGACAGGCACGTCCCAACAGCCTACATATGATGACTCCAGGTTCGAATCAGAATTGGTAGAGGACGACTTTCATGCCAAGGCCTCTAAGAGCTTCATCCCCGAGATTCCAATTGATAGGGCTGCCTTCCGTGCGAGGAAAGAAGAGATGTATGAGGAAATCCGGTGAAGGAAAATGGAGTTCTTATTTGATAAACCTACATCGGTGAACAGGATTCTTGTAAGAGCGTTCTACGCGAACTGCCCAGAACACATGCCGCCGAAGGTGATTGTGAGGGTCACGGTGGTTGATGCCTCAGTTGCAAATATTCACCAGATGTTGTGGCTATCTCAGTTTACTGGTGACATTGACTATTACCAGGCCGCACTGGGAGTCACTTGGGAGACTATGACTCATGCACTCTATGCAGGGGGCAACCAACCCGGATACGTGACTATATCACTAAACTCAAATTCTTTCACCCATTTGGCTAAGTGTTGGCTCACTATTATTTGCAGCCAGTTCTTGCCCTCAGGCAACACGACTGCCATGAACTTCCAAAGAGACCTCTTGACGTGGTGCTTCATCACAAGGAAAGATTTTGATGCGGCAAAACTAATTGATTATGAAATGATTATACGGTCCCCACTGTGGTCAAAGGGATTCTACTTCCCCTCTCTGGTGACTACATTGTGCCTGCTGAAGAATGTCCATACCAATCCTACTGATGGAGAGTTTCCCCAGAGAGCAGCTTTCAAAGCTTTGGGCATTAGAGTAGGCAGGGGTGCATGCAACACCATTTAGATCGATGATGAGGATGATGATCCGGTTCCCATGGCACCATCAAAGAGATATTATGACAGTGTCGTACCCTCTCGGTGCCCCCATGCTGGGGAAGGCTTATCCAAATCACAGTCCACCCAGCCTATGTTGCATACTATGGAGGAAAATGTCGTGGATCTCCGCACGTCGGTGGAGGGCTTACCCACACGTATGGATGCCATATCTGATAGCCATTTTATGGCCTGGTTCCGCGCTTTGAGGAGAGCTTTCCATGTGGACCCCAGTACGTCTCTGACACTGATTGAGGCTCAGGGAAGTCTCCTTACCCTTATGCTCTTTATTTTTGATATGACATGGGCACATGCCATAATTTTAAGTGTGGGGTGAGCGACTTACTCTGGTAGTGTATTGTAGTGTATATAGACATTGAGTATGTTGTAGTAGTAGACTGATGTTGTGGTGTATAATTGACGGTTCTCATATTAGAAGTAACTGACTGGGCCCAACGACGGACACTTGTTGACAGGTCTTTTGAGGGTCAAAGTCGAATCTAAAAAAAATGAAAAAAAAGTTTATAGATCTTCCTGAGGATGGACCACTTGGACAGTACTCTTGAGGGAAGTAGTCCATGTAGTTTCTTTATTTTATTTTATTTTCTTTTCTTTTTTTAGGTAGTGTAATAATTTGGTTTTTCTTTTGACCACGGTTCTTTTTTAAAGGCTTTTCTTGAACCTGGTTATGTAGATTTTTCTTTTTTAGTTTTAGGACCAAGATGGGTGAAGGCTAGAATGCAACCCTTGATGTACACCCCTGAGAATAACAAAAATGAACTTGAGGGTGCGACATCTAGGCTCATTTGTAGACTCGTAAATCTATGCCTTAATGTTGCACGTCTTGTCTTGCTTGAACGATCGTATGAGTGTGTTGATAAACTGACTCGGAATGAGTTACATACCAAGTGTGTGTGAGCTATTACTTGCATTCTGTGCTTGCATGCGATACCTAGAACTTGCCCTTTGTGTTTTCAAAGCGAAATAGAAGTTGTTTGGTTTTAGAAATGATTGAGGCATTTCTTTGTGTAAGCTTGTATAATTGTGAATCCACCTATATATATTGCCATAGTATCCCCTTTTGAGCCTGAAGCCTATTCTTTGATAACCCCAGAATGACCTATATCCATGTGTTTGAATAATTTGATTGTTTGAACATGTACCTCCTAAAAGCACTTGAATTACTAAAGAAAATGCAAAAGTCAAAGTGTAGGGTAGTAGGGAAGCAGAAAAAGGGGGGGGGGGGAATCAGGAAAGAAATACTTGAATGGTGCAATGGATTTGTTCCAAAAAAAAAGGCCAGTTGTACCCAAAGAAATGTGGGGGTCACCTATGAATCAAAATGTGAAATATTGATTGGGCTGAACAGCAAAAATTAAAATAAAAGGAGGTTTGTATTAAAAGTGCTTAGGGAAGTTAGTCACTATGTCCAAATATATCCTACCCGTACCTTAGCCTCCATTACAATAAAATAAAGACCTCTTGATCTTTGACTGAATGGCTCGATTAGTAGAGTATTACACTAGGGGCAAGCTTATAGTGTGTCTGTGTGGCATGTGAATGTTCTTTGCTGAGAATGAGTGAATTTTTCCTATCTTTGGTTCCTTGTTACTTGAGTTTTATGTATGTGGAACTTCTCTCAAAATTATGATGTGAGGGAATGTGACTCAGGAAGAAAAAATTAGTTTTCACCTCTATTAGAGTAACTAGAGTGAGCACGAGTGTGTCATGGTGTTAGGGTCTTCATCTGAGGCGTGATTATTGTACTGCTTAGGTTGCTCTTTCATAATGGCGGGTGTGGCATAAAATTGGGTAATACATCGAACGGTTAGGCCTAGAAGTATGGTTTAACTTGCTCAAGGACGAAAAAAGGTTTAAGTGTGGGTGTTGATAATAAGTGAATTTAACTATAATTAGGCTCTAAACAACCACCTTTTTGTATAGTTTTGATGATAAAAATGATAACAAAATGCTCTTATTAGTGTTTTTCATGCTTCGCAGGTTATATATGACTAGAGAATGATATGGAGTACTTTTGTGCTCCAATATGGAGAAAAAGAGGCCAATCATAAAATTCTGCCAAGTGAACCACGTGAAGCAGCTCAAGCCAGGCATGAAGAAGGACTTCCACCTCGACCGCGGCCGAACCGCGGTAGAAGATGGTCGCGGACTACTAAAGATTCAGAGAACATGTTAGGCCGTGATTTGACCGCGACAGCGGCAAAATTGCGGCAGAGGCGGAAAAGTTCAGGGACTTAAGTGCAAACACGGGATTTTTAGCCCAAACCCTATTTTAAACACTAGACTTCGCCCAAAGGATGCATGTATTGTATTGGAGAGTATTTTAGCAAGTAAAACAATCATGAGAGATCACACAAAACATCTTTCTTCTTTTCTTTGATTTTTCTTGCAAGTTTTATGATGAATACTATTTTAGTTTGCTTACCCGTAGTTATGAGTAGTTAAAACCTTTGTCTAAGATTTTGATGGAACCTATTGGGGGATGAACTTCTTGTTTATGTGAATACAAATTGCTAGTTTCAATCTCTATTTTTTCAACTATTTGTTTGTTGTAGTTAATTGATAGGATCATCAATTAGATGTGCCTATTTAGTGTACATAACTCGGGAGAGAGTGCATATTTAGGTAATTGTTGAACAACACCACTCCCAAAGTATATGAGGGATCAATAATCGACGGTTTAAAGACGGGATTAGGGATAACGAAGCCTTATGTGTAATCTAAAGTGAATTGTGTTAAATAAAGCAAGCCAGTATATCTCGGGAGAGTGCAACTAGTAAATTATTGTGATTAGTTGGGAGAGATTTACGGTAAGAAGAGCATTCATGATTGATAGAGATGTGTTGGTAAATTTGTATGAAGCATAAACAGAAGGAATTCCATCAATAGGGGAAATCATTATCTTAGCGCTTTCTCATTATTGTTTACAACCTTAACATCCCTAATTTACAGCTGTTTATTTTCTTGTAATTTTAGTTATTAAAGACATCATTAACTGTGATTCAAACGTTTGGGAAAATTGATTCTTAAGAGTTTAGTGAGTCTAAAGATAGTGATTGATAGGTTAACTCTCTGTGGATTCGACTCTAGGCAGAATACTCAGGTTATATTTGCAACGTCCGCAATGTCCTTTTTATAAGGCATAGTTGGGCGTAATCAATATGTTCTCTCTCCATTGAACATTTACTTTATTTTATGTACCATCTTTAAGAATAATTACTACTTGAGATAAAATATAAAAAAAATAGTTAATTTTGTTTGAACTTCTAAAATAACAAATAATTTGAAACATTTATTTTTAAAAATTATGATTAAATAATTTGAGACAGAGGGAGAATAAATTAATTCCTTCATATTAGTTGTATATTAGCTTATTTTAACTCTAATTCCTAATTTAACTTTACTTTTAAAATAATCAATAGCACTGGACCAAAAATACAAATGGAAGAACTAGTAGTAATAGTTCTTTTGTTCCAAATTAATAAGTAGTAGCAGTTCTTCATTTTTGACTTTAATGCCTTGAATGCAAATCTAACGCTTGGGTGAGATATTAAAACCTTGAAATTTGAATTCATAAAACGTATATCAATTTAAAAATTAGTTCTTATATTTGACCCTAAATAGTAGGATTTTGAATTATAAAGGATAATTTTAGTTCATTTAAATGTCCTAAATATTGAGAGTTCTTACTATAATAAATAAAGATTTAGTTGATTTCAAAATCCTAAATATTATTTTTTTAAGTGTGAATATATATATATATATATATATATATATATATATATATATATATATATATAGAGAGAGAGAGAGTAAGTATATATTGATTGATATATAGATTTAATACACTTTCTGGCTAGCAAATGCGATTAATTTGGACCGATCAACATATTTTGTATTTTAGCCTAAATAATTCACAAGGATGGAAAATTCATGGATTTGGGCCAATTTGCAAAAGCCCAGTGGTTTTTGCGATTCTTCAAATATGGGCCTGGCCTTCAAAGGGATGTTGAAAGGAATAGCACGAGCTAACCAGTTTTTTGGATTGGTATTGAAAAATAGTCAGTATTTATAAAATTATTATAAAATAGTCACTATTTTATTGCAATACGGAAAGTTCCAACATAATATAGTGGAGATTGGAGCACTTGTGTATAAACTTCCAGCATATATGCTGGAACTCCGGCACACGGAAAGTTTCAGCATAATATACTGGAGATTGGAGCACCCGTGTATAGACTTCCAACATATTATATTGGAACTCCAATATATTATACTAGAAATCCAGTGTTATTACGGTGGAAGTTCACCGAAGAAAATTTGGAGCTCCAATATATTATGCTGGAATATTTTCGGGTTTTGAGTAGTGTTTTTATTCAAATTTATCTTTACATAAAAAATAACTAAATTTCGATTACTTTTGAAACTGTAGCTATTTTTCAATTACCATATATAAATCTGGTTATTTTTAAATTTCACCCTCAAGCGATTGGTTGAACAGATTGGCAGTTGACAAAATCAGCAAAACAATGCTGAGATATCTACCAAATGAAAAACTGTTTCAGAATTTCACCCAGTCTAAAATTAGTTTAACCATCTAGCATAAACTTATCGATTTATCTTAATTTTACAGTTTATACCTGTTTCAAGTTTAATTTTGCAATTTCTTCACTCTCAACACTTGTTTTTTAAAAACTGAAAATATACAATCACGTAAATCTTTGCTTGATCCATATTTAACCATATTTGGAATCATTTAATAGAACAATTGATATTGCATTTTTGAACCACCATAGATTAACATAATAGCCGCCCATAATGGGTCATTTTGTTCGAGTAACCAAATGGGCTTAAAATTGGCAGCCCAAACAGGTGCTGCACTTTTCCGAGAGAAATGACACATGTAGCCATTCTAAAGGGCTGTTATTTAAGAATTAGCTAGTATGCCTTGAATTTCAGTTTTATGGTTTAAATTATTTTTGTCTCGGATTGTCCTAAAGTTAAAATGTTTAATTTTAAATTTCTGGACAAAATTAGTTTTGGCTAATCTCTAAAGGTTTTTTACCTAGCTATACTATAATAGAAACATATTATATGTGCACTTGCCCTGGAAATGACTATTATATAATATACTTTCTGTGTCATTACATGTCCTGAAGTTGATATATACTGTGATGCAGGGGTACTCTACTTTGATAATCTAATTGGCAATGTAATTAATATTTGGAATACCAAAAATTATTTCATATGCAAATATATTTTAAATTAAGACATTTTATCCAAATCTCAAGGAGGAACAAGGGTCTATAAGAAAGATAAAATTGTAGTATTATTATCAACTTGTATACCGTACTATCAATAATGAACTTAATTCATTTTTTTTCTTTTTCTTTCTGGAACGACCTTATATCTGTTAATCCTTGTATTTTTGTTAGAGGTGGCAAAATAGTTTAAAAAAACAGTTATTTATATATATTATCCATCAAAAAATTGGTTGGATAATGAATCATTTAAAAACGGATCAAATATGGATAAAGAACCATATTATCCACTTAGAAAATGGTTAACCAAATGGATAACTAATGTGTTTAGTTTTTACATTTGTAAAGCTTCAAATTAGAGTTTCTCAAGTTTGGAAGACTAGGAATTCTCTCATAAGTTATCATATTTAAAAAGCCATGAATAATATGAATATCCATATTATCCGCCAGATAAACCTGGTTTTTATCCGTCTCAAGTCAGATCGGGTCTGATAATTATCCGTTTTTATAATTACCTATCTTGACCCGTTTATATCTGATCCGACCCGTCCGTTTACCACGTAGATTCCCCCAACTCTATATAGAAGCGAAGATAGTCTAGGTATGAATTATTGAGATAGCCCATTAGCTCAAACTTTTGTGCACTACCTACAGAAAATGCGGGGTAGGATCAAATAGGCAAAATCACTAAATAGATTATGGTCCAAAGCTGCCAAACTTTATTTAGTCAAAATGGGATGAAACAATTTAGCTTAAATAATGGGTCACAACTCAAATTGTCAACTTAAAATTATTTTTCATTTGTTTATTTGGGTTGTTATTTAAAAGAATTACAAGAAAATACACACATGACTTCATAACTTAACAAAAAATGGCCCATGTATTTAAGTTTTACCTGACCTAACCCATATTGTACATATTTTGAAAGCACTAGCAAATTCAAAATATGTGCTCATACAACCATTGCTTCTAAAAGTTATGTAGTTAAATCTGCGTTATCACAACCATTGTTTTCACTATCTCTTCTTCTCACATCTTCTACATAAGCTTCAAAAGACTATCCTGTCACGATCCCAGTTCACCCTCCATGAACATGTCGTGATGACACCTAGTTCCTACAACTAGGTAAGCATAACAGTGCGAAAATAACAACTTAACATTGCGGAATAATTAATTAAAATTGAACATATGAAAATAACAACTGTATATAGGGTCGCTCGGCCTATATAACTAAGATATGCAGAAGTCTACAACTGAATCCCAAAACCCCGAAACTCGCGGAAAACACAGGCTAATAGAATTACCATAAGTGCTCAAATCTCCAGAATGTCTACATCAAAGTATGATAGAATAAAAGCACTACAACTAGAGTAAGGAAGAAGACTCTTCGGTCTGCGGACGTTGCAGATATACCTCGAAATCTCCGTGTATCTCCTCGTTTCAAGGATAGTGCGCCTGAGTAGAGGTACCAGGATGATCTGCACATGAAAAACATGCGCAGGAAGGACATGAGTACACCACAACGATACTTAGTAAGTGTCAAGCCTAACCTCGGTTGGGTAGTGACGTGGAAGGTTAGGGACCTACCGAGATAAAATATAGTAATAAATCAACAATACGAAAATCTAACAGTAATAATGAGTACATCGGCGAGATAAGACAGGTCAGGTAAGGCAATAATATCCACACAAGGAAACGAAGTAAAACACGGAATATATACAGCTCAATACCAATGATAATAAGAGGATCTCCGAGAATACCGTCCTATAGTCCTTTTCTCAACTGTACAGTGGATCTCTCGAGATACCGTCCCATAGCCCATTATATTTGTAAATCCGAAAAATCTCCTGGGATACCGCCCCGTAGTCTAACTATCAATGTGCAGGGAAATCTATCGGGAATCTTACCCGCAATCCCAAAGTAAAAGTGCAGGGGATCTATCAGGAATCTAACCTGCATTCCCAAAGTGAAAGTGCAAGGAGATCTGTCGGGAATCGAACCCGTAGTCCCAAAGTAAACAAATAAGGGGGGAGGGGGCTACCGGAATCCCACATCCGTAGTCCCAATATAAATGTGCAACCACAACCAGAATGTACACAGAAATAAAGTACAAAAGACAATAAAATGTAATACTGGTCTAGCATGCTTCACGTAGTATAGTTAAGGCAACTTAAGCAATTATACAAGTTAAATCAACTAAACATGTTTTCCTAATCTAACACAGGCTATAAATACAAGTAGAATAAAGCAAATATGAATGGAACTCAATCGCAATATCTTAAGTAAAAAATGGATCTTCAACAATTGGCCCAAGTACGCGCTTGTGACATCGCGTACAAGGTGCTCAAATACCAAATAATAATATCCTAAGGGGAAAGGTCCCTCACACAAGGTTAGACAAGCCACTTACCTCAAACATGCTCCAAAAATCAACTCGATATCACACTTTTGTCATGAGTATCACACTCCAAATGGCCCAAATCTATTCAATTCAATTACACATTATAAATAACATCGCAAACAACTGATTCTACAAATTAATTCAATGTTTAGGCACAAAATTAGGTAAAATGACCAAAATATTCTTCAAGCCAACGCATCGGAATCGAATAATTTTTACATTTTCAAAACCCTTGCACTTTCACAAGTCTAACCATATAAAAATATACTAAATTAGAGGTCAAACGCCTACTTAAAACTCGAAATTCGGTCTATGAAGTTTTATAGATTTTTCTTCAAAAATTCCGAAATTAGAAGGGAAATTCGTTATTAGATTAGTGGGTTATGAGCAAAAAGGTGTTTAGAATCGTTACCCAATCAATGCCTCTGAAAAACTCACGAAATCTCTCCCAAATTCGAGCTCTCTTGCTTGAGTTTTGTCAAAAATGGCTAAACCCTCATTTTTGAATGTTAAGTACTACCCATTTGTTTAATAAATCACGAACGCGGAGGAAGTCACCCGTTCGCGAAGAAGAAAAATTGAAGGCTGTCAAATTTTCCTTTGCAAACGCGAAGAGCAGTACGCGAAAGCGATGGCCTGGGTTGACAAGGCTACGCGAACGCGACACTGGTAGTGCGAATGCAATGAATAAAATAGACTCAACCCTTAGAGCCGCATAGAAACATGCGAAGGCGAAGGAGGAAAAGATGAAGCTTCGTGAATGCGGAAGGCTTCATGCGAACGCGAAGAAGGAAATTGGTCCTCCTCCAAGATTACACTACGCGATCGCGAGAACGCGGCCGTGATCGTGATGAAGAAAAATTCTGCAACAGCTGAAGCCAAAAACTTGGAATTTTTAACAACTCTAAAATGCCACATCTGAAACACCCCCGAGGCCCCCGGGACCTCAACCAAACCTACAGACATATCCTATAATACCATTCAAACGTGTAATAATCCTTAAACCACCTAAAGAACACGAGAAACTCGAATTAAACTATGATTTGAGACAAAGAACTTCAATTTTCACCTAAAATGCTTTCTATCAAAAACCTAACCAAAACACGTCCGATGATCTGAAATTTTGCGCGCACATCCCAAATGACATGATGGAGCTACTTCAACTTCTGGAATTTCCAATTCGACCCTCGGATCAAAAATTCATTATCGGATCGGAAACATCAAAAATTCAAACTTCGGCATTTCAAGTCTAAATGAGCTACAGACTTTCAAAATACATTTCGAAGATGCTCCACACCCCGAAATTACCTAACGGAGCTAGCGGAACCATCGGGTTTCCATTCCGAGGTCATCCTCCCTCTGTTCTGGCTATGGACCATTTTTCAATATTTAAGCTCTCATTTAGGTACTAAGTGTCCCAATACTCTCTGAAGCTCAACACCGAACGTCCCGGCAAATCAAAATAGCAGAAATAAACTTAGGGGAAGCAGTTAATATGAGATCAGAGTTAATTCTTAAGACGACCGGCCGAGTCATCACACGTCCGCCATTATGCCTCTCTCCATGTGTCACCTGATTGCAATAGAAAAAAAATTAAAAAGTAGAAGCACACCATTGAAGGCCATTCAAAGCTTTACTTTCGAAAATATGATTTTTTTTAGTTTGTTAGTTGTTTGGATTGAGTGTTGTTCCAATTAATTAAAAATATTAAAAGGAGTTTAAAATTTAAATTTGAAGTAATTTAGAGTAGATTTGAGCAAGACTTGAGTTAAATTTTAGAAAAGACGCAAGGAAGAAGACAAAATTAATTTTTTATATAATTATGTATAATCTTATATAATAGTGTATATGAGTGTATAAACTCATCATATACATCTTTATACAAGCATTTGTTGATGAACTTCTTCCACGATTTTCAGTTGCAATTCTTTTCAAAACCAATCCAAAGTTACATTAAATGACTTCAAAATTTATATACAACCTCTTTATACTATTTCTAACAAGCCTAACACTCACTCTATTTTTTTCACAAAATTAAATTCGAAACTTAAACCCATATATTTAAACTTGTTAAAAACCTAATTTTCACCACCCAAATGAATTTTGTTTGTTGAACTAATAATTGAGTCACAGTTACTGATTTGAAAGTTAACTTAAAAGCTTGAGCAATTTTTTTTAAAATTAATTAGTAATTTCGAGAACCTATCGGAGTTGAATGTTGAGTATTAACCTACTATTTTTGGATTAGTTAGTTGTAAATTGAAATATGAGTTATAAAATTAAAAAGTAGGGACCTCAGTTATTCTAATGTAAAAATTTGCCTTGTTATTTTATCTAATTTTGAAATAAGACTATAAACGTTCTTGTCGTTTTTCATATAGACAGTAATATACCTGCCTAACTCAAAAAGAAAATTTCTTTCCATTTTCGGGAAATTTATTTCTGATTCAATTCACTGAATTGTACACTGATAGACGGTTCTTATTGGTTTTAGATATCGAGTAATATTTGTGGAAAAGGACTTTTCATAGGTCAATTTGCAGTATTTGATACTCCAAATTGACTCATAAATGAATTTACCATACACATGCATTTAAATCCAAAATAAGTGATTTTTTTTTGAATGTTTTCATACATATTAAAAAAGTTATATTTTAGCATTAATTAGCAATAGAATTGACCATTTTAACCTTACTATCTCACATAAATAGTTCTAACACATATTCCAACACTATTTACTCCAAGGACAATGTAGAAAAAACATCATTAAATCATTCTTAAAATCTGAAAAAATTACTTATTTTGGACTACAAAAAAAAGACCAAAAAATCACTTATTTTGGACCGGAGGAAATATCTAATTCAATTCAATAAAATTTCCACAGACACCAAAGTTACACTTCAACTAAATTGATACTCTTAATTCAACCTTAAATAGAAATCCGTAATTTGCCTAAAAAGAAGTAAACTGGAAGAAGAAGAAAAAATATATAGGATGTATATTGTAGAATAGTCAATCAAAATAAAATCGCGAAAAATTGAAGATACAAGAGAGATGCATTCCGCATTAATATGCGTAGATGGGACTGACCCCCTAACTTGAATGTTCTTTTCTCGGTATGTGGGTCCATCACTTCTTTATATTTCCACCAACCTACATCTCCTGGCCCACGCTTCCAACATTTCGTCACGCTTTGATGGCATTCGTCCACGTAACGACCACTCCGACCTTGATCAACGGTTCAAATTCAATCTCATAATTGGGTCACCGATTGAACGATCCAGAACGATACCACGTTGCTCTTACGAACTTTTCGATCCGCTAACCTCGGATTCTAAAACCGAAGGAATTTCCATACGGGTATTAATGATTCGGTCGGTTTTATCTAAGTAAATCCTTTTTCAAATATTAGAATAAATCAAATGAATTAAGTTAATTTTTTTTGTTTTTTACTTTTTTTAATGTTATTTTTCATTTTTTTCTTAAACACTATCAAACGCATATTCTGGAGATTAACTTTTCAACGTAACACTATCAAATTAATTTCTCTTTGAGAATTCTATCATTTATCAAGATATATTAATATTAATTCAAATAAATAGTGATTAATAATTTAAGTACTCAATTAAAAATTAATAATTTTTAACATAAAATAAATTATTGTACTTCGTAAAAGAAAACTACCAATAAAACAAGAATGTAATGACAAAGAATTAGATTATTATAATAGCAACGAACTAGACTAAAAATATATATGACTAATATGTACCATACAATTTTAGAAACTTTTCAATAATTTTTTTATTAAAACCAAAACAAACAAAATTTGACTTTTTAAATTCAAAACCAAACCAAACCTAAAAAGTATCGGTTTTTTCGGTCGGTTTGATTCGATTTTTGGTTTGGTTTGGTTTTCAGGTCTTTGTCAACCCCTACCCACTCCAAGAGCTTCAAAGAGTAGTACTAATAAGCGATTATTTTATCTTTGATATACCTACTAAGGAAATACAAACTCCTAGAAAAAAAAAATATTCACTAAATTAACTTTAACTAATTGCTACTTTGATTTATTGAAATATATAAATATGGGTAAATTTGAAAAAATAAAATTAATTCTTTTTTGATTATGTAAACAACAACTACAACAACAACAACAACAACAAATCCATCAGTTTTCCATAAGTGGGGTCTGTGGATGGTAAGATGCGGCATTATCCCTACACCTGGAAGGGCATAAAGGTTGTTTCTGATAGACGTTCGGCTAGAGAACGACTGAAAAAGAAAAGGTCATTGCAACAAGTAGGAATAACAACAGGATAAAATAAGATCAAATCCAAGAATGCAGTCAAACTCTATGTAGTAATAGCTAATTATGAATAAAAGATATCATACTAATAATAATGCTAGCGAATTGAGTAAGATAAAGTGAAATGCTCGATACATTTTAATTTTGGACTAAAATAAAAAAAAAGTAAAATGATCATTTATTGTAGATCAAAGAAAATAATAAATGAATATTTATTCGTACTAAACCCAGATTAATAATAATTTATTTTTAAAACAAATGTAATTATTTATTTAAGAAAAAGAGTCAAAATACTCTTATTAAGGAAATATCATGATTTTGTTATTATATATTGTTTGAGGTCATTCATAGTTCTAATTGTAAGTTAAAAAGGAAATAATTGTAAGTCAGCGGAAAGCAAATGTCAAATTTGAAACTTTTTCCTGATAGAAGTTTACTTAATGCACGTTGATAGAATGATGCCTTAGGGTCGAATCAGACATGATTAATGTAAGTCGAGCATGCCTCCCTCCACGGCCGCTAAAGTTGAATATACCTCCGTTCACGCCCATATGACGGAAAGGAGTACGCCTCTAACAATAAAGGCGCACTGACAAACTCGCCCGTACGAGCGTTCTGTCCCCTCCGCCCATTTATATTTCTCTAACGACAATAGTCATAGAATAAAGTGATATTCTGACGAGGGGGCCTTCTTTCTCTATAAGGAAAGGCCTCCATCATTTGTAAGGCATGTGTTATTTTCATTAATAATACAACTTCTGACTATCATTATCTCTCTATTATTGATCAGTTTTGATAATCCACTAAGTCTTATTACAATCTCACCAGAGCAAACAACATACGAATTATAAATCTATCTTTGAGTCTATTACTGTAGATTCCGATTTACCCTTTTATAATCTTTGATTGTCCATAATTCATAAAACAACCGACAGCTTTTGGGTCAAACAATTTGGCGCCGTCTGTGGGGATTTCGAAAATCAAACCTCTAGTATACACCCGAAGGATCAGATCACCAGATAAAACCTCAAAATGGCCGAAAACAACACCCGGTCCAAAGCTATAACGGAAGTCACCACCAACCTCTTGAGTTCCCTGAACGAGGTCGGTGGTAGCATTGTCATCAATACCACCCCTGATATCACACCTGAGGCAGAAGCCTCACCTTCTCCCTCTGGGAATCTTGCAACCTTGAAGGAAAAAGATACCTCCACATCCGCTACAAAAGAAGCACCCCCGGCGGCCAGGAAGTTACTGGAAGAATGGTTGACAAGCGCCCTGAGCGGCCTGGTGGAAAAACCACCACGAAGTCATAAAAAAGCAACACCAACAATAAGTATCACCACCACAACAGACGAGCAAGAGGAAACGCGAACCAACAACCAACCCGTCGAAACGCATATGCATGACGAGACGTTAACGTCCATTTTGAGAAAAACAGAAGAAATAGAGAGCGAAAACCAGGCCCTCCGAGATCAGATGAAGGAGCATCAGGATAGGGTCGACAAGATCCCCGGAGCGCCCAAACTGCTGCCCAAACGTGACGTAGGGAGGTTCGTAGAACAACCCTACTCCGAGGAAGCCGCCCCTTACACCATCCCGAAAACTTTCAAGATGCCTCCTTTTATGAGAGTATACGATAGGACCACCGACCCTGAAGATCATATCATCCATTATGTCACCGTCGTGAAAGGTAACAACATGTCTAAGGAACAGGTACTATCTATGCTACTGAAGAAGTTCGGCGAGACACTGACCGGAGGATCCCTGACATGGTACTCTCAACTTCCCGCCAAAGCAATCTTAACCTTCGAAAAAATGGCAGACAAGTTCGTCACTACACACGTCGGCGCTAAGAAGGCAGAAGCGCGGGTAAACAACATCTTCGCCATTAGACTAATCACGGGCGAAAGTCTCAGGGACTTCCTCGCCATATTCAATAGGGTAAGGATGAGCCTACCAAACGTATCAGAGGGCATTGGCGGTAGCAGCTTTCCAGAACAGACTCAACAGCGACGGCTCCAGAGCAACCAAGAAACTTCTAAGCCGGCTCATGAAATATCCCCCCACAGCTTGGGATGAGATCCATAACGCCTACTACGCCGAGGTACGAGCAGACGAAGAGGACCTCGATGGACCAACCTGACAACTGACAGCCATACACCCAGACACAAGAAGAGATCGACGGCACAAGGGACGTCGAGAACTTCCCCCTCACCCTAATAAAGAACGACATAATCCTTACATGAGGTCTCATCTTCCGCCCCCTTGTCATGCAGACACACTACAACACCATCTCGCCCCGCTCAGAAACGAACGAGGTATGCCCCATTTACTTTCATCACATACTTTTGTGTTTCTCCTTCAGAGATTGTGTACGCACTGGAAAAGCTCGGCACCAAGGTGCAGTGGCCTCAGAAAAATGAAATCGGACCCTACCACAAGAAAATCAAACGTTCTGTGCGAATTCCACCAAGAACGAGGGCACAGGACCGAAGATTGCATAGGTCTACGACAGGAAGTCGTCAGGATGCTAAACCAAGGATACCTAAAGGAGCTGCTCAACGACAAGGGGAAGGCCAATTTCGCACGCGGGCAAGAGCAGTCCCGTGGACCGCCAAAGCCACTTTCCCCGACGCGTACGGTAAATATGATCATCAGAGACGGGACTGACGTTGCTATCAACCATGTCAAATTCGCCAACACACACAGACTGAAGAGGACCATCTCCCACAAACGGTAAGATAACCTTGAAGGAAGTATCACATTCGATAAGTCTGACACCGACGGTTTGTGTTTTCCCCATTATAATGCTTTAGTTATCACTTTACGTATTATTGATACGGACGTCAGGAGAGTCATGATCGATGATGGAAGCGGTGCCTGCATTATCCATCCGAGAGTCCTCTCGCAGACGGGACTCGAGGATAGGATAACCCCCCGCTGTATAACTCTAACTAGTTTTAACAATGCAGTAGAATACATATCAAGAGAAGTGACTCTACCCGTCATCACGGGGGGGAGTCACCTTAGAGACCACCTTCACGTGATGAATCAAGAGACGATATACAATATCATTATCGGGCGCCCGTGGATACATGCCATGTGAGCGGTTCCCTCGAGCTTATACCAAGTGGTTAAGTTCCCTACTCCATGGGGAATATTCAGCATCAAGGGAGAACTGTGCATAGCGAAAGAATATTATAAGATAACACAGGACTGCGCCCACATCCGACGATAGCTGAGCGGGGCATGTGTGGAGGCATAGCAATCAGCCGTGTCGGGGACCAAAGCAGACCCGATGACCGACGCTGTCAGAGACCCACACATTGTGGAAGCCTGTAAGGCCACAATCGAAGACCTCGATCTGGTTCAGCTAGATCTTCACAACCCCTAAAGGAGAGCATACATCGACCACGGGCTCACCGACCCGGGTAAGTACCATGAATTTTTGACTAACCATGCAGGCACATTTGCTTTTTCCCATGCAGACATGCCAGGAATCTCGCCGGACATCGCCACCCACAAGCTCAACGTCGATCCGCTACATCCGCCGGTAAGACAGATCAGGAGAAATTTCAATACCACAATCAACGAGGTATTCTGTGAGGAAGTAGATAAACTACTCGCCAACGGCTCTATCAAGGAGTCAAAATATCCATAATGGGTCACCAACATAGTAATGGTCAAAAAGAAGAATGGAAAATGGAGAATGTGTGTGGACTTAACCGACCTGAACAAGGACTGCCCTAAGGATTCCTTCCCCCTCCCTCATATCGACCAACTGATCGATACCACCGCCGGGCATGAACTACTAAGCTTCTTGGACGCGTACTCCGGTTATAACCAAATCTTAATGGCCGAGAAGGATCAAGAGAAGACCACGTTCGTCACACACCAAGGTACCTACTGTTACAGGGTGATGCCCTTTGGGATCAAGAACGCAGGGGCCACATATCAAAGACTGGTCACTAAGATGTTCAAGGAACAACTCGGGAAAACCATGGAGGTTTACATCAACGACATGCTAGTGAATTCTGCCAGAAAGGAAGACCACATCGACCACTTGCAAGAGGCCTTCGAAATACTAAAAATGTATGGGATGAAACTAAAAATTTCAGGAAAGTTTTTAGGTTTTCTCGTATCCCAAAGGGGGTTCGAAGTCAATCCTAACCAAATAAGGCGATCACCTAAATACCCAAAACGCTCAACAACAAGAAACAGGTCCAGAAATTGATAGGTCGGATAGCCGCCCTCTCCCGATTCATCTCCCGATCCTTAGACAGTTGCCATAAGTTCTTCAGCGTGTTAAGAAAAGACAACGGATTCCACTGGAATGACGAATACGTCAAAGCCCTACAAGGGCTAAAAGCGTATCTATCATCTCTATCGCTACTGTCAAAAACAAAAGTAGGTGAGCCTCTACTGACATACCTAGCCGTATTGGAAGTCACGGTCAGCGCAGTACTGGTTCGTGAAGAAAAAGGTACGCAATCACCTATCTATTACATTAGCAAAACCCTAGTAGATGCCGAAACTCGATACCCACACCTCGAGAAATTGGCTTTGGCACTGGTCACGACTTCTAGAAAGCTGGGACCCTATTTCCAATGCCATCCCATCAAAGTAGTGACCACTTTCCCTCTAAGAAACATCTTGCACGAGCCCGAACTATTGGGCCGACTCGGCAGATGGGCCATAGAGATCAGCGAGCATGATATCACCTATATTCCCAGGACCTCCATCAAGTCGCAAGTCCTCGCCAATTTTGTAGCTGATTTCAGTGCCAAAATATCGCCAAAGGCGGAAAAGGAAGCCCTACAGGCCGCCTCGAACACCGACCCGTGGACCCTCTACACCGCTAGGGTCGCAAATGCCTCGGGATCTGGACTGGGACTCATCCTCGAAGTCCCTACGGGCAAAATCATTCGCTAGTCCATACCATGGCCCGAGATAACTAACAACGAGGCAGAATATGAAGCCGTCATTACAGGTATAAAACTAGCCATCAGGTACGGAGCTTGCCGACTTGTCCTGCACTGCGATTCACAACTCGTGGTGAATCAAGTCACCAGGACTTACCAGGTCAAGGAACAAAGGCTACATAAATGTCAAGCAGAAATCCACAAGCTAATGGCACAGCTCGACGAATGCCACTTCGGATAGGTTTCTAGAGCGCATAACGCCGAAGTAGACGGACTGGCAAAACTAGCCGCTGCCGCCACCAACCTAAACAAAGAAAGCACTGTCACCATCCTTCACTCAGCAATCGACCATACAGAGGTATTCTCCCTACACCTAACTTGGGACTGGCTCAACCAATTTGTATCATATTTGCAGGATGGAAATCTACCACCTGACAAAAAAGAATCAAAAAAGCTTCACATGCAAGGAGCAAGGTACTGCATGATAAACAACGACCTCTACAAGAGAACTTTTGGAGGACCCCTGACTAAGTGCCTAGGTCCCAACCAAACGATGCCGGTATTAGAGGAGGTTCACAAAGGCCATTGCGGTGCTCATACAGGAAACTAAGCACTTGTGCAATGTCTGGTACGGGCTGGGTACTACTGGCCCACCATGAAAAAAGATGCGGCAGAATACGTTCGTCGGTGCGAGAAATGCCAAAAGTTCGCCCCTTTGATACATCAACCAGGGGAACCCCTCCATTCGGTCACCTCACCATGGCCCTTCATCAAATGGGGGATGGATATAATCGGACCACTATCGTCGGACGAGAAAAGGTACGTTTTTTCTTAGTTTTAACTGACTATTTCTCCAAGTGGGTGGAAGCAGATGCCTATGCCCAGATTCGCGAGCAAGAGGTCATCGCCTTCATCTGGAAAAATATTATATATCACTTCGGCATCCCCAAAGAAATAACCTGCAGCAACAGACGACAGTTCATAGGGCAAAAAACAACTGACTTCTTTGATAAATGGCGTATCAAAAAAATACTTTCAACGCCATATCATCCTGCTGCCAATGGCCAAGTGGAGACATCCAACAAAACTATACTGAATATTCTGAAAAAGAAACTTGAAGACGCTAAAGGACTATGACCCAGGTTATTGTCAGAAGTACTATATACGCAGAGTACTACTCCCAAATCCTCCACAGGAGAAACTCCTTACTCACTAATCTACGGAACTGATGCCGTCATACCGGTCGAAGTCGGTGAACCAAGTCCAAGGTACTCGCACACGAGCGGAGAGGAGAACGACACAAATCGACTTCAAGACCTCGATGAAGCCGAATAAAGAAGGGAAATGGCCCATATTAGGCTGGTGGCCCAAAAATAGCAGATCCAAAGATACTACAACAAGAGAGCAAAAATCCGACCACTCAACTAAAAGTCAAGACACTGGCATCCAAAGACCCTAATGAAGGAAAGTTGGGCCCAATTGGGATGGACCTACAAAATCACCGCAGCAACGGACAAAGGTTTCTTCCAGCTAGAGACCATGAACGGGAAGACGCTCCAAAACAACAAGAACATCTCCCACCCCAAGCATTTCCATTTTTAAAAAGAGTATCCCCCAAGTCGTACTCTTTTTCCCTCATCCGAGTTTTGTCCCAATTGGGTTTTCTCGGAGAGATTTTTAATGAGGCGATGAAAGAGACGCTCGAGAGTGCTTAAAAGCTTAAATCCGATACACCAACTCTACCGATGATCGGCACAAATGGCATATCACAGGACTAGGGCTACGACCGTCTCCAATTTATGAAAGGCTACAGCCATCTCCAATGTATGATAGGCTACGACCATCTCCAATGTATGAACGGCTACGACCATCTACAATGTATGAACGACTACGTCCATATCTAATGTAAGAAAGGCTACGGCCATCTCCAATGTATGATAGGCTACGACCATCTCTAATGTATAAAAGGCTACGGCCATCTCCAATGTATGAAAGGCTATGGACACCCATAAAAGCAAAGGCTAAGGCCCTAGCAACGTAAGGAAAGACTACGGTCCTCTCCGATAAACAAAAGGCCACGGCCACCCATAAAAGCAAAAGGCTAAGGCCTTAACAGCGTAAGGAAAGACTACGGACGTCTCCGATAAACAAAAGGCCATGAACACCCATAAACGCAAAAGGCTAAGGCCCTAATAGCGTAAGGAAAGACTACAGTCCTCTCTGATAAACAAAAGGCCACGGCCACCCATAAAAGCAAAAGGCTAAGGTCCTAACAGCATAAGGAAAGACTACGGTCCTCTCCGATAAACAAAAGGCCACGACCACCCATAAAAGCAAAAGGCTAAGGCCCTAACAGCGTAAGGAAAGACTACGGTCGTCTCCGATAAACAAAAGGCCACGGCCACCCACAAACGCAAAAGGCTAAGGCCCTAACAGCGTAAGGAAAGACTACGGCCGTCTCCGATAAACAAAAGGCCACGGTCGCCCATGAACGCAAAAATAAAGGCCCTAACGGCGTATAAAAAGACTATGGCCATCTCCAACAAACAAAAGGCTACGACCATCCACAAACATAGAAGGCCACGACCACTTCTGAATGTATAACAGCTAAAGGAAAAATAATAGCCAAAAAGCATCCGTGACCGTAGTCAATCCAACCGTACTACGACAAATTAATTCAATAAAAGGCGATGCCATACACAAAATAGAAATTGCGAAAGAAGACATGAAAACACAACAATTCCCGCGTAGTCATTATAAATCGTTCACAGATTACAATTTTACAACATCTCTTCGATTACAAAGAAAAAAGAAGTTTTGTCTAACTACCCTGGCCCCATCCATCCTCCGCCGCATCGGCCATGTTCTAAACATGGTCCCAACCACCCTCAGCCCAGAAAGCCAAAGAAATCCAGGACCCTGTGCCCAACTGGTTTACGTCCGCAAAAGTACAGTCCGCTAGGTTCGGAGAGTCGGGGTTATACCTACAAGCTTCGCGCGCAACCCTAACAAGGCAACGCTGATTTTCAACCTCTGCCTCAGTGGCTCTACCAACAGCCAACAGCTCCTCGAATACAGTACGCCTCGCCTCAGCATACACCCACATATCGTGAGCTTCGCGGGACACATCGCTAACAGGAAAAACTGGATCTATAAGAAGAAATTCTCTGGTTAGGGTTGAGAATAACTATGGGAGTACTATCTTTCCAACGACAATCTTTTCGGATGATTGGAATCAGTGGTTCAGTAATTAAAGAGGGGTATTTATCAACTTTTTCCAATTTAAGCATTTGCCCACAAAGAGATTCTTTGTCATGCTTAAAAGATAGATCTGACGATACAATTTCTTCTACTGTTGGTTCCTGAAGAGGTTCAGCACGTTCTTTTCCTTTAGAAGAAGATTTGCTAGATAAAGATCCTTTAGAAGAGGTACCAGAAATAGTAGGGATGGTAAAACCAGATATGCTGCCCCGTGTTGATCTTGTACCACGAGAGACACTTGCTCCACCTCTTCTATGTCTTGCGGGGGCATTGGGAAAACTATAGAGTATGGGAACTCTTTTTGGGGTAGGATGTGAAGATGACATTATTCAACAAGTTTTTACCGAAGAAAAACAGAAGGAAGAAGTGAGGAGTCACTTGATGAAAAAGATAACTAAAGAAGAAGAAATCAAAGGAGTATATGAGAAACAACTGGTGAACTAGGAAAAGTAATGATGAAATGCCTATAATAAAGGTAACCATCACTTCGTGAATAGTGAAGAAAAAGGCTGCAGAATCGTAGAACTAGTGAAGAAGTGACACGTATGTGATGCATTAAATGGAAGGGACAATTGAAACGTCAACACTAACATAGCATTTATTGTGATAAAAATTCCCTTTTTAATGAGAATCCACTTCTCAAATATTTAAATGATAAATAGATAGAAAGTGGCGGGACAATCTGTATTAGGAAAAAGTTTTTTTTATGACGTGGCAAGACACGTGGAATGGTCAAAAGGTTATTATTCCGAAAGAGAATAAATAAAAGATGCGGGGAGACAAATTAGACACGAGACGTAATTCAACTACGAGTCCCGTACCTGTTTATAATGGGTTGGAATGTGATTCTAAAAACAAAGGATATAAAGAGCAAATAGATACGAGTTCCGTATCAATTCAAGACATTCAAAGGCAATAGATCAAAGAAGCATTTAAAGCATGGATCTGGAGGCAGAAAGCAGTCTAAATTCAATCATTAAGTATCTGATACGTTGAAGAATTGACATTTAATAAGAATGATTGTGTAACGACCTATTTAATGTCATTTATTACTCATAATTATGTCATTAAAGCCTAGGTTTCATTCCTCTACCTAGGATGAGCTATAAAAGGAGGAAGTTGTACCATTTGTGTACACGATCAACTATTGCAAGCCTACTGAAATACAATTTTTCTTTACTATTCATTCTAATTATTGAAAGCTTATTATATTTTTTGGTCTCTTGATTATCAGTAACCAGATTTTCTATTATTTTCTGATTTTAATCGAAATTTCATATTTTGATTAAACACGACATACTATCATCCTCAACATGAGGAGAAGCGGTATCGCCCGCAACTTCCCTCAAGAGGGCCGTTGTCACGACCCGGATTTTTGCCCCAATATCGGGATCGTGATGGCGCCTACTCGTGGTAGCTAGGCAAGCCACTGTATTCATACTATCCTGTTTTTAACACAATTTAATTAAATAAATGCGGAATACTTTATAAAAATAGAAATAATTAACTTCAAGATGAAAATCATACTGAAATCCTCTACCCAAGACGTGGAGTCACCAACTCACAAACTACTATGGAATACTACACATAAAAGTCCGAAAGAAATATAACACAATTCTGTTTGTCTCGGAACAAAGAGACTCCAGCTAATAACATAAATAAAGAGAGAGACGCCGGGCCTGCGGACGTCTGCAAGCTACCTCGGTCTCAAATATGATCAACTCCCACGCAATCTACTTACTGCTGCTGCTGCTCCTGATCGTAACCTGGACCTGTGCAAAAACGCACAGAAGTGTAGCATCAGCACAACCGACCCCATGTGCTGGTAAGTGCCCGGCCTATCCCGGCGAAGTAGTGACAAGCCTAGGACCAGACACTCACATAAACCTGTGCAATTCAATATATATATATGGGTACCACAAAATAACAAGAAATAATCAAGTATTAACACAATAAGGAATACCTTAAAGAATTCAACAATTAATCACAGTTAATAATTTCACAAGGAAAAACAAAGTATAATGTAAACACAAGTAATATCACTTCAAGAAATAGCAAGCAGTTACACGGCATCACCCTTCGTGCTTTTACTCTCATCCTCACATCCATAGTACGGCATGATCCTTCGTACATGGTTCAATAACAGGGCACGACATGATCCTTCGTGCATAATCAATAATAGGGCACGGCATGATCCTTCGTGCATAATCAATAATAGGGCACGGCATGATCCTTCGTGCATAATCAATAATAGGGCACGGCATGATCCTTCGTGCATAATCAATAAATAAACATGACACGGCATTAACCTTCGTGCATAAATAATTAAACATGGCACGGCATCACCCTTCGTGCATTATCACTCTTCCTCACCCAAATAACAATCACAGTTAAGGGCAAAGAAAGAAACAGTAATTCATAAACCGTCCCATCAAGGGCAATCAATAATTATCTTCACAACAAGTCCCAACAAGGGAGAACAATAACAATTCATCTGTAATATATCTCAAAATAATCATTTTCCAACGACTCACGGTCATACTTGACGCCAGTGTATGGATGCTCGTCACCACAGCCCATACACCGCACTCGATCACATAACACATAACACATAATCCTATTCCCTCAAGCTAGGATAGAACAAACACTTACCTCGAATGCTTATGAACAATTCACTCCGTGGAAATGTCTTTTCTTTCAATTTGGCTCCAATCCAACCGTATCTATACACAATTGATTTAATATCACCAATTCTACTCAAAAAACTAATTCTTAATACCAAATACAACTTTTACAACATTCTGTCATGAATAGTGAATTTCAACCCCGGGCCCACATGGTCGGAATTCGGGTTAGGACCAAAATCCGGTTACCCATTCCCCACGAGTTCATATATATAATTTGTTTCAAAATCGGACCTCGATTCGAGGTCCAATTCCCCAATTTATGAAAAACCCTATTTTCTAACAAAAACAAGAATTTTACCATGAAAATCTTTGATTTCTTATGAAAAACATGTTTAATGATGTTAGGAATTGAAAGAATTAAGTAAAAAGTGACTTACAATCGTTTTGATGAAGAAGAAATCCTTGAAGAATCGCAAATGAGTGTTTTGGTTTTGTAAAATGTGAAGAAATGACTGAAATTCGTGTTTTTCAGGTCTCTGTGTTCGCAATTGCGAACCCCGACCAATTTCTGGAGTTTGAAAATTAAGCTAAGGGTGGGAAGTTCGCATTTGCGAACATTTGTTCGCATTTGCGAACACATGCTGTATAAGGCAGTGTTCGCATTTGCGAACAATGGTTCGCATTTGCGAACCAAGGCATAATGGGGAATGTTCGCATTTGCGAACTTTTGTTCGCATTTGCGAACATAGGCTGGCACTGGGGACCTTCGCAAATGCGAACAATTGTTCGCATTTGCGAACAAGGCTGGGCCAAAGGGGGCTTCGCATTTGCGATGAATGTTCGCATTTGCGAGCCTGTCCCCCTTCGCAATTGCGAGAAAACTTCGCAATTGCGAAGCCAACACCTGGGTGAAAAACCAGCAGTTCAAAAATTCAGAGTTTCATCCAACGGCCTATCAAATCTTTACCCGAGCCCCCCGGACTCCAAACCAAACATGTACACAACCTCAAAAACACATTATGGACTTGTTCGTGCGATCATATCGCCAATATCACTTCGTTTTAATCAAATCAAGCCTCAAACTCATGATTTTCATACTTTTGATTTTCAAAACTTCTTAACATTGGAACTCAAGGTCCAAAACATCTCAAACGACATCCAAATGTCACCAAACTTTACGGAAATCACATATATAATATTTAAGACTTGTACTGGGCGTCGGAACCAAAATACGAGCCCGATACCAAGGTCAATTAATTTATTTCCTTTAATAATTGCATCAAAAATAATTTCACATAAAAATTCATAACTTGGGCTCTAGGCCTCAGAATTCGACTCCGGACGCATGTCCAAGTCCCATATTTTTCTACGGACCTCCCGGGACCATCCAATCTCGGGTCCGGATCCATTTACCAAAAATGTTGACCGAAGTCAACCATATCAATATTAATATCATTTTTATCCAAATTTCTCATAGAATTCATATTTTCTATCACAAAATCTTTCCGGCTACATGCTCGGATCGTGCACGTAAATCGAGGCAACATAGAATGAGGTTTTCAAGGCCTCGGAAGCTCGAAATGATTAATTAAATAAGTGATGACCCTTTGGGTCATCACAGATATATTATGTTTTAATTTGATATAAGGGTCACCTAGCTCTATAGGTTCCCTAATGCTCTACAGATCGGCACAAGGCCCCAAACATGCCTCAGGAGGCTGACCTCTCCACCGAACACGCACAGAAGGATAACTCTTCGACCTCAGCTGTCGAACCTGCCGGTCTAGAATAGCCACCGGCTCCTCCTCGTAGGATAGATCATTGTCCAATTGGACAGTACTGAAGTCTAACACATGTGTGGGATCGTCGTGGTATCTCCGAAGCATAGATACATGAAAAAGTGGATGCACGGCTGATAAGCTAGGCGGCAAAGCTAATCTGTAAGCCACCCCTCCCACTCTGTCTAGAATCTCAAATGGGCCAATATACCTAGGGCCGAGCTTGCCCTTCTTCCCAAACCTCATCACGCCCTTCATAGGCGACACTCGGAGCAATACTCGTTCACCAACCATGAAATCCACATCTCGAACTTTACGATCCGCATAAGTCTTCTGCATGGACTGAGCCGAACGCAATCTCTCCTGAATAGTCTTGACCTTATCTAAGGCCTCCTGAACTAAGTCTGTACCCAACAACCGAGCCTCTCCCGGTTCAAACCATCCGATCGGTGATCGACATCGCCTACCATACAACGCCTCATACGGAGCCATCCGGATGCTTAGATTGGTAGCTGTTATTGTAGGCGAACTCCGCTAATGGTAGACTGATCCCACGAGTCTCCAAAATCAATAACACGAGGCTCGAAGCATGTCCTCGAGAATACGAATAGTCCTCTCGGATCGGCCATCCGTCCGAGGATGAAATGCTGTACTCAGCCGAACCTGAGTGCCTAACTCCCGCCGGACCGCTCTCCGGAACCGCGAGGTAAGCTGCGTTCCCCGATCAGAGATAATAGATACCGGCACTCCATGGAGACGAACAATCTCCCTAATGTAAACCTCCGCTAACCTCTCCGACGAGTAGGAGACAGATCCTGGAATAAAGTGTGCTGATTTGGTCAGTCTATCAACAATGACCCAAATAGCATCAAATTTTCTCCGAGTCAAAGGAAGTCCAGTAACGAAGTCCATAGTGATTCGCTCCCATTTCCACTCGGGAATTTCAATCCTCTGGAATACACCACCAGGTCTCTGGTGCTCATATTTCACATGCTGACAATTTAGACACCGAGCGACATACGCAACAATATCTTTCTTCATTCTGCGCCACCAATAGTGCTGTCGCAAGTCCTGATACATCTTCGCGGCGCCCGGGTGAATAGAATACCGTGAACTGTGGGCCTCTGCTAAGATCAACTCTCGAATCCCTTCGACATTGGGCACACAAACTCGACCCTGCAATTTCAATATCCCATCATCATCTAGATTTACCTGTGTGGCACCTCCCCGCTGTATGTATCTCTCAACTCACGCAAATGAGGATCATCAAATTGCCTCTCACGGATACGCTCTAATAAAGAAGAATGAGCGACCGTGCGGGCTAACACTCTGCTAGGCTCAGAAATGTCTAATCTCACGAACCGGTTGGCTAAGGCCTGGACATCTAGAGCTAATGGTCTCTGATTGACCGGAATATATGCAAGACTACCCATGCTCGCATACTTTCTACTCAATGCATCGGCCACCACATTGGCCTTACCTGGGTGATATAATATAGTAACATCGTAGTCTTTTAGCAACTCTAACCATCTCCGCTGTCGTAGATTCAACTCCTTCGGCTTGAACAAGTACTGTAGGCTTTTGTGATCAGTGTACACCTCACGTGTCACACCATATAGATAATGCCTCCGGATCTTTAAGGCATGAACCACTGCTGGCTAACTCAAGATCATGGACTGGATAATTCTTCTCGTGTATCTTTAACCGCCTCGAAGCATAAGCGAGAACCTTACCATCTCGCATCAATACCGCTCCAAGCCACGTACGAGATGCGTCGCAATAAACCGTATAAGGCCCTGTACCTATAGGTAGTATCAACACCGGTGCGGTGGTCGAGGGCGTCTCGAGCTACGGAGCTCGCCTCACACCTCCTCGACCACCGAGACCGGACACCCTGCCAGGTCAACCCGGTCATCGGGGCTGCAATAGAAGAAAACCCCTCTACAAAACGACGGTAGTAACCTGCTAATCCCGAGAAACTCCGGATCTCAGTCACTGAAGCTGGTCGAGGCCAATCCTGGACTGCCTCAATCTTCTTTGGGTCTACTTGAATACCTTCCACGGATACAATGTGACCCGGAAATGCTACCGAACTCAACCGAACTCATATTTCGAAAATTTGGCATATAGGTGGTTATCTTTCAGTCTGAAGCACTATCCTCGAGTGCTGCTCGTGCTCTTCCCGGTTGCGGGAGTACACCGGGATGTCATCTATAAAGACTATCACGAACGGATCTAAGTAAGGCCCGAATACCCGATTCATCAACTCCATGAATGCTGTCTGGGGCATTGGTCAACCCGAAGGACATGACCAAGAACTCGTAATGCCCATATCTAGAGCGAAAGGCTGTCTTAGGAATGTCGGCCGCCCTGATCTTCAGCTGATGGTAGCCCGATCTCAAGTCTATCTTAGAGAATACCCTCGCTCCCTGGGGAGCTGGTCAAACAAATCATCAATCCTCGGCGGTGGATATTTATTTTTGATAGTCACCTTGTTTAACTGCCGGTAATCAATACACATCCGCGTCGAGCCATCCTTCTTCTTTACAAATAATACGGGTGCTCCCCGGGGGGAAACACTGGGCCTGATAAAGCCCTTCTCAAGAAGGTCCTGCAACTGATCTTTCAACTCTTTTAGTTCCGGCGGGGCCATACGATAGGGCGGAATAGAGATGGGCTGAGTACCCGGTGCCGGATCAATACAGAAGTCAATATCCCTGTCGGGTGGCATGCCCGGCAGGTCTGAAGGAAAAACCTCAGGAAACTCCCGTGCAATAGGGACTGAATCAATGGAAGGAACTTCGCACTGGAATCACGAACATAAGCCAAATAAGCTAAACACCCCTTCTCGACCATACGTCGAGCCTTAACATAAGAAATAACAGTGCGAACGGAGTGGCTTGAGGTACCTTTCCACTCTAGTCGGGGTGATTCTGGCAAGGCTAAGGTCACCGTCTTAGCATGACAATCAAAAATAGCATGGTATGGGGACAACCAGTCCATCCCCAATATGACATCAAAATCTACCATATCCAAGAGCAACGGATCAACACGGGTCTCAAGACCCCCAAATATAACTACGCACGAACGATGCACCCGATCGACTACAATAGAGTCACCCACTGGCGTAGACACATAAACTGGAATACCTAGAGCATAGCTGGGCACAGCGAAATACAGTGCAAAGTAGGAAGACACATATGAATATATAGACCCGGGGTCAAATAATGCCGAAACACCTCTGCCACAAACAAGAATGGTACATGTAATCACGGTATCTGATGCCTCCGCCTCTGGCCTGGCTGGTAAAGCATAGAATCGGGGATCTGCACCTCCCCTCTGAGCTGCGTCTCTGGGACGACCATCAACCGGCTGACCTCTACCTCTCGCTGGACGGTCTCCACCTCTACGGTCTCGACCTCCACCTCTATAATCTCTACCCCCGCCTCGCTGGCTGGGCAGGCTGATGAGGGTCAGCTGGGGCCTCGAATCATAGGACGAGGACCCCTGGCTGCTGAGAGTTGCCCGCTGCTAGAGGGCAATTCCCGATAATATGACCTGGGTCGCCACAACCGTAGCAACTCTTAGACTGATAGGGCTGCTGGCCCCGACGACCCGAATGGCCTCCACGAACACTCCGAAGAGGCCGAGCATTAATAGGAGACCGGTCCGAATAATGCCCCGAGAACCACGATCACACGATCCACCCTTGAAGCTCGAAGGGCGGAATGAAAAGGCCCGGAAGACCGGCCTCTGTCAAAGGATTCTCTGCCACCGGAGGAAGGACCACCAAATCTACCGAATAACGAGGCCTCTTATCCGAAGAATAACCGCCTCCCCTAGCAAGAGCCATCTCAACTCTGCGTGCTGCATTGGCTGCCTCCCGAAATGATATGTCACTCCCCACGCCCATAGCCATCCGGAGTCTAATCGGATGATTAAGCCCATCTATAAACTTGCGGACCCTCTCCCGCTCCGTGGGAAGTATCACCACTACATGACGAGCCAAGTCGATAAATCTCGTCTCATGCTGTGTAACTGTCATAGTGCCCTGATGGAGGCGCTCAAACTGCCTCCGAAGTACATCCCTCTGAGTAGCAGGGAGAAACTTCTCCATAAATAGTTCCGCAAACTGGTCCCATGATAAAGCTGGGGACCCTGCTGGTCGAGTCAGGCAATAATCTCTCCACCAAGTCTTGGCGGATCCTGCAAGTCTGAAGGTACAGAAGTCAACTCCGTTTGTCTCCACGATCCCCATAGTCTTGAGAATCTCATGGCAACTGAATAAAAAGTCCTGAGGATCCTCTGATGCGGCTCCACTAAATGTAGTGGTAAATAGCTTGGAGAACCAATCAAGCCTCCATAACGAATCGGAAGTCATGGCCGCTCCATCGCCGGCATGAGCTGTGGTACCTGACTGAGTGGCCACAGCTGGCTGAATTACTGGTGCCTGAGGCTGAGGAGCTACTGGCTCCGGAGTACGAGCAACAGGAGTCTGGGCCCCTCCTCCAGCCTGAGAAGTGGCTGGTGCAACTGGTAATAAACCTTCTTTGGCAAAGCTATCCATGAATCCCGTTATCTTGACCAAAGCCTCCCGAAGATTCGGGGTAAATAAGGCCTCTCCTGGGACCTAAGCTAGGCCCACTGGAGCTGCTGGGACTGGAACCTCCTCGCCAGTCTCAATATGAGGCTCCACCTCCGGAATAGCTGCCCGGGGCTGAGCTCTACCCCTACCACGGCCTCCGATACGGCCTCGTCCCCTGCCCCTCACGGGAGCTGCCTGGGGCTCGGGCTGCTGGTCAGCGGACGAAGAAGTGTATGTCCTCACCTTCTGCGAAAGGACATAATAGAAATTCAATCAGTAATTGAGGAACAAGTCGCACGACAAGAAAGAACAAATGAGAGACTTTTTCCTAACTCAATAGACTCTGGAGGACAAGTACGGACGTCTCCGTACCTACCTCTCAAACTCTACTAAGCTTGTTCGTGAGTGGTGAGACCTATGTAACCTAGAGCTTTGATACCAACTTGTCACGACCCGGATTTTTCCCCCAATATCGGGATCGTGATGGCGCCTACTCGTGGTAGCTAGGCAAGCCACTGTATTCATACTATCCTGTTTTTAACACAATTTAATTAAATAAATGCGGAATGCTTTATAAAAATAGAAATAACTAACTTCATGATGAAAATCATACTGAAATCCTCTACCCAAGACGAGGAGTCACCAACTCACAAACTACTATGGGATACTACACATAAAAGTCTGAAAGAAATATAACACAATTCTGTTTGTCTCGGAACAAAGAGACTCCAGCTAATAATATAAATAAAGAGGAGAGAGACGCCGGGCCTGCGGACGCCTGCAAGCTACCTCGGTCTCAAATATGATCAACTCCCACGCAATCTACTTACTACTGCTGCTGCTCCTGATTGTAACCTGGACCTGTGCAAAAACGCACAGAAGTGTAGCATCAGCACAACCGACCCCATGTGCTGGTAAGTGTCCGGCCTATCCCGGCGAAGTAGTGACAAGCCTAGGACCAGACACTCACATAAACCTGTGCAATTCAATATATATATATGGGTACCACAAAATAACAAGAAATAATCAAGTATTAACACAATAAGGAATACCTTAAAGAATTCAACAATTAATCACAGTTAATAATTTCACAAGGAAAAACAAAGTATAATGTAAACACAAGTAATATCACTTCAAGAAATAGCAAGCAGTTGCACGGCATCACCCTTCGTGCTTTTACTCTCATCCTCACATCCATAGTACGGCATGATCCTTCGTACATGGTTCAATAACAGGGCACGGCATGATCCTTCGTGCATAATCAATAATAGGGCACGGCATGATCCTTCGTGCATAATCAATAATAGGGCACGGCATGATCCTTCGTGCATAATCAATAATAGGGCACGGCATGATCCTTCGTGCATAATCAATAAATAAACATGACACGGCATTAACCTTCGTGCATAAATAATTAAACATGGCACGGCATCACCCTTCGTGCATTATCACTCTTCCTCACCCAAATAACAATCACAGTTAAGGGCAAAGAAAGAAACAGTAATTCATAAACCGTCCCATCAAGGGCAATCAATAATTATCTTCACAACAAGTCCCAACAAGGGAGAACAATAACAATTCATCTGTAATATATCTCAAAATAATCATTTTCCAACGACTCACGGTCATACTAGACGCCAGTGTATGGATGCTCGTCACCACAGCCCATACACCGCACTCGATCACATAATACATAACACATAATCCTATTCCCTCAAGCTAGGATAGAACAAACACTTACCTCGAATGCTTATGAACAATTCACTCCGTGGAAATGTCTTTTCTTTCAATTTGGCTCCAATCCAACCGTATCTATACACAATTGATTAATATCATCACTTCTACTCAACAAACTAATTCTTAATACCAAATACAACTTTTACAACATTCTGCCATGAATAGTGAATTTCAACCCCGGGCCCACATGGTCGGAATTCGGGGTTAGAACTAAAATCTGGTTACCCATTCCCCCACGAGTTCATATATATAATTTGTTTCAAAATCGGACCTCGATTCGAGGTCCAATTCCCCAATTTATGAAAAACCCTATTTTCTAACAAAAACAAGAATTTTACCATGAAAATCTTTGATTTCTTATGAAAAACATGTTTAATGATGTTAGGAATTGAAAGAATTAAGTAAAAAGTGACTTACAATCGTTTTGATGAAGAAGAAATCCTTGAAGAATCGCAAATGGGTGTTTTGGTTTTGTAAAATGTGAAGAAATGACTGAAATTCGTGTTTTTCAGGTCTCCGTGTTCGCATTTGCGAACATGGGTTCGCAATTGCGAACCCCGACCAATTTCTGGAGTTCGCATTTGCGAACATTTGTTCGCATTTGCGAACGGTTCGCATTTGCGAACTAATGTTCGCATTTGCGAACACATGCTGTATAAGGCAGTGTTCGCATTTGCGAACCAAGGCATAATGGGGAATGTTCGCATTTGCAAACTTTTGTTCGCATTTGCGAACATAGGCTGGCACTGGGGACGTTCGCAAATGCGAACAATTGTTCGCATTTGCGAACAAGGCTGGGCCAAAGGGGCTTCGCATTTGCGATGAATGTTCGCATTTGCGAGCCTGTCCCCCTTCGCAATTGCGAGAAAACTTCGCAATTGCGAAGCCAACAGCTGGGTGAAAAACCGGCAGTTCAAAATTCAGAGTTTCATCCAACGGCCTATCAAATCTTTACCCGAGCCCCTCGGGCTCCAAACCAAACATGTACACAACCTCAAAAACACATTATGGACTTGTTCGTGCGATCATATCGCCAATATCACTTCGTTTTAATCAAATCAAGCCTCAAACTCATGATTTTCATACTTTTGATTTTCAAAACTTCTTAACATTGGAACTCAAGGTCCAAAACATCTCAAACGACATCCAAATGTCACCAAACTTTACAGAAATCACATATATAATATTTAAGACTTGTACCGGGCGTCGGAACCAAAATACGAGCCCGATACCAAGGTCAATTAATTTATTTCCTTTAATAATTGCATCAAAAACAATTTCACATAAAAATTCATAACTTGGGCTCTAGGCCTCGGAATTCGACTCCGGACGCATGTCCAAGTCCCATATTTTTCTACGGACCTCTCGGGACCATCCAATCTCGGGTCCGGATCCATTTACCAAAAATGTTGACCGAAGTCAACCATATCAATATTAATATCATTTTTATCCAAATTTCTCATAGAATTCATATTTTCTATCACAAAATCTTTCCGGCTACATGCTCGGATCGTGCACGTAAATCGAGGCAACATAGAATGAGGTTTTCAAGGCCTCGGAAGCTCGAAATGATTAATTAAATAAGTGATGACCCTTTGGGTCGTCACAGCCGTCCTCTCCGGTCGAATGTCGTCACCCATAAAGACTGACCTCGACTCAGGGCGGCGAGTGATCGCCTTCCTCTGTTCCACGACCACGCCTTTACGAAGAAATAGTCGGCACCTCTTTCACTCCAGCGACTCATCGTCCTCAGAAGCATCCTCTTTAATGAGAGGAGATGGAGGCAAGGGGCCCTCTCTAAACATCGATTCATTCACCGACTCAACTGTGGGACGAGAAATCCTAAGGACGTCCTCGAAAGCAGGCTCCTGAATCACGGTCTCGCCTTCGGAACGAACGTCGACGGAAACATACGCACTAGATGCTTCCATATCCGCTTGGTCGCCCTCAGGTCGAGCGGCCTCAGGAGCGATCCCACTTACACGAACTACATGTTCAAAGCCGGAATCCGCCGACGAGAAAGCAGCAGCTCAACGTCTCCTCCTCCGCGGTGCACTCCGAGCTGACAACACAGTTATATAAGGAAAAATGCGTCAGAAAATACGGCGTCTAATAAAATATATGGTCGCCAAACCTAAACCCAGTACAATACCTGGAAGGCCATATCTTGTGGTGAATGCTACCCACGTTCTACACTCATCTGCAAACGGGATCAACCGCCCCACCCATGCTCTAATATCCGGTACAGATTGGGGCGTACGCACCCTCGTTGCAGATACAAAAATATAAAAAGGTGACAAAGAGTCGAGCAAGCGTAAAATAACTAAGAACGAGGGACGACACTTACGCTCGGTATTCCATGCCTCAGGGAATCCAGTAGGGTCCGATGCCAAATCCGAAGTTCGGATGAAGAAAAATTTCAGCCAAAATTGGCGATTGGGCTTGTCGTCCATCTCGACAACCAAGCCCTTCATCCCATGGTTCTTCAACTGAAGCATCATCCCCCTCATAAACCCGGGACTGAATAGCTGCAGCAGGTGATATAAACGTGACGTCAAGTCCGACCCTCTCGGCGTAAGTCGTTAGGATACAACATATTTTTCACGTGTAAGTGGTAAGTTGGGCCGGACACACATTGTAAAATCTGCACAACTCCTCTGCCAATGGATAGATAGGAGGCCACACCCTATTATGAAGGGGTATTCATAGAAAGCACACAACCCCGTTTTGTGTACATTAGCAAAATGCCCCTCGGCCATTTGCATGACGACCATCTCCGGAATCTGACAAGAAACACGGAGATCATCCAAGAGATATTCAGTAAATTTAGACCTCTCCCATGTCGGGGCAGCTCCCTTCGTAGGAAAATCCTTTCGAACTTATAGTTTACGGGAAAGCAAGTTGTCTACAGAAAGAGGAACGAGGGGTTTGCACGATTTCTTCTCACCTTCCGAGGGTGGAGGAACCCTGGAAGTGGCCTCATCCTCATTTGTCCCACGACGACGACTACCTTTAGCCATTGTCAACCTTTTTATCGAATTTAGAGTATGCCAACAAGCTCCGAAAGTCAAAATAAAAAGCTGCTAAATATCGCTATAAAAATGACAAAAGTGCAAAGAACTTTTTGTAGGGATCCGAAGAATGGAAAAACTTGAAATCCCTCCCTATTTATAGCGGGCCAGTACACGGGATTCGAAAAGGTTAGTGTCAGAAAAGGAGGCGAGAAACCAAAACGTCAAATCACATCCTGGCCTGCCTCGGGAGCAGTTGTAATCATGACGCATGCCGTCAGCAAACGACGGTTCAAAGAACATGCCATATATGCATACACGGATAGATCCGAGACGGGTCAATCTTTTCCACCCATTGCAGACATATGTCGAATACATCTCCAACAGGCGGAGGGACTAACTGTATGGGTCAAATCGGACACGATTGATGTAAATCGAGCACGCCTCCCTCCACGGCTACTAAAGTCGAATATACCTCCCTTTACGCCCATATGACGGAAATGAGTACGCCTCTAACAATAAAGGCGCACTGACAAACTCGCCCGTACGAGTGTTCCGTCCCCTCCGCCCATTTATAT
Organism: Nicotiana noctiflora; assembly: GCA_032618575.1. Lineage (NCBI taxonomy): Eukaryota > Viridiplantae > Streptophyta > Magnoliopsida > Solanales > Solanaceae > Nicotiana > Nicotiana noctiflora. The sequence continues at coordinate 4,266 of JASVEL010002032.1, read as the reverse complement.
TTTTGTAACGATAATAGTCCTAGAATAAAGTGATATTCTGACAAGGGGGCCTTCCTTCTATATAAGGAAAGGCCTCCCTCATTTGTAAGGCAGATGTTATTTTCATTAATAATACAACTTCTGACTATCATTGTCTCTCTATCTTATCTCTCTATTATTGATCAACTTTGATAATCCACTAAATCTTATTACAATCTCACTAGAGCAAACAACATACGAATTATAGATATATCTTTGAGTCTATTACCGTTGATTTCGATTTACCCTTTTATAATCTTTGATTGTCCCTAACTCATAAAGCAACCGACAGCTTTTGGGTCAAACAATGCCAAAAAGGAATTATAATAAAATTAAATATTTCGTGTAGCATATAAATTTGCACATATTCTTTTTATTAAATTGAAATAGCCATTTGGACGCAAGTTTATATAGTCATCGAGTGATATTGTTAGCGAATGGAGAAAAAGAGGCAGCTAATTTATAAACTATATTATCATCCAATATACTAAAAAATACATAAATGGGACTTGTCGTGCAAAGTGGAGTTGCACCTTCTATAACTTGACGTCTTGACCATGATTTAAGTCAAAGTCCACTACTTTGTCTGTTTTTAATTTTTAATTTTTGTAATGACTTGTAGACCGGTGCAAGGAAGAAGAATTTAGGCATGAAGGTTGGGTTAAGCCGCGAAGAGATACGAGAGTAGGGGCGGAGGGAGAGTATAAGTTACGTGTTCGGGCGAATTCAATAATTTTTATGCAGAATATATATTTATCTTAAATTGATTATTAAATTTATGTAAATTATTAATTTAGAATCGAGTAACTTAAAAGATCTATTCGAACTCACAAGTCTTAAATTCTCTTTTAGCCTCTATACGAGATAGTTTTTTTTATTTTAGTTTTTTTTTTATTAGTATTTATTTTAAAATCTTGATTTATTCGGATTGACGCCACGTAAGACTCATAAAGAAAGAAATGTTTACTATTCGATTTCTCTTTCCATTTATTAGAGCTCGAACCCAAAAACTCTAATTAAAGGTAAAAATATTTATAGAAATCTCAAAGCACCCCTTTTTATATTTTTTGAAAATTGCGTCTATCTTTATTATATTCAGTATTATTTCTGTTCGAGTTATTTTTTTTATTTGATGTCCTATTAGTATAATAAAACTATAATATTTTTGAAAATGAACTTCTCTACATTTTATTTAATTCTAACAAAGATAAATACCTTAAGGAATGTGTCCAATGAGACATTTTAGTTAAGAACTAGTCTTTTTTATCCTTTTAAAGAGAACTTTCTTTTGGGAAAAAACGTTTGGATTCTGTCTCAACTTGTTACCAGAATGAAAGCATAAATCAATTCAGGTTCTTAACTCTTTCCTTCCCCAACTTGGGTTATTAGAAAGACGTCCACCTTAAAGTTTTTATTTCCTTAAAAAAAAGTTTTTTTAGTTTATTTTAAGTAATCCTATCAACCCGTCCAAGTATTTTGATCGAGAGTATATCAAAAATAATTCTATTTATAAGGTAGGGCTAAAGTCAATGAATACACTCTCCTAGACCCACTTGTGCAATTACGCCGAGTTTATTGTTGTTGTTATATCAACCCGTCTTGCTTATATTATCTTTCCGATTTTTATCATTGTCACAAATTTTATTGTCTATTTTCGTCTTCTTGATATGAGAGTCTCTCGAAAATAGCCTCTCTATCCCTCCGGGATTAGGGTAAAATTTGTGTATATTCTACCCTCCCAAACCACAGTTATAAAATTTTACTGGGTTGTTATTGCTGTTTGCTATCAACCCGTCTAAATTTCCGGGCAGGTCCGATTATGATCAGCAAGTTGACTTGGTTCAAAAGGGTGTATCGAAGATGATCCATCAATCTATTGTATAAAAATACTGTACGCGACGGTTCAAAAAGCTATTCAAACTCAAAATGTACACAATCAAATTTGAAAATTGAGAATTATATAAATTTAGAAGAACTTAAGTATTTAAGATAAAAATCAAAATAAAAAGTAAACGGAGATCGGGTCACTATTAGGCGAGTCGAGTTATAACCCATAATTTAATCGTTATCCAATTCAGAGTTGGATTCACGCTTTAAAATAATTTTGAGTAAATTTTTAATAATAACTGGATTCACATTTAAATATTTATAGATATTTAATGATTTTTTAGAACATATTTACATGTTTGAAAAAAAATTAAGCAAACTTCACGAGGATTGGATCATGACGTGTTTACCTTAATTTTATCCGTTTTAATCCACCCAAAAGTTGACCTAGCCCATGTATTTGCCACCTCTCATAGCCCTTATTAATGATGGTAGGTTGGGTGTGGAAGCCATTATAGGTTGGTGGGTGGGCGTGGGGCGTTACATTTAGGAAATTCATAGTACACTTAGCGGACGCAATGTGGTCAGTGACGGCGAACTTGGTTAGGGAGGCTGCGCGAGATGTGCTTGGGGTAGCCAAGGGCTATTCAGGCAGACACCAAGGTGACTGGTGGTGGAATGAGGTAGTCCAAGAAAAAGTGGAGGCGAAGAAGGCGGCGTTTGCTAAGTTGTCAGGGAGCTCAAGCGAAGAGGAAAGGAGAGCGAACAAGGAGAACTACAAGGTGGCGAGGAAGAAAGCGAAACTGGCGGTCACGGAAGCTAAAAATGCAGCGTTTGGGCGCATGTACGAGGAATTGGGGGAGAAAGGCGGGGACAGAAAGTTATTCCGGTTGGCTAAGGTGAGGGAGAGGAAGGCGCGGGATCTAGACCAAGTTAGGTGCATCAAGGACGAGGATGGTAGGGTTCTGACGGGGGAGTCGCAAGTCAAGCGGAGATGGCAGGAATACTTTCGAGACCTGCTTAACGAAGAGGGGGATCGAGTCTTAGAGCTAGGGGAGCCGGGGCATTCAGAGTGTCCTAGAGACCTCGGGCACTGCAGGCGCATTAAGGAGGAGGAGGTCTCGAGGGCGTTGCGTAGGATGAGTAGGGGTCGAGCGACTGGGCCAGACGAAATTCCGGTGGAGTTTTGGAAATGCATGGGTAGGTCAGGAGTGGAGTGGTTGTCCAGGTTGTTCAACGTGATCTTTAGGACCAAGAGGATGCCGGAGGAGTGGAGATGGAGTACAGTGGTTCCCTTGTACAAAAACAAAGGGGATATCCAGTGTTGCAACAACTATAGGGGTATCAAATTAATAAGTCACACCATGAAGGTCTGGGAGAGGGTGATCGAGGCGAGGGTGAGGGAGATGTCATCTATATCTGTGAACCAGTTTGGTTTCATGCCGGGTCGCTCTACTACAGAAGCTATCCACCTTGTGAGGAGGGTGGTGGAGCTGTTCAGGGATAAGAGGAAGGACCTGCATATGGTGTTTATCGACTTGGAGAAGGCGTACGATAAGGTCCCTAGAGAGGTTCTGTGGAGATGCTTGGAGGCGAAGAGCGTGCCAGAAGCCTACATCGGAGTGATCAAAGACATGTATGATGGAGCCAAGACTAGGGTTAGGACGGTGGGTGGCGACTCGGACCATTTTCCGGTGGTAATGAGGCTACATCAAGGATCTGCGCTAAGCCCTATCTTATTTGCCTTGGTAATGGATGCTCTAACTCGCCATATTCAAGGGGATGTGCCATGGTGTATGCTCTTTGTTGACGACATAGTCTTGATAGACGAGACGAGGGCTGGTGTTAATGCGAGGTTGGAGGTCTGGAGATAGACCCTCGAGTCTAAGGGTTTTAAACTAAGCAGGTCTAAGACAGAATATCTAGAGTGCAAGTTTAGCGCCGAGTCGAGCGAAGTAGGCTGGGACGTGAAGCTGGGATCTCAGGTCATAGCCAAGAGGGACAGTTTCAGATATCTTGGATCAGTGATTCAAGGGGATGGAGATATTGACGGGGATGTCACTCACCGTATAGGAGCGGGGTGGTTGAAGTGGAGGCTCACATCAGGAGTCTTGTATGACAAGAAAGTTCCACAGAAACTCAAGGGGAAGTTTTATAGAGCGGTGGTTAGACCTGCCATGTTGTATGCGGTGGAGTGCTGGCATGTGAAGAACTCTCATGTCCAGAGAATGAGAGTTGCAGAGATGAGGATGCTCAGGTGGATGTGCGGGCTCACCAGATTAGATAAGATTAAAAATGAAGTTATTCGGGAGAAGGTGGGGGTGGCCCCAGTGGATGAGAAGATGCGAGAAGCGAGACTCAGGTGGTTTGGGCATGTGCGGAGGAGAAGCCCTGATGCACCGGTGAGGAGTTGTGAGCGAC
>JASVEL010002031.1:0-96844 GCA_032618575.1 Nicotiana noctiflora | reverse complement strand
CTTGTCCTTTCGGTTATAAAGGAGGAGGATATTGCAAATTTAAAAAATCCGGTGGAGAATTCCCAGTTATATCGAAATGCAACCGACGGTAGGGGAAGACATCGTCCATTTTGACCGCTCTGGGTACTACGTGTTCTATGCGTACCCCTTCCCCCTTCCTTATTGGGTACACACTTCATTTTCCCTCCTGGTGGTGGACTTCTGTCGCTTTTATGAGGTATGCCCTACCCAACTTTTGCCATACCTGCACAAGCTGTTTCTTATGTTACTCAAGTTCACGGAGCTCGCCGGTCGTTAGGTCACTTTAGGGCACATGCTCAACATCTTCGCCCCTCAACATATTCATGGCACGATGATCCACATGTGCCCTCGGGGGTCGAAGAGTCTGGTAATGAAGATGGATGACATGGCTAACCATTGTTTCTATAAAAATTACTTCTACGTGCGGACCGAGCACCTCGTGGCGAACCCAACGGGGTGACCTGAGAAGTGAAACTTTGTTCGTAAGTTTCTATGTTATTTTACTTTAGTCGAAGGGATGCATGACTACTTCCTATCATAATACTAAGTATTTCCATTTTTTGCAGCTGTGAGACTGCCTCATCCACCTATCAAAAGTATTCGCGAATGGGTGAGTTCTATCCTTCCTCATACGGCAGGGGTTCGCACGTGGGTGGCCTTTTATGACAAGTACTGACGCAAGCCTCTTACTGGTGAGATGTCGTTTCTATTTGCCATCCCCCCTCCATTTTTTTACTTAGCTTCTTATGTGCTGCTCATTGATGATACAGAGAGTATGGAGAGTGAGAAATCATCCGTTAGCTTTTTGGCAGCCAGTCTCATCTACTTTCCCTATCACAGTATTTATTGCTCGAGCTTTGTCAAGGGTTTCTTCAGTTGAGTCTGCGGCTATGGTTATTCCTGCGGAGGCCGCTTCTCAGACTAAGGTTCCAACTCGTGTCACTCGTCCGACGGGTGAATCTCCCCATGTTTCGTAAGAAGATGGGTCATCCAAAAGGCAGCGAGTGGAGTTCGAGGCAGCGCCCCCAACTGTGATTCATTTGGACGACTTCCCTTCGATGGGATCTGCGGTGGGGGTTTCTACGCATCACCCATAGGGATGGATCTAGCCATGGCATCTGCTCAACCGGAGATTCCTAGCATTGTCATTGATCAACAACCTACTGTGATGGAGGGTCAGATATTTTGGGTCGTCGTTGTAGTTTCGAACGTACCCTCATCCCCCGCACTTCGTCGTGCTTCTTTTTCAACTGCTGAAAAAGGAAAAGGCGTTGTGGTCGGCGAATACGAATCCAAGTTGGACCTCGACCCTGATGATGTTAGGATGTTTGAGGAGGGCATTACTCACTCGGTGGTTCATGCACAAGGTCCAGCTCTTTTTCTTGAGATTCCTTCGAATGCCAATCTCCTGGGGGACATGGAGGATTGGTGCCATAGTTCGACATTCCGTGCTCTGCAGTCGAGAATGCTGCCCTACGGAGCGTTCCCAATGCTGACTTCAAGGACGAGGTGGCCGTTATGGGCTTAAGAGTATGTTATATTATCTCTTTTATTTTTCTCTCATTTTTTTTGATGATAAGGTTCTAACCCTTCTTCTCATTTTTTAGACATATATGGTGGATGTGGAGAGTATTCGCAGGGCCAATTTTCGGGCCAAGATTTTCTTAAAGATGCTGGAGAAGTATCGACGCTATCGCAATAAGTGATGTGAGATGCATGAGCGGTTGAAGGCGAACCCTAATGATCGGTGAGTTGGAGAAGAGGGACCAGGAACTGATACAAGCCATTCACGGCAAGATTGCGCTCGAGGAGCATCTTCGAGCAAAGGACGAGGAGCTTGAGTTGGGAAAAGGGGTTATGGCAGAGTGTGAATACCTCTAGGAGAAGTTAAGTTCGATGCAGTCGGAGATAGATCAGAATCTGATCAAGGTTGAGGCGTTGAGCGCGAAGTGAAAGGGGAAATTGAATGAGTTGGAAGGCAAGGTTACCGGGTTGAAGAGCATCGAGAGTGCTTGGTCTGCGGCTTCAGCGAGGGCAACAGCCTTGGAGAACACCATTTGCATCCTCCAGTCTGTACAGGAATCGTAAAGGGCAATGACCACACCAATGGAGGTGAGGCTTGAAGAGCGCATCAACAAAATCGACCGGGAGGCATCAATTTTGGGAGATCGGATCGCAGATGTGGATGCTAAAAAACGATTCTATTGACTCAAATTGAATCTTCCTCTGCCACCGTTCCTCTCCACTTGCATGAGTTTTGGGTATATGTCGAAGCCCAGCGGGATATATACAAGAGTTTGTGGGAGGCAGGCAATTTGATTGAGGCCACATATGAAGAAGCACGAGTGATATCGTTGGAGGCTCGCATTAATTGTAGGTATGATGCAGTGATGCCAGAAGCTGGTGATGGCGTGGGCGCAAAAGAAGAATTCCCCGGAGGTATTGGCGAAGAGGGCGACGATGATGACATCGAGTAAAGAGAAAGTCGTATTGTTTTGTTTTTTGTTTGTTGTCTTTTCATTTTTTACATTCGTTGTTGGTTGCCATTGCCCTTTTCTTCTTCTTTATTGTTGACTTGGGGCTTATGTAATCCGCGGCCGTTTACGGGGTGACTTTATATAAACAATAATTTTTTGTTGTTATTTGTCTTGTCCTTTTATCCTTATTTTTTGTTTTTCATGACTTCGGCGTGAGATAGATTTTTTGCACTGTGAGTCCTAGTCTTCTTTTTTTTTTCTTTTCTGATGGCGAAGGCCATTGGCCTTAAAGGGTGTTATTTGATACTTATCAAATATTAACCCATCGTCGTTCGATCGAGGTCGAACTCTTCTATTTTTTTTGCAGATGCCATTGGCCTTAAAAGGTGTTATTTCGAACTTACCGAAATATTAACCCGTCATCGTTCGATTGAGGTCGAACTCTTCTATTCTTTTTTTGGCGAAGGGTGTTATTTTGAACCTATCAAGATATTAACCCGTTGTCATTTGATCGAGGTTGAACTCTTCTATTTTTTGGCGAAGGCCCTTATTATTAAAGGGTGTTATTTCGAACTTATCGAAATGTTAACCCGTCGTTGTTTGATCGAGGTCGAACTCTTTTATTTTTTGGCGAATGCCCTTGGCCTTAAAGGGTGTTATTTCGAATTTATCAAAATCTTAACCCGTCGTCGTTCGATCGAGGTCGAACTCTTCTTTTTGGCGAAGGCCCTTGGCCTTAAAGGGTTATATTTTGACTTATCAAAATGTTAACCCATTGTTATTCGATCGAGGTCAAATTCTTCTTTTTAGCGAAGGTCCTTGGCGTTAAAGGGAGTTATTTCAAACTTATCAAAATGTTAACCCGTCGTCAGTCCTAGTTTTTTGAGGATGGGGTATCTTCTATGGGAGTCCCAGTTCGCTAGATATTGATTGCATTGAAGAGTGTCATATCGGAGAGTCCGAAACGTTGTCGTTTCGATTAAGTTTATTTTGTGCACACATTGAATTTTCCTCGTCTGACTCCTGCCTTTCGGCCCGGAGATACCATTGGTGGGCGATGTTCCGGTTGCCGTGTAGTAACTTTCCATTCTCCAATTGAAATATTTCTTTGCTTGCTTGCTCGCGCGGCGTTGCGTTCCTGCTTGAGCAGAGAGGTGAAGATAAGTAAAAGTGATGTTTTCCTTACCCCCATCCGATGGATTAGTGAGTGAAAGTAGGTTTGTGACATTGCTTGTTCTGTCTGACATTTCGAAGGTTGATGGGGTCATTCCTACATTTGGTGACTGTATTCATCTCTCTTCCCCTTTCTATGTTGCGCCTTTACCATACTTGAGTAGGACTCTGCCTTATCGCTCTTTTGGAGGGGTAATCGTGTTCTTTGTCTTTGATCTGGAACATATTAGGGAATTTCACTAAGAAACCCCCACAGACGCCGTCAAATTATTTGATTCCAAAGATATTGTAACCTTTTTGAATAAATCAGTCAAAGAAAATGATGGGATAAATGTTAGTCACACATAATAAACTCCAGCTCAATAAACTATGATGGAAGAACAACATATAAGACGTGACAAAGATAACCACTCTTATTGAAACCTTTCATTATAGCTTCCATTAATAGATGGAGGAGAACATATTACATACTACATGTTTCCTTGGAGATTGCTTCGTCTTTCTCAGGATTACAAAGGAAAGATAGAGGGGGAGAAGGAGAGAGGCTTCCAAGATTCGCCCTCCCCCTATATATAGTCATGGACCTCCTGATATATATGTGATCCAATGCTTTTTCACACCTTGTCTGCCTCGGTCGTTCTTTGAGAGTTGTTCCTTCTCGTTTCGACGGAAGTCGTGAGGCAAAATATGGGATAGATCATATCGTTCTTTGCTGCGCCTCGCCATTTCATGATCAAATTTTGACCAATATAATACTCGCAAAAATCTTATAAGCAGTAGAAGAAATTATTTCAGATAAACCCTCAGTTAAATTCAAAAAATAAAAAATTGAATAAATTGGAAAGTTTTTCCTTTGGCTAAGGAATTGAAGAAGAACGTAACGATCAAATCACCTTTACAGGAAAACAAAAAACTCCACCAGTATCTTATTGGATAATACAGTAAGCACACGAAACATACTAAAAGTAGCTTAGCTCCTAGTACAATTTTTTTCACAAAAAATGAAATACTAGTATATATAACGACCTTTGCCACTTAGCGCCACGAGCCCGACACAATCCCATATTCTTTCTCTATCGGGCTTCCTCCTCTTCGCCACCGACGTCTACCGCCACCGCCACCGCAACCGCAACTGCCACCTTATTGCTAACATACGGCTCTCTCTCTCTGTCTTTTAACAATTCTCAACAACGTAGGATAATTGAGGATATTCCGGTGACTGGTAAAATGATACAATGAGCTCACCTCCACAACCAGAAAATACACCCTCGGATTCCAAAGACGAAGAATCCCGCCACCTCCTTAGTACCTCCCTGCCACAATCAACGTCGCCGGTAATTAACGGCTATGCTGATGATGACGGCGAAGAAGAAGAATTCGCGTACGGATCTGGGGAGAAGATCCACATCGTTGATTTTGATTCAGAACCGATCGACGGTGTTGATTACAGCACGGTACCTCCATTTTCATGGAAGAAACTGTGGCAGTTTACGGGTCCTGGATTCTTAATGAGCATAGCTTTTTTGGATCCAGGGAATTTGGAAGGAGATCTACAAGCTGGAGCAATCGCGGGTTACTCGCTTCTGTGGCTGTTGTTATGGGCCACTGTTATGGGCCTGTTGATCCAGTTACTGTCGGCGAGAATAGGCGTTGCAACGGGCCGGCACTTGGCGGAGCTTTGCCGGGAAGAGTATCCTAAATGGGCTGGGCTTTTACTATGGTTCATGGCTGAGGTGGCTCTGATTGGAGCCGATATTCAGGAAGTTATAGGAAGTGCAATTGCAATTAAGATACTCAGTCGTGGAGTTTTACCACTTTGGGCTGGCGTGCTTATTACTGCTTCTGATTGGTAAATTTGATTTACTTTTCAGTTGATTAGCTTAAAAAGATCAGTACTTTAGCTCAAATTAGCATTCAATGGGCAGTACTAGTATTATTTTGTTTGTCAATTGGATGCGAAAAATATAGTCTTTTTAATGTTCATCAACTAGGATCACGCTTTGATTTTCCATATAGTATGTTTTTTCTTTACGCCTGGGTTTGATAGGAGTCTTTTTCTTCTATTTAGAGCTGAGGCAGAGTTGGCATTTGAAGTTTATGAGTTCTGGATTATAGCCCTTTTGAGTTACTAGGTTCTAAATTAATAATTGTTGCATGAACGCGGGATGCTTTGTGCACCGAGCCCCTCTTTTTCTTCTTCTTTTTAAAAAATAAACAATAATAACATGAATTTTTAAGACAAATATAGAGTTTGGGCCAAAGCTATCGAGTCCAAACCCATAGTGTCAACTATACATCTGCCCTTGATTTAGAGAATTGTATGTTATGTAGCGATAAGTGGGAGGCTTAAAGAACCTTTAATTTGCCGTAATAGTATTGGAATATAATGGGCCTCAATCGAGTGAATGGATAAAGAGGATTCATGTAGCCAACTCCAATTGTTTTGGATTGAGGTGTAGTTGATTGATTGATGTAGTAACAGCTAATGGAAGTAATCTGCTTTAGTTTGCATAAGTTACCATCATGAGCGTAATTTTACGTTTGCATACTCCTCTTGTAAATTGATCAATTTATTAACTACTTTTCTTTTGTTCTGTTTTTGCAAACAGCTTTCTTCTTTTGGTTCTTGAGAATTATGGAATAAGGAAGTTGGAAGCTGTTTTTGCTGTTCTTATTTCAACTATGGCACTCTCCTTTGCTTGGATGTTTGGAGATGCTAAACCAAGTGGAAAGGAACTTCTAGCAGGTGCATTTCTTATTCTAGCATTTGTTCAAATTAATTACATGGAATTATTATGGTTAGGTGCTGATATGTTTCTTGTCAAATTGCTTTTTCTCATCTTATAGGTCTCTTGATTCCAAAACTCAGTTCAAGGACAGTTCGGCAGGCTGTTGGTGTAGTTGGTTGTGTAATAATGCCTCACAATGTATTCTTGCATTCAGCTTTGGTTCAATCCAGAGAGATTGATACGAAGAAAAAAGGGCAGGTTCGAGAAGCATTGAATTACTACTCAATAGAATGCTCCTTTGCCCTTCTTGTCTCTTTTATTATCAATTTGTTTGTTACAACTGTCTTCGCCAAGGGATTCTATGGAAGTGAGCAAGCTAGTAGTTTAGGCCTTGTAAATGCAGGGCAGTATCTTCAGGATAAGTATGGTGGGGGAATGTTTCCAATCCTCTATATTTGGGGTATTGGATTATTGGCAGCCGGACAGAGCAGTACAATAACCGGTACTTATGCCGGACAATTTATCATGGGAGGTTTTCTAGATCTACGTTTGAAGAAATGGCTTAGGGCGCTGATTACTCGAAGTTGTGCTATTGTGCCAACAATAATTGTTGCCCTGATTTTCAATAGAACTGAATCATCACTCGACGTTTTGAACGAGTGGCTTAATGTCCTTCAGTCTATACAGATCCCTTTTGCGCTTATCCCCCTTTTGACATTGGTGTCCAAGGAGGAGTTAATGGGTGTTTTCAAAATTGGGCCTACTCTTGCGGTAAGTTGACCTTCCCCATTATCTGTGGTTTTGAGTTTCATGTCTATTACTTTCTGAAGATTAGATATGAAGCTGTCTCAAGTATGGTCAATTCCTTTATTTGTTTATATTTTTCCCAGAACAACTGGCTTTTATAATTCAAATCATCTTAGTTATTTAAGTGGCTAGCAGTTTTCTGTGAGTTTGATGTCAGAAAGTCTATAATTTGAGAAGTTGACATATAGTGAAAAAAATCAAAGCTATACTCGATTAAAAACAACCCCCTTGTGATTAACACCATGAGTGTGTCATTTAAATATGTGTAAGCTGCTTGTTTAGTCCATAATAGCATAAATAGTTACACGATCAAGTCATTTTCTTGTGTTTCAGTAAAGGTACACTTCTACAAGTTTGAATCATTTTACTTCTTTTGAGCTAGTAGTCTTTTGCTATGATATGTAGATTCTTCAATTGCCTTGGTGTACCCTGTATCTAATGGGTGTGACATGAAATAAGTATTCCATTGCAAGTTTTTTAAAATATAATAAAGTTAGCAATACCTGCATGTACCCTTGCCCGATATCAGATATGTATCCACATCCTAGTTGGCTATAGTGGCTAGTCCTAATAACATGGCTGTTATGCGTGTTTGATGTTCTAATGCGATACTTTGAAAATTAACAACACATATGTTGTTTTATGTTTCATATATTCTGAGAATGGTGGTGACAGGACCAGAGTTCACCTCGACTAATCTAGCGAGCACCTGCTGCTTTCCACCAGCACGATACCAGTTTACTTTGCCTAAACTTTGTCAACCAAAGCTTAGACCGATGCGAGTAAATAACTAGCTTCTTTTATCTCTACTAAATCTGAACATTAGTTTCCACGGTCTATTGACCGCTAGGCAACATCTTTCAGTGCTTAATGATATTTATCATAATCAATTCATAATGAACAATCTTAATAAAAACATTACAAAACACTCCATTCCAAATAGAACCTTTTTTTTGGTTTGTTTTGTGGTTGTACCCAGCTTGACACATTTATGACTAAGACAAACTAATAAATCAAATGTGCAGTCCTTTCAGAGTTCTCTGGCTTATTTGTTATATCGCAGACTAAGTTACGCATATCGCATGCATGAAGCCTCGTAAATTTATTAGCATTTTAAGTTTTGTATCCTAAATTTTGAACTGTCCTGTATCGGGTGCATTTTATTATCTGACTCCTACTTTTGAACTGCCCTTTCTTTATTACTGTAGAGAGTTGCATGGACTGTTGCTGCACTCGTGATGGTGATAAACGGCTATCTTTTGCTGGACTTCGTTATCTCTGAGGTCAAGGGGCTGCTGTTTGCTTTTCTTGTCTGTGCTGGGACTGCAGGTTATATTGCCTTCATTTTGTACCTTATTTCACATGGTGGTGGCAATGTTGCCAATTGGTTCAACCTACTCCGCACAAAAGGATATAGCTATGCTGGTCAATGAGACATCTTAGATAATATACTCCATCAAATCCAAATGTCGTAAATAGGAATTCACGACATGGCAGAGAGGCCATGGCTCGGGAAGTTTGGTTACTGAAGCATTCTTCACCTGAAGAGATTCCAATTCCATTGTGTCCTAACTGTCATAATAGATGTCCAATAGTTGTCAGCATTTGCTTTTTAGCTGTAGGTTCCCCAAAAGAAATAATGGAGCAAACTATTCAGGACATTGACATCAGATATAGAGGGTGAGGAAAGTATATATTTTGCTGGATGAAGATACTTCTTCATTGCAGGCGAATTTGATCCGCAATGTTGTATTTATCGAATAGATGCAGAAGAACTTTAAAGCCATTGAATTTTTGTGAGAGAATATTCGATTGTGCAGTAATGTAATTTTTGGTTCAGCTGGTTAGAAGTGACTTACATCAATACAAAAGAAGTGTTTGGATCTTTACTTTTTATGCTGAACTCCTATCCATAGCTTCTCTCTTTTTGCTCTGTGACACTGCGTAGGGGTGTGTGTTGTAGAGGGGACTGGGGAGGGGGGCTTTTATCTGTGTTGTGTTTGGATGATTCTGTTTCCAAATTAAAAGGAATTTGTATTATTAGACACTGGTACCTTTTCTTTTTGAAAAAAAAACTCAAACGAAAACTTTTATTAGACTGAATCAGCAAATACCTTAATATGTGCATTGCATATTGCATGTGTAATCCATATGTTGAAATTTTTCTAGATTTGTTTTATTTTTTGCAGCGAAAGGAAATATTATATTCGGAATCACACAAAATACCACGGTGTCTAAAATCAGGGAGTCAGGACAAGCATATGAATAGGCCGTTAAACCAGGATAATATCTATTACTCCTCCCATTCCAAACTCATGGGAAGCTATTTGATTGGATACGCATTTTTAAAAAAAAACCAAAATATTTAAAACCTGTGGTGCTAGACAAGTAATAATATTTGTTTATTTATATTTTTTTAAAACTTGTAGTTTTAAACTTGTTTGTGGGGGCTATAAAAGCTTGTTATTGAGTATAAAATTAGAAGTTCAATATAAATTGTTTTTAAATTTAGAAAAATATATTCCATCTGTTTCAGTTTATGCGAACATATTTCTTTTTTGGTCCGTTACAAGAAAATTTTTTCTAAATTTTGTAACGATTGAACTTAAATATACAATTCTATCTTTAATGAAAAGTTTTTATAACCACAAAAATACTCTTTAACATAAAGTAAAAGGTAGAGTAGTTAAGAATAACAAGTAAAAATATATACTATATCATATCAAATCTTGCATTTCCATAAAGAGCTTGGTAACAGGGGTTTTGCATTTGGAGGAATGTTAAAAATTGAGAAATGAGAACTTTTAATCAATTATTTTCTCTCAACGGAAAAAGGCAAAGCATTCTTGTTATGAGATGGAGTAGTAGTACTTTTGGATGATCTACAATCAAAATCTTCCTCGGCCTCATGACTTAAAAGAAAAAGCAAATTTGAACAGAACAAATACAAATGGTGGTCCCCAAACCTTAATCACCGACGCAGACGCTGATGAATCCTGTCTCCTTGACTTTCACTTTTATGTGGTCGATGTGAAAATGGTTGTCCTATTGTACGCACCTGCATCGACAAGATCTGGGTCTGTTGGTTTTTAAATATTTAGCTCCGTCATTGCAATTCAGAGCCAAAATTTTGGCCATGTCTAGTAAAAAAAACATATACAACTAAGTCAGAAAACTATGATGAGCTCTCCATCACCGAAGCACAATGGCATACGAGAATCGAATCGTCTATTATCAGATGATGATGGTGATGATTATGATAATCATCAGGCTAAAGATAAAGTCTTGGCCATTGAAATCGAGAAAGTTGACGCCGGTGATGTTCCAGGGGTGGTCCCACCTTTTTCTTGGAGGAAGCTATGGGAGTTTACAGGGCCTGGATTTTTAATGAGCGTTGCATTTCTTGATCCAGGAAATTTGGAAGGAGATTTACAGGCTGGAGCCATTGCAGGCTACTCGTTGCTTTGGTTGCTTATGTGGTCCACTTTGATGGGCTTACTTATACAGCTCTTGTCTCTTAGATTGGGCGTTGCTACGGGGCGGCACTTGGCTGAGATCTGCAGGGAGGAATATCCTAACTGGGCCAGGATTTTTCTTTGGTTAATGGCGGAGGTGGCTTTGATTGGAGCTGATATTCAGGAAGTTATAGGAAGTGCCATTGCTATTAAGATACTTAGTAGTGGGGTTATTCCTCTTTGGGGTGGTGTCCTCATTACTGCTTCAGATTGGTGAGCTTTTCCCTTTCCTTTTGTTTCTTTTCTTGTTTCCCCTTTTTGTTAGTATTTGTTTGTGTTATAATGATGGTCTCCGAGTCACTTTGTGCGCGTCTCGACCCGAATACTGTTGCATTGGATGCCCGGCTACCTCCCACCACCACAGTGTAGCTGAATAATTCTGTCGACCAATGCTTAGGTAGATTAGGAGAAATCACCTATCATTTTGTCACAATGGGGATTTAAACCCTAGTCTCTATTATGATACCTCCCACTCACTTCACTGGTTGTTAACCCACATCCGTTGGCGTTGTCCTGGGGGGCGGATTTAGGCCCAAATTATGGTGCACGTGAATCTATGGTCTTTCCGACAAACTAGGTATTTTATGTACATATCTCTTAGAATTGATCTAATTATTGCTGGCCTCATGCTCCAAAAAGGCTTAATTGTGCATTTGGTTGAGTGTTGAGTTATTTACAAAGGAAGAGGGATCAGTTCCAACTAAAAGCTTTTTTTCTTTCTCCTTTTTAGCGGTGCATCCATGTTCTTAAAATCCTAGACTAGATCCGCCTTCAGGTTTTTAATTCAATCCTTTGAAACTGAAAATGTTAATTTTCAATGTCTTGGCCTACAGAATATTGAATAAAGTTATGTGATGAATGTTCTTGACGCCTGTTGATATGTTGCTCTGCTGACAATGATTGTTATGTTTCAATAACAGCTTCATCTTCTTGTTTCTGGAAAATTATGGAGTAAGGAAACTAGAAGCTTTTTTTGCTGTTCTAATTTCCACTATGGCATTATCATTCGCCTGGATGTTTGCTGAGACTAGGCCTAATGGCAAGGAACTCATAATAGGTCAGCTTGTTTTCGCATGAGCATTTCCTTACTTCTGCAGCCAGTATCAATTCTGTGCCTACGTTAAATTCTTTAGCTTGGTTTGTTTTTCAGGTCTTTTGCTACCAAGGCTCAGCTCAAAGACAATTCAGAAAGCTGTTGGAGTTGTTGGTTGTGTCATAACTCCTCACAATGTATTCCTATACTCTGCTTTGGTGCAGACAAGGAAAATTGATCCCAAAAAGAAAGAAAAAGTTCAAGAGGCATTGAACTACTATACGATCGAGTCATCAATTGCTGTTTTTGTTTCATTTTCTATTAATTTGATGGTAACAACTGTCTTTGCCAAAGGTTTCTATGGAACCCCACAAGCGAATAGCATAGGGCTAGTAAATGCTGGGCAATATCTTCAAGAAAGATATGGTGGAGGGTTGTTTCCAATTCTCTACATATGGGGCATTGGTCTTTTGGCCGCTGGTCAAAGTAGTACGATGACTGGTACTTATGCTGGACAGTTTATCATGGGAGGTTTTCTGAATCTGCGGATGAAGAAATGGATAAGATCAGTGATTACAAGGAGTTGTGCTATCGTGCCAACTATAATTGTGGCCATTTATTTCAACAGATCTGAGGATTCACTTGATGTTTTGAACGAATGGCTAAATGTGCTTCAAGGAATGGTGATCCCATTTGCTATTATTCCTCTTCTAACATTGGTGTCAAATGAGCAGATCATGGGAGTCTTCAAGATTGGGAAGCTTATGGAGGTAATTACTCATAACAGAAGCCCTACCATACTGATTATGATAGGAATCGCCTTATTTATGGCCTTTAGCATGATGATTAGCCTCTCAAAAGACTAATCAGTGACATGTATGTCTTGCATATAATTAATTGGCATAGTGAATACCTACTAGTTGCTAATTAACTGATTCAAATTGCTCACACCACTTTAGACATTTCCCATACATCAGTACGTATGAAGGATCCAAACCTCTCTGTGTTGATGTTACTGTTCGTAGCTTTCTTTGTCCTAACCTATAAAACAGACTGCAGCTGATAAAAAGAACAACTGTTATCTCTTCATTGTCTTAGGGAAGAATGTTAAAATTCTATTATGTTTTTGCTTCCACCATTACAGTTTCCTCAGTTCTAGATTGTTTTGCATGATTAAAACCCCATAATGCCTGTACTTCCCCTCTTAAATAGGTCAAGCTGAAGCGCAAGTGAGAAAATTGGAGTACAACCCCTATTCTTTCTTCCTATTCTTGCTACCCTTACTGAATTGGAGTTTTGATGATATGATTCAAGCTATGTCTATAGGAAACTAAGAATGTAAAGAACAGCAGCCATGATAGGTTGAGAACTTCTGCTTAAAATTTAGATTATTTGGCAGGCCTTTTGTATTTCCCTAAACATGTAGATTATGTCTGGTTTTGCATTTGGAGCCATCCCGCATACAGGTTTCCAGCTTGCTTTCGGTATATACTGTGCCCCCTGTTACGTGCTTTTTCAATTGAATTTGGCCTTACCTAAAAAAGAAGTGAATGGCTTTCATTAGATAAAGGCTGGAATCTTGTTTTCTCAAAAGCAAATGTATATGACAGAGGACCTTATGTTCAGTATCTAATATTTCTGTTGTTGATTGCAGAGAACTGTTTGGACAGTAGCTGCTCTGGTAATAATGATCAATGGATATGTTATGTTGAGCTTCTTCCTTTCTGAAGTTAATGGCCTGCTGTTTGGTTTTGTTGTTTGCATGGGAGCTTCAGCATATGTGGCTTTTCTTGTATATCTCATTTCCCAGCGTCACAACCAGGCGGAGTTGAATGGTTTTACTCACCTTACAAATTAAACTAAAAGCTTTATCTGAGAATTGCGAATTATTACAACCTAACGTGATCAGGGAAACAACCTCTCTGCCTCCACCCTCACCAGACCTCACTTGTGGGATCACACTGCGTATATTGTTGTTGTTTTTGTGTGGTCAGGGAAATGGAAGAGCAGGAGGATACATTTGAAAAGGAGAGATTCTTATTTTGACAAACAACCTTTTGGTCTAAAGAAGCTTGAATCCGAAAAGTTTTGCAAATTTGGCACAACAGAACTATGAAAAAAGCTGAGACATTGATCAAGTCTCTATAAGATGAAAATTTTAAGTCTCATAATTACTGTATGAAGAGATCAGGGGCTCAAACATAGAGATGGAATGCACTACTTTCCTCTTCCATCCTGTGTACATAATAGAAGTGTTATAAACTTGGAAGTCTTTTGGGAGGCTTATTGAATTTAGGCCTGTGACGAAAACAGTATATTGTTCCCTCCATTTCAAAGAATGGAAAGGATAGAGGACGAGTATTAAATCCTACATAATTAATTCTTGCATTATAATCCCAATATAACTTGTCTTCCATCTAAACCAACCCTTGAGTGTTACTCCTGTGAATAAAAAGAAGTACATTTTGACAAATGGCAATCTTAAGTTATAGTGATTAGTCCCTTTCGAGACATCCGTAAAGTTGGAACGACACAGGGGAGATTGGCCCCTGCTCAATAACGACACGGAAAATTGAGAATTGGTCCAAATTTTTTGAAAAAGTAAATTCTTGGTCAAAACCCGAGGTTCGAACCAAAATAAATTCACCCATACTCACATGAGTTCAAATATATAATTTGTTCTTAAATCCGACCCCAAATTAGGGTTGAATTACCCAAAATTCTCAAAATCCTAACTTTGCTTAAAACCTTTAATTTCTACCTTAAACTTCATGATTTAGGGCTAGGATTTCAGTAATTAATGAAGAAAATTGAAAGAAATAAGTGGAACAATGCTTAACCATGAAGTTTTGACGAATGGGAGTTTCAATGGACGCCTAAGTGCTTGGAGAAGAAAGGGTTTTGGGTGTTTTTATGAAAATCCCGTCACTGGTTCTGTTTTTAAGTTAAAAATTTGTTGGGCAAAATTGTTCATCGCGTTCGCAACAAACCTGTCACGTTTGTGACGAATGGAGATGGGTAAACATCGCGTTCGCGTGAAAGAGGATGCGAACACGAAAAGAAAAAGACTGGGGGTCCAGGGATTGGTCTACATGAACGCATGGACCTATATGCGAACGCGATGAGGAATGATTAGGACCCTACGCGAACGCGGTCCAGCTGTCGCGAACGCGAAGAAGAAAAGAGGGTTGGGCCCTCGGAGTCCAATAACTCTATGCGAACGCGAAGCAATAAGTGCGAACGCGATGAAGGGTGAGGTTGAAGCTTCGCGAACGCGTGGGGTACTTCACGAACTCGAAGAAGAACTGAGTTCTGCAACAGCTGAAGAAACCTGCACATTTTCTAAGTCTAAAAACATCCCGAAACACCTCCGAAACACTCCCGAGCCCTCGGGCTCCCAACAAAACACACACCTAACTCTATATCATCCTACGAACTTGCTCGAGCGATCAAATCGCTAAAATAACATCGAATTCAACGAATCAACCCCAAAACTCATAAATTTCATTTCAAAGTTCAAAACTTCCAAAATTTCCATTTTTAGTCCGAAATACGTCAAACGGCGTCCGTTTTCAACCAAACTTTATAGGAAGCGCTTAACCAATATGTATGACCTGTACCGGGTGTCGGAACCAAAATACGAGTCTGATACCAATATTTTCTAACTCATTTTCATTTTCATTTTTCCTTAATAATTTTAGAAAACAATTTAACAGAAAAATTCTTTTACCGGGGTTCTGGACCTCAGATTTTGACTCTAGGCATATGCCCGAGTCCCATATTTTATTACGGGCCTCTCGGGACCGTCACACTATGGGTCCGGTCCGTTTACTCAAAATATTGACCAAAGTCAACCATATCAATATTAATATCATAATTTCTCAATTTTTTCACAAAATCCATATATTTTAACATAAAAATTATCTAGCTTCGCGCCCGAACTGTGTACGTAAATCGAGACAACCAAAAGTGAGGTGTCCAAGGCCTCGGAAGCACTAAGAAAAGAAGAAATATGGTGATGACCCTTTGGGTCGTCACATCCTCCACCTCTAAAACAACTATTCGTCCTCGAACGGACAGAAGAAAAAAGTACCTGAGTCAGGAAATAGATGAGGGTAATAGATCTGCATATCAGACTCGAACTCCTAGGTCGATGCTTGAGGAGGCTGACCTCTCCACTAAACACGCAAGAAAGGAAAACTCTTCGACCTCAACTGTCAAACCTGCCTGTCTAGAATAGCTACCGGCTCCTCCTCGTATGATAGATCCTTGTCCAACTGGACAGTGCTGAAATCTAATATGTGGGTAGGATCATCGTGATACCTCCAAAGCATAGACATGTGAAACACTGGATGCACGGCTGACAAGCTAGGTGGCAAGGCAAGTTTGTAAGCCACCTCTCCCACTTGATCAAGTATCTCAAATGGACCAATGTACCTAGGGCTGAGCTTGCCCCTCTTCCCAAATCTCATTACGCCCTTCATAGGCGATACACAGAGCAACACTTGCTCTCCAACCATGAATCCACGTCTTGAACCTTGCGATCCCCATAACACTTTTGCCACGACTGAGCCGAACGAAGTCTGTCCTGAATGATCTTGACCTTATCCAAGACCTCCTGGACTAAATTTGTACCCAACAATCGAGCCTCTCCCGGCTCAAACCTCCGACTGGGGACCGACATCGCCTACCATACAATGCCTCATAAGGAGCCATCTGAATGCTGGATTGGTAGCTGTTGTTATAGGTGAACTCTACTAACGATAGAAACTGGTCCCACGAGTCTCCAAAATCAATAACACAGGCTCGGAGCATATCCTCCAACATATGAATAGTCCTCTCGGACTGACCATCAGTTTGAGGATGGAATGTTGTACTCAACTTGACCTGGGTGCCTAACTCCTATTGAACTACTCTCCAAAAGCGTGAGGTAAACTGCGTACCCCGATCCGAAATGATAGACGTCGCCATACCATGAAGGCAAATAATCTCTCGGATGTATATCTCAGCTAATCTCTCTGATGAATAGGTGGTGGCAACAGGAATGAAATGTGCTGACTTGGTCAGCCTATCAACAATGACCCATATGGCATCAAACTTCTTCCGGGTTACCGAAAGTCCAGTAACAAAGTCCATGGTAATCCGCTCCCACTTCCACTCGGGAATCTCAATCTTCTAACACACACCACTAGGCCTTTGGTGCTCATATTTGACATGCTGACAATTCAAACACTTAGCCACATATGCAACAATGTCCTTCTTCATCCTACGCCACCAGAAATGATGTCGCAAGTCCTGATACATCTTCGCGGCGCCCAGGTGAATAAAATACCGAGAACTATGGGCCTCCGCTAAGATTAACTCTCGAATACCATCAACATTTGGCACACATACTCGCCCATGCAACCTCAAAACTCCATCCGCATCTAAAGTTACCTTTGTGGCACCGCCCCGCTGCATAGTGTCTCTCAGGACACATAAATAGGGATCATCAAACTGTCGGTCACGAATACGCTCCAATAATGAAGAACGAGCGACCGTGCAAGCTAAAACTCGGCTAGGTTCAAAAATGTCTAATCTCACAAATCGGTTGGCCAAGGCTTGAATATCTAAAGCAAGCGGTCTCTAACTGACCGGGATATATGCGAGACTGCCCATACTGTCTGACTTTCTACTCAATGCATCTGCCACCGTGTTTGCCTTACCTGGGTGATATAAGATAATAACATCATAGTCTTTCAACAACTCTAGCCATCTCATCTGCCGCACATTCAATTCCTTGTGATTGAACAAGTACTGAAGGCTCTTGTGATCTATGTATACCTCACACGCCACACCATATAGGTAATGCCTCCAAATTCTTAAAGCATGAACAACCGCCGCAAACTCTAGGTCATGAACCGGATAATTCTTCTCGTGGATTTTCAACTATCTCGAGGCATAAACAATAACTTTTCCATCCTGCATCAATATTATTCCAAGTCCAGTACGGGAAGCATCCAAGTATGTTTTCTATGCTCGTTCGAGGACGAACGAATCTTTAAGTGTGGGAAGATGTAACGACCCGACCGGTCGTTTTAGAAAATTACGCCCCAATCCCTAATTTAACTGTTCCCCTAAGTTCATTTCTGCTATTGTGGGTTGCCGGGAGAGTTGGTTCCAAAAATTTGAGTATTTTGGGACACTTAGTCCCTAAATAAGAGCTTTGAAACTAGAAAACGGTTCGTAGCCGGAACAGTATTAAGACGATCTCGGAACGGAAATCCGATGGTTCCATTAGCTCCGTTAGGTGATTTCGGGGTTGGGAGCGCGTTCGGAATGTATTTTGGAGGTCCGTAGCTCAATTAGGCTTGAAATGCCGAAGGTTGAAATTTTAGCGAATCCGAACGATAGGTGAGATTTTGATCCGGGGGTCGGAATGGAATTACGACAATTTCTGTAGCTTCTTTATGTGATTTTGGATATGTCCGCAAATTTTCAGGTCATTTGGACGTCATTTGGCCGGGTTTTGGATTGAATGTTAGTTTTGAAAGTTTTGAAGAAACTTAGGCTTGAATCGATGTGATTTATGGGTTTTGATGTTGTTAGACGTGTTTTTATGATTGGAATAAGTTCGTATCGTGTTTTGGAGTATGTTGGTGGTTTTCGTTGGGGTCCCGGAGGCCTCGGGATGAATTCGGACCATCATCCGGCGTTTGGAAGCATGAAATGGTCCGCTGAAATCTGCAGATCACTGGGCATAAAATAAGCCTTCGCGTTCGCGAAGGAAGGTTCCGCGTTCGCGAAGGCCAGGTTCAGTAAGGCATCGCGTTCGCGAGGTCAATGCCGCGTTCGCGAAGGGTGAGGCCAGCTGGTCATCGCGTTCGCGAGGGGTGGGTCGCGTTCGCGTAAGAGGGAAAGGAAAGGCATCGCGGACGCGTGACTTCACGTCGCGTTCGCGTTGAGTAAAAGTCAGGAGGCCGAGGATTTGATCTTCGCGGACGCGTGAGAGAGTGCCGCGTTCGCGATGAAGAAGAGGAGGAAGGCATCGCGTTCGCGTGAGAGGCGTCGCGAACGCGATGAAGAAATGAGGTTGGCAGTGATGTTAAGTTCAGAACAGAACCAGTCGCGGGTTTAATACCCAAAAACGCCATTTTTGAGTTCTAGAGAGAGAAACTCACGGGAATTGCTGGTAATTCATCGGGGATTCGTTGGAGGTAAGTTTTGTGGCTTAATTACATCATTTTAACATGAAATCCTTGGTTAAATCCTTGTAAATGGAAGATTTAAGGTGGGTTTGAGCCCTAGGCCTAAATTTAAGAAAAACACTGATTTGAGTGGGCAAATGGAGTCCGATTTCGATAAATTTTATATGCACGGACTCGTATTGAGATAAGGAACCCGAATATATAATTTTTGTGATTTTTCGATAAGCGTACCGAAAGTCGGGTTTTGGCAACTTGTGGGTTTTGGTGAATTTTGAGTTAATTTGATTGGGTAATGCCCAATTGGCCTATTTTGATGTGATTCTATTGATTTTTATCGGATTCTACACTTGTGGAGGCCGACATTCGTGGCAAGAGGGTTATTGCTTAGCGGTTTTGTACCGGAATTGAGGTAAGTGGCTTGTCTAACCTCGCGTGGGGGAATTTTCACCCCTAGGATATTATGTGATAGTTTAAATGCCTTGTACGCGAGGTGACGGGCGTGTACATGCGCTGGTTGTTGAACACGTACTTTATTCAAGAAATGTTCGATGAGCGATATCCCTGTCTTTGGTTGTTAATTTGACATTTTACCCGGTAGTGGTTAGAAGAGCATGATTAGGTAGCACTTAACTGTTTGGTTGCCTAACTGCCTTGTTTGAATTCCTTGTTAATTATTGGCACTATTTTTCGGTGAAGTTATAGCTGAGCATAATTATTTCTCTCTGGGGATTTCCTTAATTGGCTGTGTTTGTGGACTGCGGGTTCGATTCCCGGAGACCCAGGGCTGTGGGTTCGATTCCCAGAGACCCGACGTGATATTGGTAGGGACTACGGGTTCGATTCCCGAGATCCTGAGTTATTTATTGGTAGGGACTGCGGGTTCGATTCCCGAGATCCTGAGTTATTTATTGGTAGGGACTGCGGGTTCGATTCCCGAGATCCCGAGTTATTTATTGGTAGGGACTGCGGGTTCGATTCCCGGAGATCCTGAGTTATTGTGATATTATTGAGACATGGGCTGCGGGTTCGATTCCCGGAGACCCAGGGGTACTGAGAATGGGACTGGGGGTTCAATTCCCACAGATCCCGGATTTGTTTATTTGAGTTGGTTATTTGTTATTAGCTTGGTTGTAGACAGTTTCGGTAAATGTTGTTATTTTGGAAATTTTGTTGTTATCTGTTAAACTGTTTATTTTGTTATCATCATATTATTATTGTTTCTCAGTAGGGCCCTGACCTTCCTCGTCACTACTCCATCGAGGTTAGGCTTGGCACTTACCGAGTACCGCCGTGGTGTACTCATGCTACTCTTCTGCACACTTTTGTTGTGCAGATCCAGGTACATCAGAGCAGGCTCGTACTAGGTGATTCTGCAGCTTTCTGGGAGACTTCGAGGTATGATCTGCTACGTCCGCAGATCCGGAGGCTTTCCTTCTATTCTAGTAGTACTAGTTGACATTTTTCTTCATTTCGTTGTTAGATACTCTTTACACATAGAGCCACAGTTGTATTTTCTCTTTTAGTTTGTGTTACCGTGGGGTTCCGGATCTTGGTAGTGTTTTATTCATCGTGTGACGGATGTATGTGCCAAGCGGCACGGATTATTTAAGTATTTATAATTGTATATTCTGCAACGTGTTAGGCTTACCTAGTCGTGGGGACTGGGTGCCATCACGACATGTTAGGCTTACCTAGTCGTGGGGACTGGGTGCCATCACGACATGTTCACAATTGGTGAACTAGGGTCGTGACAAGTTGGTATCAGAGCTCTAGGTTCATAGGAGTCACGGGACACAGACCGGTTACTTAGAGTCTCGCTGATCGATACGGAGACGTCTGTATTTATCTACGAGGGGCTATGTAACTGTTTAGGAAACTCTTCATTTCTTTTGGATTCCTTGTCGTGCGACATTTTTGGCATCAAAAATCTAAACTATTGATTTCTATTCTCTCACAGATGGTGAGGACACGAGCTACTCGCGACGATCAGGTACCCGCGCCCCCTGTTGCCGCCGTCAGAGGCCGGGGCCGAGGTAGAGGACGAGGACGCGCCCGAGGTGCAGCCACAGCACCATCGCGCGCTGCCGCTGAGGTGCCACCAGTAGACCAGGTTGGAGCGCAGGCACCCGGTACACCGACTACAGCTGCTACTACTCCAGCACTACAGGAGACCCTGGCTCAGTTCATGAGCATGTATACCACTTTGGCCCAGGCAGGATTGCTTCCTCTTGTTGCAGCTACATCTCAGGCCGGGGGAGGGGCCCGGACTCCCGTAGCCGTTACTCAGGAGCAGCGTGTGCCAGTGGGACATGTTCCAGATGTTTTGGTTATGCCTCCTGCCGCCCCAGCACAACCAGGAGGTGGACCAGCTGCCTCTGAGGACGAGCAGCGTAGATTGGAGAGGTTCAAGAAATATGACCCTCCAGTGTTTAGTGGTCTGGTTTCAGATGATGCATTGGGTTTTCTAGAGGAGTGTCATCGTATTCTTCGTACTATGGGAATTGTGGAGACCAGCGGGGTTTCCTTCACTGCTTTTCAGTTTCGCGGGGCCGCTTATGATTGGTGGCGCACGTATGAGTTGGATAGTCCAGAAGAGTCTGCTTCATTGACTTGGACGCAGTTTTCAGATCTATTTTTGAGGGAGTTTGTTCCACAGAGCCTTAGGGATTCTTGGCGCTCGGAGTTTGAGCGGTCGCGACAGGGCTCCATGTCAGTATCGGAGTATGCCATCAGTTTCACCCGTCTGGCCAGGCATGCACCGGCCTTGGTAGCCACGGTTCGGGAGAGAGTACGGAGATTTATCGAGGGCCTGATTCCGCCTATCCGATCCAGCATGGCCAGAGAGTTGGAGACAGACATATCTTATCAGCAGGCGGTGAGCATCGCCAGGAGGATCGAGAGTATGCTCCCAGAGAGCGGGGAGACAGAGAGGCCAAGAGGGTCTCGCGAGTCGGGCCATTTCTCCGGAGCCCGCACTTCATCAGCCGGGTCGTTTTGGTAGGGGTTATTCCGGTCGACCGGCTCACTCGGCATTGCTCGCGCAGCAGGTGGTACTCCAGCTCCTCCCAGACCTCGCGAGCCTTATTATGCTCCCCCGCTTTCCGGCGCACCTCCGCGCGGGGTACTTCCAGGGGTCGGTCCAGCGGGGGAGAGGCCGGTCGGTCACAGTCACCGTGTCCTCCCACAGCTTGCTTTGGGTGCGGGGATACTCGCCATCCGGTGAGGGAGTGCCCCGGTGCGTAGGAGGGGGCACCTCGCCGGCCTTCGCAGCATCGGCCGTGGCTCTCGTGGTCGGCGAGGCTATCATTCCGGGCTCCGACCGCTATTCCACCCGCCCGGCCGGCCGGGGGCGGGGGTCGTGTTCTAGAGGCCGCCCTCGAGAGGGGGACGAGCCACGATTCTATGCTATTCCCGATCGCGCCGCGGCTGTTGCATCCGACTCTGTTATCACAGGTATTATTCTGGTTAGTCACGGGGAGGCATCGGTTCTATTCGACCCTGGGTTCCACTTTTTCATATGTGTCTTCTTACTTTGCTTCTCATTCGGGTGTGCCTCGGATTTTTGAGTGCCCCCATTTATGTTTCCACTCCGGTGGGTGATTCTTTGGCCGTGGACCGCGTATATCGGTCGTGTTTGATTACCATTTGTGATTTTGAGACCAGGAGCGGATCTATTGTTGCTCGGGATGGTCGATTTTGATATTATTCTGGGCACGGACTGGTTGTCGCCCCATTATGCTATTCTTGATTGTCACGCCAAGACCGTGACGCTGGCTATGCCATGCATTCCACGTATTGAGTGGAGTGGTACTCTAGATCACACCCCTAGCCGTGTTATTTCTTTTCTCGCAGCTCGGCGTATGGTTGAGAAGCGGTGTGCCGCTTATCTTGCCTATGTGCGGGACGTCGTATTGACCCTCCCTCTATTGATTCTCGTTCCCGTGGTACGTGACTTTGCCGATGTATTTCCAGCCGATCTTCCGGGCATGCCCTGAGAGAGACATTGACTTTGCTATTGACTTGTTGCGGGCACTCGGCCCATTTCTATTCCACCGTACCGTATGGCTCCTCCCGAATTAAAGGAGTTGAAGGATCAGTTACGGGAGTTATTGGGCAAGGGTTTTATTCGACCCAGTGTTTCGCCTTGGGGTGCTCCCGTATTGTTTGTGAAGAAAAAGGACGGTTCTATGCGTATGTGTATTGACTATCGTCGGCTGAATAAGGTTACAGTGAAGAACCGGTATCCTTTGCCCCGTATCGATGACTTATTTGACCAGTTACAGGGCGCACATGTGTTTTCTAAGATTGATTTGCGCTCCGGGTATCACCAGCTGAAGATTCGGGAGCCAGATATCCCGAAGACTGCCTTCAGGACCCGGTATGGTCACTATGAGTTCCTCGTGATGTCTTTTGGGTTGACTAATGCTCCAGCAGCATTTATGCATTTGATGCACAGTGTGTTCAGGCCTTATCCGGACTCGTTCGTGATTGTCTTCATTGATGATATTCTAGTATATTCTCGGAGCCGGGAAGAGCACGAGCAACATTTGAGGATAGTGCTTCAGATCCTGAGGGAGAAGCAACTTTATGCCAAGTTCTCTAAATGTGAATTTTGGTTGAGTTCGTGGCATTTTTGGGCCACGTGGTGTCGAGTGATGGTATTCGAGTAGATCCAAGGAAGGTGGAGGCCGTACAGAGTTGGCCCAGACCCTCCTCCGCTACTGAGATACGCAGTTTCCTTGGTTTGGCGGGCTACTACCGTCGTTTCGTAGAGGGTTTCTCTTCGATTGCAGCACCTATGACTAGATTGACCCAAAAGGGTGCCCCTTTTCAGTGGACAGACGAGTGTGAGGCGAGCTTTCAAAAGCTCAAGACAGCTTTGACTTCGGCCCCTATATTGATGTTGCCTACAGGTACGGGGTCCTATACCGTATATTGTGATGCCTCACGAGTTGGACTCGGTGCGGTATTGATGCGGGACGGTAGGGTGATTGCCTACGCGTCGAGACAGCTGAAGGTGCATGAGAAGAATTACCCTGTTCATGATTTGGAGCTAGCTGCCATTGTTCACGCCTTGAAAATTTGGCGTCATTATTTATACGGGGTTCCTTGTGAGATCTACACTGATCACCGGAGCTTGCAGCACTTGCTTAAGCAGAAGGACCTGAATATGCGTCAGAGGAGATGGTTGGAACTACCGAAGGACTATGATATTACTATTCTCTATCATCCGGGCAAGGCTAATGTGGTTGCTGATGCCTTGAGTCGTCGGGCAGAGAGTTTGGGGAGTTTAGCATATCTACCAGCTTCAGAGAGGCCTATGGCGATGGATGTTCAGGCTTTAGCCAGACAGTTTGTTAGACTGGATCTTTCGGAGCCCAGCCGGATTCTGGCATGTGTGGTTTCTCGGTCTTCTCTATTTGACCGCATCAGGGAGCGTCAGTTCGACGACCCTCATTTGCTTGTCCTTCAGGATAGAGTTCGGCGTGGTGATGCTCGGGATGTTACCATCGGGGATGATGGAATTATGAGGATGCAGGGCCGTATCTGTGTGCCCAATGTAGATGATCTTCGAGAGCTGATTCTAGCAGAGGCCCATAGTTCGCGGTATTCCATCCATCCGGGTGCCGCGAAGATGTATCAGGACTTGAAACAGCATTACTGGTGGAGGCGGATGAAGAGGGATATAGTTGATTATGTTTCTAAATGCCTCAATTGCCAGCAGGTGAAGTATGAGCATCAGCGTCCGGGTGGATTGATGCAGCGGATTGAGATTCCAGAGTGGAAATGGGAGCGCATCACCATGGACTTTGTATCCGGGCTTCCACGGACTATTAGGAAGTTTGATTCTATTTGGGTTATTGTGGAT
Organism: Nicotiana noctiflora; assembly: GCA_032618575.1. NCBI lineage: Eukaryota > Viridiplantae > Streptophyta > Magnoliopsida > Solanales > Solanaceae > Nicotiana > Nicotiana noctiflora. Next base: position 72,033 of record JASVEL010002031.1, on the reverse strand, counting down.
CGGCTGACCAAGTCCGCCCATTTTATACCGGTGAGCACTACTTATTCATCGGAGCGACCGGCGGAGATCTATATCAAGGAGATAGTTCGGCTGCATGGTATTCCAGTTTCCATCATTTCAGATAGAGGCACTTAGTTTACTTCACAGTTCTAGAGAGCCGTGCAGCAGGAGTTAGGTACTCGGGTGGAGCTGAGCACAGCATTTCACCCCCAAACGGATGGACAGTCTGACCGCACTATTCAAATTTTGGAGGATATGCTCCGTGCGTGCGTGATCGAGTTTGGAGGTTCATGGGATCACTTCTTGCTACTGGCGGAGTTTGCTTATAACAACAGCTATCCGTCCATCATTCAGATGGCACCGTATGAGGCCCTATATGGTAGGAGGTGCAAGTCTCCCGTGGGTTAGTTTGAGCCGGGCGAGGCCAGGTTGCTAGGTACTGATATGGTTCAGGAGGCTACGGACAAGGTCAAGGTGATTCAGGACAGACTTCGTGCAACCCAGTCTAGACAGAAGAGTTATGCGGACAAGAAGGTTCGCGATGTGGCTTTTATGGTTGGCGAGCGGGTTCTACTTCGAGTCTCGCCCACGAAGGGCGTTATGAGGTTTGGGAAGAAAGGAAAGCTGAGTCCTAAATTTATTGGCCCTTTTGAGATTTTGAGGCGTGTTGGGGAGGTTGCTTATGAGTTGGCCTTACCTCCCAGCCTAGCCGGAGTTCACTCCGTATTTCATGTCTCCATGCTCCGAAGATACCATGGTGACCCGTCGCACGTGTTGGATTTCACATCTGTTCAGCTAGACAAGGATCTTTCTTATGTTGAGGAGCCAGTAGCCATTCTAGACAAGCAGGTCAGGAAGCTAAGGTCAAAGAACATCGCTTCGGTAAAGGTTTAGTGGCGGGGCCAGCCGGTCGAGGAGGCGACTTGGGAGACCGAGCAGGATATGCGCAGCCAGTACCCTCATCTTTTCACTACTCCAGGTATGTTTTCTATGCTCGTTCGAGGACGAACGAATCTTTAAGCGTGGGAAGATGTAACGACCCGACCGGTCGTTTTAGAAAATTACGCCCCTATCCCTAATTTAACTGTTCCCCTAAGTTCATTTCTGCTATTGTGGGTTGCCGGGAGAGTTGGTTCCGAAAATTTGAGCATTTTGGGACACTTAGTCCCTAAATAAGAGCTTTGAAACTAGAAAACGGTTCGTAGCGGGAACAGTGTTAAGACGATCTCGGAACGGAAATCCGATGGTTCCATTAGCTCCGTTAGGTGATTTCGGGGTTGGGAGCGCGTTCGGAATATATTTTGGAGGTCCGTAGCTCAATTAGGCTTGAAATGCCGAAGGTTGAAATTTTAGCGAATCCGAACGATAGGTGAGATTTTGATCCGGGGGTCGGAATGGAATTCCGACAATTTCTGTAGCTTCATTATGTGATTTTGGATATGTCCGCAAATTTTCAGGTCATTTGGACGTCATTTGGCCGGGTTTTGGATTGAATGTTAGTTTTGAAAGTTTTGAAGAAACTTAGGCTTGAATCGATGTGATTTATGGGTTTTGATGTTGTTAGACGTGTTTTTATGATTGGAATAAGTTCGTATCGTGTTTTGGAGTATGTTGGTGGTTTTCGTTGGGGTCCCGGAGGCCTCGGGATGAATTCGGACCATCATCCGGCGTTTGGAAGCATGAAATGGTCCGCTGAAATCTGCAGATCACTGGGCATAAAATAAGCCTTCGCGTTCGCGAAGGAAGGTTCCGCGTTCGCGAAGGCCAGGTTCAGTAAGGCATCGCGTTCGCGAGGGCAATGCCGCGTTCGCGAAGGGTGAGGCCAGTTGGTCATCGCGTTCGCGAGGGGTGGGTCGCGTTCGCGTAAGAGGGAAAGGAAAGGCATCGCGGACGCGTGACTTCACGTCGCGTTCGCGTTGAGTAAAAGTCAGGGGGCTGAGGATTTGATCTTCGCGGACGCGTGAGAGAGTGCCGCGTTCGCGATGAAGAAGAGGAGGAAGGCATCGCGTTCGCGTGAGAGGCGTCGCGAACGCGATGAAGAAATGAGGTTGGCAGTGATGTTAAGTTCAGAACAGAACCAGTCGCGGGTTTAATACCCAAAAACGCCATTTTTGAGTTCTAGAGAGAGAAACTCACGGGAATTGCTGGTAATTCATTGGGGATTCGTCGGAGGTAAGTTTTGTGGCTTAATTACATCATTTTAACATGAAATCCTTGGTTAAATCCCTGTAAATGGAAGATTTAAGGTGGGTTTGAGCCCTAGGCCTAAATTTAAGAAAAACACTGATTTGAGTGGGCAAATGGAGTCCGATTTCGATAAATTTTATATGCACGGACTCGTATTGAGATAAGGAACCCGAATATATAATTTTTGTGATTTTTCGATAAGCGTACCGAAAGTCGGGTTTTGGCAACTTGTGGGTTTTGGTGAATTTTGAGTTAATTTGATTGGGTAATGCCCAATTGGCCTATTTTGATGTGATTCTATTGATTTTTATCGGATTCTACACTTGTGGAGGCCGACATTCGTGGCAAGAGGGTTATTGCTTAGCGGTTTTGTACCGGAATTGAGGTAAGTGGCTTGTCTAACCTCGTGTGGGGGAATTTTCACCCCTAGGATATTATGTGATAGTTTAAATGCCTTGTACGCGAGGTGACGGGCGTGTACATGCGCTGGTTGTTGAACACGTACTTTATTCAGAAATGTTCGATGAGCGATATCCCTGTCTTTGGTTGTTAATTTGACATTTTACCCGGTAGTGGTTAGAAGAGCATGATTAGGTAGCACTTAACTGTTTGGTTGCCTAACTGCCTTGTTTGAATTCCTTGTTAATTATTGGCACTATTTTTCGGTGAAGTTATAGTTGAGCATAATTATTTCTCTCTGTGGATTTCCTTAATTGGCTGTGTTTGTGGACTGCGGGTTCGATTCCCGGAGACCCAGGGCTGTGGGTTCGATTCCCGGAGACCCGACGTGATATTGGTAGGGACTACGGGTTCGATTCCCGAGATCCTGAGTTATTTATTGGTAGGGACTGCGGGTTCGATTCCCGAGATCCTGAGTTATTTATTGGTAGGGACTGCGGGTTCGATTCCCGAGATCCCGAGTTATTTATTGGTAGGGACTGCGGGTTCGATTCCCGAGATCCTGAGTTATTTTGATATTATTGAGACATGGGCTGCGGGTTCGATTCCCGGAGACCCAGGGGTACTGAGAATGGGACTGGGGGTTCAATTCCCACAGATCCTGGATTTGTTTATTTGAGTTGGTTATTTGTTATTAGCTTGGTTGTAGACAGTTTCAGTAAATGTTGTTATTTTGGAAATTTTGTTGTTATCTGTTAAACTGTTTATTTTGTTATCATCATATTATTATTGTTTCTCAGTAGGGCCCTGACCTTCCTCGTCACTACTCCATCGAGGTTAGGCTTGGCACTTACCGAGTACCGCCGTGGTGTACTCATGCTACTCTTCTGCACACTTTTGTTGTGCAGATCCAGGTACATCAGAGCAAGCTCGTACTAGGTGATTCTGCAGCTTTCTGGGAGACTTCGAGGTATGATCTGCTACGTCCGCGGATCCGGAGGCTTCCCTTCTATTCTAGTATTACTAGTGGACATTTCTTCATTTCGTTGTTAGATACTCTTCACACTTAGAGCCACAGTTGTATTTCTCTTTAGTCTGTGTTACCGTGGGGTTCCGGATCTTGGTAGTGTTTTATTCATTGTGTGACGGATGTATGTGCCAAGCGGCACGAATTACATATCTTTTATGTTATTTTTCCGCTGTTTCTTATTTAAGTATTTATAACTTATATATTCCGCAACGTGTTAGGCTTACCTAGTCGTGGGGACTGGGTGCCATCACGACATGTTCACAATTGGTGAACTAGGGTCGTGACATCTCATCTGACCACCTAAATCGGGCACCATTCTGGGTCAACCTAGTCATCGGGGCTGCAATAGAAGAAAACCCCTCTATGAACCGACGGTATTAACCTGCTAACCCTAAGAAACACCGAATCTCGGTCACGGAAGCTGATCGAGGCTAATTCTTGACTGACTCAATCTTCTTTGGGTCCACCCCTGAATACCCTCTACTAATACAATATGACCCAGAAATGCAATCAAGCTCAACCAGAACTCGCACTTTGAGAATTTGGCATACAACTTTGTTATCCTTCAGAGTCTGAAGAACCACTCGGAGGTGTTGCTCGTGCTCCTCCTAACTGCGGGAGTACACAAGAATATCATCAATGAAAACTATTACGAACAAGTCCAAATAAGGCCTGAACACTCGATTCATCAACTCCATAAATGCTGCTGGGGCATTGGTTAGCCCAAATGACATGACCAAAAACTCATAATGCTTGTACAGAGTGCGAAACGCTGTCTCACCTCCCTTTTTACTACCCCTGACATGCGTAAGGTGTATAAATACACTTGTAGGGTATACCCCGATGCTCAATTACCCGAGACGGATAAAATAACGTAAGGGAAGGAGTTTTTCCAATTTAAGGACAATCGGTTCGGGATTTATTAGAGATTAATCAGAGTCGCCACTTGGGAATGACAATGGTGTCCCAAGTCACCGGTTGATCCCGAATCCGAGGAATTTTGACTCTTTAAAATGTCTGCGAAGCAGAGATCCGGATAAGGAACTCTGTTAACCCGGGAGAAGGTGTTAGGCACTCCCGGATTCCGTGGTTTTAGCACGGTCGCTCCACTGTCGTTCTTGACTTTTGTTTGACTCAATTATAAGATTTTAACAACATGATGTGCTTTTACGTTGAATTTTATTTTTAGGAATTTGCGACATCGCGGAAACACACCTCGAGTCATACCGCAACCAGTACGCCTATGACTTTTGGAGTATTTCGGCTTTGCCGAGATTTGGATTTGAGTCGCACCAAGTGCACACTCGTTCATAGGAAGGTATATTAAAATCGTGCCCTAAAGTAACGTCTATCGGCTTTTAAATCTTTTGGGAGAAGCTATGGAATTGACTATTAGCTTTCCCGAGTCTATTTGCGTTCATATCATTACTAAATGGGGGCCCCGGTGTTATTCGGGCGAGGCTTGTCCCAATTTTTATTAAAGGTTTCAATACTTGTATTTGACTACATTTTCTATACTTGTTCTTTCCTCAATCGTAATACTAATTCTATAGTAATCCGGGCCCGTCGAGTTCTTATTACTTATTGGGCCTGGTCTTCTTTTCGTTTCGCTTAGCATGGATCAGCATTGGTCCAGGCCTTTAAGGCCCAGGCAGTCTCCAGGTCGTTTTGGGCTTAAGCTTGCTGCCTTATTAACTTCACATTGGAGTTTAGAGATAGTTTGCATAATGAGCCAAAAACTGATAAAACGTAATACGAAATAACAGTAAATGCAAAGAACTATAAAACGCTAATCAACAGGATTTAGGAATCGCAATCAGATTGATTTTTATTCATTGAAAGAGCAGAGCTATTGTACAGGATATTCTATGGTTACAACTTATTAGGAGAACCAAATGAACAAGCTACTTTTGTCTACACTTCTGTTGATCTAATTACTAGCCGTATTACCAGATTATTACACTAAGGAAATTTGCACAATGTTTATCACTAGAGTTATGCTAATTACCGTTTAAGGGTTAAAAATAATTCTAATAAGACTGTCTATTATAAGAAAATCAAAGAGTAATTAAACTGATTGACTATAAATTATTGAAGACTAAACCATTCATCACCATCAATTCATCCTACTTGAACCACTTCAATATCTAATCATTTCCTCTATTGAGTATTCATAATTGGACTTTGACCCTTAGAATTAATTGAACTATTCAAGCAGAACTTAAACGTTCCAATTACTTTATTACAATGATCCTAAGCATCTACGTGATTTTTGAGAAACGCTCATACTACTGATTTTACCATGACCTTATTACCAGATTATTAATGTTGCAGATATCACTAATTAACTTATGTTTTAATGTCATTACCTAATTAACTAGGTGAGGTTCTAATTCATATTACTACACTACCACTACTACTAACTATTACATAGTTTCCGTTTGTCTTTGTTCTTCAGCTACTACATACTACTACAATGGACTATCTACAAACTTAGACTAATATAATGGAAATACAACTCCACAACAGCCTAGATTCAAATCCAGAGCTTCATTTTTATTTCAACAAGTCAGCATTACATCTTTGAGCGGAAGGATAATGTACCTGGTTCAGCAAAAGATCCAATGAGTTCTAGGGATAGACAAGGAAGTAACAGCAAGGAGTCAATCAAGGCAATGCAACAGTGACGGAATAGGCACAGCAATACAGCAACACAAAAGCACCAATATGAAAGAAACCCAGCAGATAATCGAACAAGGAATCCCAGAAAAACAGATTAAATCCACAAGCTTTCCACACCCGGAATTTCCAGAATGATTACTACCAAATTGCTATGTTTTCCCTAGTATTTCTTATCAAAGATTAGCCTAAGTATCAATTTCAGATTACTCAATGTTGGAACCCAAATGTATTTTCTCAGATTTGTTGTACAGTGGAATCCCCCCTTTTTCAGCTCTTTTAAGGGTGTATTTATAGCTAACTAAAGGCTGAAAACTTGGGGAGAAAGTTATGGGATTAATCCCAACTTTTCCCCTCTAAAATTTGTGAAATGTACACTTAACCCCCAATTCTGTTACCAGAAATCCTTCCAGCATGTGCTGGAAGGTTCCAAAGATTCCTTTTAAGGGGTTTTTACTAGTATAGCCCTAAGGGATGGAGATTTTTACAGATTTCCCATTTTAGGGGGACCATTATACCCTTAAATCTCTGCAAAATTGCAGAAATCATGGGTACAAATGACTCCCCTACCCTCTTATGTTTCACACTATTCACCATTTTACCTATTTGGTTTCCAATTATGCCCTGAATGCCACTGCTGATTTACTAGACCTGCCTAGGTTAATTTTCAGCTTCTTTGGACTTATTTAACTAATGGCCAGCCCTAGCATTAGTATTTAAGGGCTGGCCAGGTTTATTCTTAAGAGCTATTTCAATTTTAGCCACTTTTAAACTAATTTCAGTCAATTAAGACCAATTTATTCCTAATTAAAGCTAATTGCAGGCATAGCCTGTTTTATTGTTATAATTAACCTATTTAAAAGTTAGCCAGTCTCAAGTTGAGACTTAGCTTGGGCTATCAAAGCCATATACTGAACAGCTGGGCCCAAAACCTTTACAGGTTTGGCCATTTTGCTGTTCAGGGCTCAATATAGAGCCTGGGCTAGTCCGCATTTGCAGACATAGCCCTTTGCACAACCAGCCACTGTTAAACAGTGAGCTGTGTGTTAGGGCTCACAGAATTGGTCAACCTTTTGCAAGGTTGACCATTCTTAGGCCAATTATTAAACTTGTAGCCTATCTTGATCATTTTTAGTGTTTTATCCTATTTAAGAACTAACCACTTCCAAGGAACCTAACACTAACAGCTATAACCAAATCCCCTAGGCATGATAGATATTAACAGTGCTCTCATTAACACAAAGCTATTACAGACATAGCCAGTTTCACAAATATTTGCACACATGGCCAATGAAATCAGAGTTGTTTATCAATTAATCAAAATTCAAAGAAAAGGTTTGAATATTGTTGAATCCCAATCAATAGACTTACAAACTCACATATCACAGCACAGTGTCAATTAATCATCAAACAAGCTTAGTTAAAACTTCTTTATGCTAAATGAGCCACTGAAAACCCCAAATCATACTTAGGTTGTTCTTGACATAAGAGATGAGTAAAGATAACCAAGCTTCTACTAAGACTAAACATATGAAGGCACAGAAAGAGAAGCAGTTGAGACATTGCTAGCTAACAAAAGGTAATCTAATACAAAACCGAGTGACAATGAAAGACAAGCAATTAAACATAATACCAGAATCAAAACATGCATGATGATAGAAGAACTACTGAAAACTACAATGTGAGGGACCTCAATACTATAGTAGACAAAGAGACACTGGGACATCAACATAAAACTACCAGCCACAGAACAATTGAACTAATTATGCCAAAAGAAACAGAGAAGACAGATAGTCATGATATTTGCAAGCCAACAATCAAGAACCAGTGTACTCAGCAGAAACAGAACACACATATGAGGATGAAATGGAAATAGAACCCTTATATTAAACATGCAGTCTCATAACACAAGAAATAACATACAAAGATTAACAAACAAATAAACTAAAACTCTTCAAAGACTAATAAAAATCCTAGTTCATGCGACTAATTGATCAAAAGCATGCTAAGCACACAGAAATAACAGGAAAATAGCAAGCAAAACAAGTAAACAAGCAAACAGAAAAGGGGAGGTACTTAGCTTGCGGGGACTGTCCCCCGAGCTTCCTATTCCCTTCACTCCTCAACCTCTCTCGAACTCTCTCTGACTTCTTTTATTCCTTCTTTTTCTTTTTCTTATTCTTTTCCAGATCTTTTCTTCGATTTTTCTCTGCTTTTTCTTTTAGGCTCAAAAGGGGAGCCTTTTTTGATTTTCGATTGCAGAGGGGTGTTTTGGAGGTGGTAAAGGTGAGGTCTTGATTGAGGTTGGATTTGGGGTCGCCGGAGTTAGGGTTCCGACGACCTTCTTCGGGATATTCGAGGCGTTCCGGTTTGATTCGAGGGTGACCAGTGGTATGAGTGGATAGATCATGAAAGGAGGAAGAGATTGGCATTAGTTTCAGGCAGGGGTTCATTGTTTGGGTGGTCACCGGTGTAACTCCGGTGACCGGGACTTTGAAGAACGGTGGTATTTTTTCTGGGGTTTTGGGGTATTTTGAAACGAAGAAGAAGAAGAAGAAGAGGGGAGTAGTAAGAAGAGCCGGCGACCACCGTGGAAGGTGGTGGCCGCCATGGCCGCCTAGGGTTTTCTGATGAAGACGAGAGAGAGAAGAGAGGGAGAAGAGAGGCGGCCGACTTTAGGGTTTTAAAAATGGCTAAAATGAGCGGCCGTCTTCAGACAAAGCCTTTTTATAGGCCAAACGTCCCAGATAATCCTAGCCGTCCGTTCGATCAAGATCGACGGCTTTGAATGGGCGTTACTTAAACGCCGCCGTTTTGCTTCTAATGAGACTAAGGTCTCACACCTTTGGATCAAATTGATCGAACGGCTGAGATTAAATCTCAGCATTAATTAAACCAAATAATTCCCTTAATATTCTCGGCCGTTAGATACACCAAAATGAACGGCCATGATCAACACAATTAAAAGCCAGGCGGGCCAGGTGACTGGGCTTGGCATATTGGGCTTCTCAGTTAGCCCAATTCATTATACCTGTATATATATATCTATTTTTTTGTAGTTTTTCTGGTTTTAATGATTTTTATGTATTTTCTTTTATTATTTTTTTTTCTTTTTCTTTTATGAAAAATTACAAAACCTAATTTCCTATTTACTCTAATTTTCTAATATTTTTTAGTAATTTTCTGCTACTTTTCCCTAATTTCTACTACTTAGGCTATTTTTGCTAATTTTTTAATTATCTAAACTAACAAACTAATTACTACTATTTTTTGATTTTTTTCTAATTTTTTACTTATTCAAACACACAAAAATATAACTAATTTTAAACAAAGCAAGTAATTGCACTCAAAAATATTTTATTTTAATTTTGGAATTTAAAGGCTTAGTGCAAAAATCATGTGCTCACAAGTCTTTCGGGAACACGAAGAGTTTCAGTGCAAAGATAAGTGAGCAGTAATGTGAGATTTTTGCACATCGGCATATTCCGTGAAAGCATTTTTGAAAACCTTTTGACCGCACCCCGCTTTAGAGGTTGCCTACATATCCTGGGCTAAACAGGAATCAGGTCAGTGTAGTTCGGGAAGGTCCGGCAGTTTAAAAAACAACCAGATTCACTGTTGCATTGACACTGTCGAGACCTGCCGACTTACTCCTTATTACACCGGGGGGGGAATGTAAAAATGAAGAAGCTATTTTAAGCTACGATCCTACAATTACAATTGTTCCTAATCTAGCTTTTGCTCTTCTTCCCTTTCCGGTGATGCAAAATCTTCCTTTTTTGTTGATTTTCTTGTTTTCTTGATGACTCTCTTTTTTGTTGATTTTCTTGTTTTTCTTGATCCCGAGCCGAACCTGCTCAAAACAAAACAACAAACTACCCTTTTTTTTTCTTTTTCTGGGCCCAGTGTGGGCTTTTAAATATATAAACCATGATGATGCGAGAAAATATTCCCGTATTTGAAGGTGGGCGCCTAACAAAAATTTAAACGTGCAATGCAAATGCAGAGAAAATATTCCCGTATTTGAAGGTGGGCGCCTAACGGAAATTTAAACGTGCAATGCGAATGCGAGAAAATATTCCCGTATTTGAAGGTGGGCGCCTAACGGAATTGAAACATGCAATGCGAATTCGAGAAAATATTCCCGTATTTGAAGGTGGGCGCCTAACGAAATTGAAACATGCAATGCGAATGCAGAAAATATTCCCGAATTTGAAGGTGGGCGCCTAACGAAATTGAAACATGCAATGCGAATGCGAGAAAATATTCCCGTATTTGAAGGTGGGCGCCTAACGGAATTGAAACATGCAATGCGAATTCGAGAAAATATTCCCGTATTTGAAGGTGGGCGCCTAACGGAATTGAAACGTGCAATGCGATGCAAAAAATATTCCCGAATTTGAAGGTGGGCGCCTAACGGAATTGAAACATGCAATGCGAATTCGAGAAAATATTCCCGTATTTGAAGGTGGGCGCCTAACGGAATTGAAACATGCAATGCGAATGCGAGAAAATATTTCCGAATTTGAAGGTGGGCGCCTAACGAATTGAAACATGCAATGCGAATGCGAGAAAATATTCCCGTATTTGAAGGTGGGCGCCTAACGAATTGAAACATGCAATGCGAATGCGAAAAATATTCCCGAATTTGAAGGTGGGCGCCTAACGGAATTGAAACGTGCAATGCGATGCAAAAAATATTCCCGAATTTGAAGGTGGGTGCCTAACGAAATTGAAACGTGCAATGCGATGCAAAAAATATTCCCGAATTTGAAGGTGGGCGCCTAACAGAAATTTAAACGTGCAATGCGAATGCAGAAAATATTCCCGAATTTGAAGGTGGGCGCCTAACGGAATTTAAACGTGCAATGCGAATGCAGAAAATATTCCCGTATTAGAAGGTGGGCGCCTAACAGAATTGAAACGTGCAATGCGATGCAAAAAATATTCCCGAATTAGAAGGTGGGCGCCTAACGAAATTGAAACGTGCAATGCGATGCGGAAAATATTCCCGAATTAGAAGGTGGGCGCCTAACGGAATTTAAACATGCAATGCGAATGCGAAAAATATTCCCGAATTAGAAGGTGGGCGCCTAACGTAATTTAAACGTGCAATGCGAATGCAGAAAAGTATTCGCATTAGAAGGTGGGCGCCTAACGAAATTTAAACGTGCAATGCGAATGCAGAAAAGTATTCCCGAATTAGAAGGTGGGCGCCTAACGTAAATTAAACGTGCAATGCAATGCAAAAATATTCCCGAATTAGAAGGTGGGCGCCTAACAGAATTTAAACGTGCAATGCAATGCAGAAAATATTCCCTCAGCCTGAGGACTGGGGAGTGGATTTTTAAATATGTTACCTCCTCTTTTTGGTATTTTCTTTTACCAACTTATCTCTTGCCTGTGAATTTCTCCACTTATTCGGCAGACTTTCTCTTTTTGGTATTTTAAATTTTCCACATTGGTCACATCCACTTTAAAGTGATTAGTGACAATTTGTTCCTGCATGAAACAAAATTTATTAGATATAAACTGCTGGCAACTGGCATCTGCCGTCCCCGCTTCTTGTTGCTTCCTTTGTTTTTGCTTTTCATGTTGCATGGCTTTCGACTTCTTGTCCCTTGCAGACTCTTTTTGTATTTTCTCATTTTTTCCATTTTTGTTTTGTTTTCTTTTTCTTTGGCCATGTTTGCCAAGCTTCTTTATTCCTTTCCCCAATCTTCTATCCTTTCTGATCCAGTGTTGTTTCAACTTCCGTTATCAGGAGCTGGTAGTTAACTCTCAAAAATGAAATGCGGAAAAAATGAAAGAAAGGTAAGGGTATTTTGGAGAGATGACGGAACTTATCTGGGTATTTGCTGGCTGATTCCGCTGACCATGCCATGTATTTAAACTCTAACCCAGTTCGTTCCAATCATTATTCTGACTCTGAATTGCCTTTGACCCAAACCGATACTCTTTTTTGTTGCCTTTTTCTCTTTTGATAGTCCTCACGATCGCCTTACGGTGCCTCGAAAGGTTTTCACCAATAAGACTCTCTCGTTTATTCTCTCAACCTCACAATCGTCTCACAGTGCCGATTAAGGTTTTCACTGATGAGACTCTCTCATTTTATTTCTCTCAACCTCACAATCGCCTCACAGTGCCGGCTAAGGTTTTCACTGATGAGACTCTCTCATTTTTTTTTTATTTTTCCATTTTTCCTTTTTGTATTTTGTTTTCTGTACCACGGGTATTGTCCGATGCTTCGCTCCTCCTTCGTTGTATTTGTTATCATTTCAAAATTGATCAGAAGGTCTTTCTTTGGACTGTAATGTGGCTTTTGGGTGGGGTTAAGAAAGAAGGGTATAAAGGATAAAAATTTACGAGGGTTTAAAAATATTTTCAACTCTCAGAATTATAAAACATAACTTCTGCCCCAGTTTCAATATGTGGGGGATTTTTGGATTTTTTTCTTTATTATGACTGAACCTCAGTGAGGTTGCCTACGTACCCTTTCGGGATCAATTCAAACCACGTCATTAATTCATGTTTTTCTTTTGACTTTTTCCCGATTTCTTTATCTTTTTCTTTTGTTTGCATTTTGCCTTTTTTTTTCATCTTTCTATTTTTCTTTTGTATCGTAAGCTATTTTGATAGAATTGAGAACTTATTGCATTAGAGTGATTCCGAGAGAGGGATATGAAATAATTCATTCATTAAGGCTCAAAGGGGTTAACAATGGATAAAGTGTTTGGATAGAGAATAAAATGCCTTCGTCATTTCAATTCCAAAATCACAACAAAATACAAAACATACAATTGAAAATGAATCATACATAGTATCTTTTGACCGCATCTGAATTGATAGCAGTCTCTACGCACTTTCCTTCAACATCGGTTAAGTATAATGCTCCATTGGACAACACCCGTGATACCACGAACGGTCCCTGCCAATTCGGTGCAAACTTGCCTTTTGCCTCTGCCCAATGTGGTAAGATACGCCTCAATACCAGTTGTCCGACTTCAAACGTTCGAGGTCGTACCTTCTTATTATATGCTCTGGCCATTCTCCGCTGATACAACTGCCCATGGCAGACTGCGGCCAATCTCTTCTCATCAATCAAATTCAACTGTTCTAATCGGGCCTTTACCCATTCATCGTCATCTATCTCAGATTCAGCTATAATTCGCAATGACGGTATTTCTATTTCTGCGGGTATAACAGCCTCCGTTCCATACACCGGGGTATAAGGTGTGGTTCCGATAGAAGTACGTACCGTCGTGCGGTAACCCATGAGAGCAAAGGGTAACTTTTCATGCCACTGCCTGGATCCTTCCACCATTTTCCGAAGAATCTTCTTGATGTTCTTATTTGCCGCCTCTACTGCACCATTCGCCTTTGGCCTGTAGGGTGTGGAATTGCGGTGCGTGATCTTAAACCTTTCACAGACCTCCGCCATGAGATGACTGTTTAAATTGGCTCCATTGTCTGTGATAATCACTTTGGGGATTCCAAATCGGCATATGATATTCTCGTGCACAAAATCCACCACCGCTTTCTTCGTCACCGCCTTGAATGTCTTAGCTTCGACCCACTTGGTGAAATAATCAATTGCAACCAGGATAAACCCGTGCCCATTAGAAGCGGCTGGATCTATTGGGCCGATGACATCCATGCCCCAAGCAACAAAGGGCCAAGGTGCTGACATTGTGTGCAACTCATAAGGCGGAGAGTGGATCAGATCCCCATGTACCTGGCATTGATGGCATTTCTTTACATACCTGATACAATCACGCTCCATCGTGAGCCAGTAGTACCCGGCTCTCAAGATCTTCTTTGCTAACACATATCCGCTCATGTGGGGTCCGCATACTCCAGCATGTACTTCAATCATAATTTCATCTGCTTGTTGTGCGTCCACACATCTCAACAAACCCAGATCTGGTGTTCTTTTGTATACCACTCCTCCACTGAAGAAGAATCCATTGGCTAGACGCCCGATGGCTCTCTTTTGGTCTCCTGTGGCTTGCTCCGGGTATTTGCCAGCTTTCAAGTATTCTCTAATATCATGATACCACGGCTCTCCATCCGACTCTTCTTCCACAACGAAAGCAATAAGCATTCTGATCTCGGACTTGGATCTGGAGCGGATCTATGTATGTCTTGTCCGGATGATGCAACATAGAGGACAATGTGGCCAAAGCATCTGCAATCTCATTGTGCATTCTCGGGATGTGCTTGAACTCTATAGCCTGGAATCTTTGAGACAGCTCATGCAAACAATACCGATATGGTATCAATTTCAAATCTCGTGTCTCCCATTCCCCTTGAATTTGGTGTACCAAGAGATCCGAGTCACCCATGACCAAAATCTCTTGAATACCCATGTCAATCGCCATCCTTAATCCCAAGATGCACGCCTCATATTCGGCCATATTGTTGGTACGGAAAAATCGAAGCTGAGCTGTAACGGGATAGTGTTGTCCCGTACTTGAAATGAGTACCGCTCCGATACCAACGCCCCTACTGTTGACGGCTCCATCAAAGTACATTTTCCATCCCGATCTCTCCTCTTGCTCCGTCTCCTCGACAAGCATTGCCTCTTCATCCGGAAAGTATGTTTTCAGTGGTTCATATTCATCATCCACCGGATTCTCGGCTAAAGTGGTCCGCAATAGCTTGTGCCTTCATTGCCGTACGAGTTACATAGATAATGTCGAATTCTGTGAGCAGAATCTGCCATTTGGCCAATCTTCCCGTAGGCATAGGCTTCTGAAATATATACTTGAGAGGATCCAACCGTGATATCAAGTACGTAGTGTATGCTGACAAATAATGCTTCAATTTCTGAGCTACCCAGATCAACGCACAACAAGTTCTTTCAAGTTGAGTATATTTCACCTCGTAGGATTTAAACTTCTTACTAATGTAATATATAGCTTGCTCTTTCTTACCCGTCTCATCGTGCTGACCTAGCACACAACCAAAGGAGTTGTCAAGCACTGTCAGATACAAAATTAGAGGTCACCCCGGCTCTGTAGGAACTAACACTGGAGGATTGGCCAAATATTCCTTGATCTTGTCAAAGGCTTCCCGACACTCGTCGGTCCATTTCACTGCTGCGTCTTTCTTCAGCAACTTGAAAATTGGCTCGCATGTTGATGTCAACTGAGCAATAAACCGACTAATGTAATTCAACCTTCCTAATAAGCTCATGACCTCCTTCTTGTTTTTCGGCGGAGGTAGACTTTGAATAGCCTTGATCTTTGATGGATCCAGTTCAATACCTCGCCGGCTCACAATAAACCCCAGTAGTTTCCCTGAAGGTACTCCAAAAGCACACTTCGCCGGATTGAGCTTCAGATTGTACCTCCGGAGTCTTTGGAAGAACTTCCTCAAATCTTTCACATGATCAGGTTGTTTTCTGGACTTTATGATGACATCGTCCACATATACTTCAATTTCTCGATGCATCATATCATGAAACATTGTGGTCATTGCCCTCATGTAAGTTGCCCCGGCATTCTTCAATCCAAACGGCATTACTCTGTAACAGTATGTTCCCCAAGGTGTAATGAAGGCAGTTTTCTCAGCATCTTCTTCGTCCATCAGGATCTGGTGATAACCTGCGTAACAATCCACAAACGAACCGATCTCATGCTTGGCGCAATTGTCGATCAATATGTGAATGTTTGGTAATGGAAAGTCATCCTTTGGACTGGCTTTATTGAGGTCTCTATAGTCTACACACACTCTGGTTTTGCCATCTTTCTTTGGGACCGGCACAACATTTGCCAACCAGGTGGGGTATTTGGTAACTCTTATGACCTTTGCCTCAAACTGCTTATTCACCTCTTCCTTTATCTTCACGCTAATGTCCGTTTTGAATTTTCTCAGCTTTTGTTTCACCGGCCGGCATTCAGAGTAGATCGGCAACTTGTGTACCACTAGATCTGTGCTAAGCCCGGGCATGTCATCATAGGACCAGGCAAAGATGTCCTTAAATTCATGTAACAACCTTATTAATTCATCCCTGAGGGGTGCCTCCAAATGTACACTAATCTTTGTTTCTCGGACATCATCTTCGCTCCCCAAGTTTACGGATTCCGTATCACTCAGATTCGGCTTGGGTTTTTCCTCGTATTGTTTCATGTCCTTACTTATTTCCTCCAGGGCTTCCTCATCCTCACACTCTATTTCACTATCTTCCTCGATTTCTTGTATAGTAGCGTGATTGTCAGAACTGGGTCTAGAATCCTTCACGCATGACATGGCATTGGAATCAACACATGCAAAACTGTACAAAAGGAAAAATAAAGAAAAATAAGGCAAAAGTGAAGAAAAAGGAAAAACTGCATTTCATTAATAAAAGAAACGAACAATGTTCGGGATACATGGTGATGATTTTTTTTTCATGAGGGGGAATGGGGAAATTATAAAATAACAACTTTCGGGGAAACAATGATGAAATTTTGAGCTAACTACCAAGACTCCTTCCGGATAAGGAAAGGAGTAGCTTCCCAATTGTTCAATGTGACTCTGGGCCCCACAAATTGCACGTCCATGTTGCTCGTGCCTTCCCCTGCTTCAATCGTATTCACCTCCCAGAACAATTCCTTAAAACCAAGCATTTCTTCATCAAGTTGGGTCTCAATGCACTTTGCTGCAGCAGATGGTTGATATTTTGTACCAGGCCTGATAAAGATGTCGGATAATTTTGGTATGGGTTTGGGAAAGGTCCGGTTTCTCTTGGCTTTAGAGGCTCTTTGGATATCGGCAAAGGTGGGTTTGAACCCTAAGCCGAATGTACCTTTATTCTCCGAAAGCTGAACTGGTTGAGTGACTCCCTGCAGGTTTTTGCCTAATCCCCTCCCCGGTGCAAATCCGTTTTTCAGCATTTCTTTGGCCACCATTACAGCAGTTGGTGCCAACATCGGGGTTGATAGTTTTTCTCCTTCAGCAACTTTGTTTACTTCTACAGCATCCGTCACTTGGTAGACCCAAGGACCCCGATCCCCATCAGTACCGTCAAAAGGTGCTACCACATTACAAGCATTTTCCTCTCCGTGTACAACAATCTCTTGTTGCTCCCATTCAAACTTGACCATCTGGTGTAGAGAAGATGGTACCGCTTTGGCCGCATGAATCCAGGGTCGACCTAACAGCAGGTTATATGATACGGCAATATCAAGCACCATGAACTCCATCGTAAAATCAACGGGACCGATGGTCACTTCCAAAATAATATCTCCCAGCGTGTTCTTACCTCCGCCGTCAAACCCTCTCACATTGATACTGTTTCTCCGGATTCTATCCGGGCTAATGTTCAGCTTCCCTAGAGTTGACAGCGGGCAGATGTTCGCGCTCGATCCATTGTCAATCAATACCCTGGTCACGACCGACTCTTCACTCTTTACCGTGAGGTACAATGCTTTATTGTGTTCAGTTCCTTCCACCGGCAACTCCCTATCAGAGAAGGTGATTCTATTGGACTCGAAAATTTTGCTGGTAATCTTCTCCAAATGACACACCGAAATCTTCTCCGGAACATGAGCCTCATTTAGAATCTTCATAAGAGCCTTCCGGTGCTCCTCCGAATGTATCAACAAAGATAACAAAGAAATCTGGGCCGGGGTCTTTCTTAACTGCTCAACCACTGAGTACTCTTGCGACTTCATTTTCTTAAGAAATTCTTCTGCTTCCTCCTCCGACACTGGCTTCTTCAGTTGACTTTCTTTTACCATTTTCATCTTTCTCAGTTCCTCTGGAGCAAAACACCTTCCAGATCGGGTAAGTCCATGCGTTTCATTAATTTCACCAGAAATCTCTTTTCCCTTGTAAACTATTGTTACCTTGTTATAGTTCCAAGGCACAGTCTTTGTATTCACCACTGGCATTTGCACTACTGGTTTTATGATTACTGGCTCTGCACTTGCTCCTTTCACAGTCACGATCGTCTTTGCACCTGGAACTACCACCTTTAAACCTCCCATCACTACCGGCTTTGGTTTCTCCACAATTACTTCCTCTTTCACAATTTCTTTCTCTAACTTGTCACTCGACTTTATCATCATGACGGCCTGAGATGGTTTTTGATTGCCATCACCCTGCACCAGCTCTATCATATTCGTTTCGTGGTGATTCGGCAATGGATTCTGGGTAATGTTTGGGGCCTCGGGAGCCTGCACTTCAATTCTCCTTTCATCTATAAGATCTTGAATGGCATTCTTTAATTGCCAACACTTCTCAGTATCGTGGCCCAATGCTCCTGAACAATATTCACATCTGACAGAAGAATCAAGATTTTTCGGGGGTGGGTTCGGATTTTTTGGCGCGATTGGTCTCACCATCCCCAATTCTTTCAACCTGTGGAAAAGACCGGTATATGACTCTCCGAGAGGAGTGAATGTTCTTCTTGCTTTGTTTCTCCAATCCGCGTCCGGCCTGGGTCTATTCTGGTTTCGGTAAGGTTTAGGGGTTGGGTATGTGTTTTGGGTATGGTACACATTGTGTGGAGCTTGAGCTCTCCACACGTGGGGAGGTGGTGGTGGGTAAGCTTGGGTTTGAGGGTGATGGTAATGTGGTACAGGTCGGTGGGTATGGTGGTGGTGGTGGGTTATATGGGCTCGGTGCATTGTAGGGATTTGGCGGGTAAGATGGTGGTGGTGGATTATATGGGGTCGACGGGCTTGGTGGGTGTTGGCGATAGGGTCTTGGTGGGTTATAATGTGGGTTGCGACTCCAGGGCCTGCTTTCAACGGTTGCCACTTCTTCTTTCTTCTTCTTTCCCATCACTCCTCCGCTTCCACTCTGTATAGCTTGATTTGTGGCTTTGATAGCCGAAAAACTCATAATTTTGTTTGTCTTCAAACCCTCTTCTACAAAACTTCCCATTTTCACAACTTCGTTGAAACTCTTTCCAATTGCCGACACTAGATGGCCGTAGTATGTTGGATCCAAAGCTTGCAGAAAACAATCCACCATCTCTCCCTCTTTCATTGGTGGATCCACTCTAGCGGCCTGTTCCCTCCATCTAAAACCGTATTCTCTAAAGCTCTCTCCTGGGCTTTTTCTCCAGCTTGGTAAGGGATAACCTGTCGGGTATGATCTCCAGATTATACTGAAAATGACTAGCAAAAGCTTGTGCTAAATCATCCCAAACGAACCATCTTGTATGGTCCTGTCGGGTATACCATTCCAGCGCTGATCCACTCAAACTTTGGCTAAAGTACGCCATCAACAATTCATCTCTACCTCCCGCGCCTCTCATCTTACTACAGTATCCTCTTAGATGAGCTACAGGATCCCCGTGTCCGTTATACATGTCGAACTTGGGCAACTTAAATCCTGCAGGAAGCTGCACCTCAGGGAACAAACACAGGTCTTTGTAGGCTACACTTACTTGCCCTCCCAGCCCTTGCATATTGCGGAAAGCGTTCTCAAGACTCTTCACCTTTCGAGCCATCTCCTCCTGCCCGGCACTAGCTTCTATCATGGGAGCGTGAGACTCGTGTTGTCTGAAAGTCGGCTCCGGAGGGTAGTAGTGAGAATCCTGGATGTGAAACATTGGTTCGCT
This sequence comes from Nicotiana noctiflora, assembly GCA_032618575.1. Taxonomy (NCBI): domain Eukaryota; kingdom Viridiplantae; phylum Streptophyta; class Magnoliopsida; order Solanales; family Solanaceae; genus Nicotiana; species Nicotiana noctiflora. The sequence continues at coordinate 52,180 of JASVEL010002031.1, read as the reverse complement.
AGAGGATTTGTGGATAACAGCGGGCGGAGGTGCCACATATACAAGAGCAACTTGTGGAACCTGAGGTGGTGTTTGCTTGGCTGGAGGTGGTGGTATCTGGGAGGTGGAAGCATAGTAGTGAGGGTAATCGGGGTAGGTGGAGGATGAGTTCGGTGTTGGTGGCTCGGGGTTAGGATTGGCTGGAGGGACGTATGCAGGGTTGGCAGGGTAGGCTGGTAGTGGTTGACCTCTTGACCAAGCCTGGTACATTTCAGCCATCTGCTGTCTTAACTTGTACATTTCTTCTTTCATCCCGGCCACATCCACGATCTCTTCTTCGTGAGCAGGGTCTACAATGGTCTCCTCGATCTCCTGGGATACAGCCTTTGTCATCTTTTTGGATCCGGTGTTGTATGAGTGGGTAGCCAGTATGCCAGTTGCCTAGAAAATCTGGACTCACAAACATCAACACTTGTTAGTTGTTAGCACATGAATAAGATGTAACGACTTTAAAAACAAACACATTTGCTCGAGTCGTTATGCATCATCCCGGCCGCTGCTCACTTCAATCATCTTTCGTCTTTTTCTTTTTCCGCTCTTTTGTTTTCTTTCTTTCTTTTCTTTTTCTCTTTTCTTGCTTTTTCTCTTTTCTTGCTTTTTTCTTTTCTCTTCTCTCTCTTTTCTTTTCTTGCTTTTCCTTCTTTTTATTGCTTTTTCTTTGCCGTTTTCATAATCACGATCCTATTTATTTGCCTAGCGGATATGAAGGAAATGACATAAAGTAAAAGAATTGGTAACAACACTTTGTTTTTCTCATTGATAATCCAAAACCTTGATTACAAAGCGATGTTTAAGAAAAAGAAAAATAAAATAAAAGACGATGCATGACCTAAGAGTACATTAATGCACCTAGTGCCCGCGAGGCATCGTTCGGCCTTGCCGCGGGCCTATATGCTAAACCCCTTTGAAGCCTATCCAAGTCGGCCATGACTTGTTGTACAAAATACTTCACTGCAGATACAAAAGTCCTCCGAGTCATATCTTCACAAAGCTGAGTCTTTCGGGTGATGTACTGGGCGATACGAACAATCTTTTCTCTGATGACCCCTTTTTCTTGCAATAGACGGCTTATTTGTTGATTGCGAGCGTCCAAGACATGTTGGTTGTCCTTTTGCACCTTGTTGTAGCTCCAATTTTAATCTAGCCATGGTCGTGTAGCAATGTTCTCTTTCTTCCTCAAGATCTTTGATAATCTTGTTGCTCTTAGCCGTGGCTGAGATCATTTTCTTTCTAAGCTGAGCTATTTCAACATCGTGCTTGCTTTGTAGCTGCCGGACAAACTTGGCTCTTTCCTCGGCGTCTTTGTCCATTTGCTTCCGAGCCTTGGCTAACTCTTTTTCAGCTACGTCCAAATCAAAGCTGTAGTCATTCACTTTCCGCCGAAGAATCTCAATTAACTTTTCATCTCGGGCTGAACGAGCTGGGGTCTCGGATGCAATTTTCATCTGAGCTATTTGAGCCTTCAATATCTCATTCTCTTTCTTCAACTGCTTCTTCTCCACTTCATCGGATGCCGCTTGTAAACCGCTTTCGAAATGAAGATTTCTCAGTTTATCTTCCAACAGACTGATTTTTGCCTTATATTCCTTTTCCTTGGATGCCCATTTCAGATTTTCCTCGGATTGCTCTATCAGGTCTTGCAAGTGAGGTCTCTTTGAAAGACGTTCGTGTTCAACCCCTCGTCGGTACCAGGTGGAGTATCCAGGTGATATCTCCCCTCTTGCTCTATTCGGCACACAAGTATCAATCTTCGGATTTTGGCATTCATTCCATATTTGCCGGATTCTTGCTTCCGGGAATTGCCCGTCTGGACCAATCTCCACGGCCTGCACACTGAGGTCTCCATCCCTCGGAATAATCTGACACCGCCCTAACTGTCGCAAAGCTCTGTATGGAGCATAAGGCTGTATACTCTTCAAACCCATGATCAAAAACGGCGATCCCTCCGTTGGCATGTATATCACCTCGTCAAGAGGTAACCAGTCATACGTCCAATCAATTTGACCGTCAGTTAGTGATCGAAGATACACAATCCAGCCTTGGACTCCCTCAGGCAACTTTACTTCTTTTGTCCTCGCATTGAACTCTTCCAAACATGTCCGATCGGCCGAACCATAGCTCGAGAATGAAGGGTGGTGGCACAGATGCTCAATTAGCCAGATTTGCAAGATCAAGTTACACCCTTCGAAGAAAGTAGCCCCCGCTTTGCACACAGTCCGAGCACGATAGATATCCGCAACAATCATCGGGGCCAGAGTACAGTTTTCTTGTACTATCAGTGTGGAAGCTACCCCGGCGACTTTTATATTGATATGTCCATCTTTCCTCGGGAATACAACAACTCCAAGAAATGCCACCAAAAATGCGAACCTCCGATGTTCTTCCCATTTCGCCCGGTTGGACTTACAGCACAATTTGTTGGTTAGGTCGTTGAAACCCCCAACGTGTCCAAACCTGTTGTAGATGAAGCTTAAAGAACAAAATCCTTCGGCCAGATCTTCATTATGAACATTCCGAGCGATTTTCAAAGAGTCGAGGAAACGATGTACTGTCACCATCCTCGGAGATACCGGGTATTTTCCTTTCAGCGGAACCTCGGTCTTCCCAATGTAAAAGGCAATCTCTTCCAAAGTAGGGGTGAGCTCAAAATCCGGGAAGTGAAATACGTTGTGTGCCGAATCCCAAAACGAGACCAACGCTCTGATTACATCACCTCGAGGAACTATTTCGAGTAACCCCGTAAGGCCCTTCAAGTACTTTTTGACCCAGTCTTGACCATCGGATCCCATGTCCTGCCACCATAACCTCAGCTCCAAAGGGATTTTATTTAGGGAAAATTGTTCATTCATCCTCGTCCTGCACATTTATTAAGGTGATTTTATTTAGAAAAGAAAAAATCTTTTTTCAATGCAAGTTTTCAATTTTGAATGAAAAAAAAGGAAAATAATTTTCGAAGTGGCCATTTTTGCAAAAATAGCCTTCCGTCGTCCTTTCGGAACATTCGGCCATTTCCAAAAATAGCAATCACCTCGATTATTTGAAAAGAAAATCTTTTTGGTCTTTTTTTTTTTAAAAAAGTGTGGTTGGACCCGTTTAAGGGTTGCCTACGTATCCCATCTAATGGCGAGAATCAAACCTGCGTAGTTCGGTCAGATTATTTGACCAATTATTTCAAAAAATGTTCCACCTATTTTTTCAAATTTTCAAATTTTCCGGGTACCTATTTTCTATAAATCATTATTTTCCTCTCTCTCTTTTTCCTTTTTCAACAATTTTTCCAATCTCGGGATTTTCGCCGGTCCGCATAACGATCAAGGACAATAAAATGCAACACATAGCATGCTCGGTCTTTTCAATACCGGGTCACTTGTCCTAGACGGACCCAACCCCTGTGTTGAGTCCCCTAAGTCAAATATGATGCAAATAATCGTCCTAGACCTATGTTCAAAATCTTACGGTTTCATAGATTGCTAGACCGTGTACCCGAGCGGACAACTCGAATCGAGGAGGGGGCTACGTACCGGTGACCCGCGGAGTCAATCGGCTTTGTAACTTATCCGGCCTCTATTTTCTTAATTTAGGGTGACTTTTAACAGAAAGGGGAGTCTCAACCAGTAAGCACATCCCCGAGGGAGAAGAGAGAAGGGTTTTCGGCACAATTTTATATATACAATCCAGATAATATCAAAGCGATAAAGCACATAGCATGTTATTCAAATCACATAATGAAGTCAAACAAAAAACGCGAACGGCAGTTCTAAGGAGCTCGAGTTCTTAAACCCTGAAATCGAAATTCAGGGTTGGCTCCCCAGCAGAGTCGCCAGAGCTGTCACACCTCCCCTTTTACTACCCCGTACATGCGTAAGGTGTATAAATACGCTTGTAGGGTATACCCCGACGCTCAATTACCCGAGACGGATAAAATAACGTAAGGGAAGGAGTTTTTCCAATTTAAGGACAATCGGTTCGGGATTTCATTAGAGATTAATCAGAGTCGCCACTTGGGAATGACAATGGTGTCCCAAGTCACCGGTTGATCCCGAATCCGAGGAATTTTGACTCTTTAAAATGTCTGCGAAGCAAGAGGTCCGGATAAGGAACTCTGTTAACCCGGGAGAAGGTGTTAGGCACTCCCGGATTCCGTGGTTTTAGCACGGTCGCTCCACTGTCGTTCTTGACTTTTGTTTGACTCAATTATAAGATTTTAACAACATGATGTGCTTTTACGTTGAATTTTATTTTTAGGAATTTGCGACATCGCGGAAACACACCTCGAGTCATACCGCAACCAGTACGCCTATGACTTTTGGAGTATTTCGGCTTTGCCGAGATTTGGATTTGAGTCGCACCAAGTGCACACTCGTTCATAGGAAGGTATATTAAAATCGTGCCCTAAAGTAACGTCTATCGGCTTTTAAATCTTTTGGGAGAAGCTATGGAATTGGCTATTAGCTTTCCCGAGTCTATTTGCGTTCATATCATTACTAAATGGGGGCCCCGGTGTTATTCGGGCGAGGCTTGTCCCAATTTTTATTAAAGGTTTCAATACTTGTATTTGACTACATTTTCTATACTTGTTCTTTCCTCAATCGTAATACTAATTCTATAGTAATCCGGGCCCGTCGAGTTCTTATTACTTATTGGGCCTGGTCTTCTTTTCGTTTCGCTTAGCATGGATCAGCATTGGTCCAGGCCTTTAAGGCCCAGGCAGTCTCCAGGTCGTTTTGGGCTTAAGCTTGCTGCCTTATTAACTTCACATTGGAGTTTAGAGATAGTTTGCATAATGAGCCAAAAACTGATAAAACGTAATACGAAATAACAGTAAATGCAAAGAACTATAAAACGCTAATCAACAGGATTTAGGAATCGCAATCAGATTGATTTTTATTCATTGAAAGAGCAGAGCTATTGTACAGGATATTCTATGGTTACAACTAATTAGGAGAACTAAATTAACAGGCTACTTTTGTCTACACTTCTGTTGATCTAATTACTAGCCGTATTACCAGATTATTACACTAAGGAAATTTGCACAATGTTTATCACTAGAGTTATGCTAATTACCGTTTAAGGGTTAAAAATAATTCTAATAAGACTGTCTATTATAAGAAAATCAAAGAGTAATTAAACTGATTGACTATAAATTATTGAAGACTAAACCATTCATCACCATCAATTCATCCTACTTGAACCACTTCAATATCTAATCATTTCCTCTATTGAGTATTCATAATTGGACTTTGACCCTTAGAATTAATTGAACTATTCAAGCAGAACTTAAACGTTCCAATTACTTAATTACAATGATCCTAAGCATCTACGTGATTTTTGAGAAACGCTCATACTACTGATTTTACCATGACCTTATTACCAGATTATTAATGTTGCAGATATCACTAATTAACTTATGTTTTAATGTCATTACCTAATTAACTAGGTGAGGTTCTAATTCATATTACTACACTACCACTACTACTAACTATTACATAGTTTCCGTTTGTCTTTGTTCTTCAGCTACTACATACTACTACAATGGACTATCTACAAACTTAGACTAATATAATGGAAATACAACTCCACAACAGCCTAGATTCAAATCCAGAGCTTCATTTTTATTTCAACAAGTCAGCATTACATCTTTGAGCGGAAGGATAATGTACCTGGTTCAGCAAAAGATCCAATGAGTTCTAGGGATAGACAAGGAAGTAACAGCAAGGAGTCAATCAAGGCAATGCAACAGTGACGGAATAGGCACAGCAATACAGCAACACAAAAGCACCAATATGAAAGAAACCCAGCAGATAATCGAACAAGGAATCCCAGAAAAACAGATTAAATCCACAAGCTTTCCACACCCGGAATTTCCAGAATGATTACTACCAAATTGCTATGTTTTCCCTAGTATTTCTTATCAAAGATTAGCCTAAGTATCAATTTCAGATTACTCAATGTTGGAACCCAAATGTATTTTCTCAGATTTGTTGTACAGTGGAATCCCCTTTTTCAGCTCTTTGAAGGTGTATTTATAGTTAACTAAAGGCTGAAAACTTGGGGAGAAAGTTATGGGATTAATCCCAACTTTCCCCTCTAAAATTTGTGAAATGTGCACTTAACCCCCCAATTCTGTTACCAGAAATCCTTCCAGCATGTGCTGGAAGGTTCCAAAGATTCCTTTTAAGGGGTTTTTACTAGTATAGCCCTAAGGGATGGAGATTTTTACAGATTTCCTATTTTAGGGAGACCATTATACCCTTAAATCTCTGCAAAATTGCAGAAATCAGGGGTACAAATGACTCCCCTACCCTCTTATGTTTCACACTATTCACCATTTTACCTATTTGGTTTCCAATTATGCCCTGAATGCCACTGCTGATTTACTAGACCCTCCTAGGTTAATTTTCAGCTTCTTTGGACTCATTTAACTAATAGCCAGCCCTAGCATTAGTATTTAAGGGCTGGCCAGTTTTATTTTTAAGAACTATTTCAATTTTAGCCACTTTTAAACTAATTCCAATCAATTAAGACCAATTTATTCCTAATTAAAGCTAATTGCAGGCATAGCTTGTTTTATTGTTATAATTAACCTATTTAAAATTTAGCCAGTCTCAAGTTGAGACTTAGCTTGGGCTATTAAAGCCATATACTGAACAGCTGGGCCCAAAACCTTTACAGGTTTGGCCACTTTGCTGTTCAGGGCTCAATATAGAGCCTGGGCTAGTCTGCATTTGCAGACATAGCCCTTTGCACAACCAGCCACTGTTTAAACAGTGAGCTGTGTGTTAGGGCTCACAGAATTGGTCAACCTTTTGCAAGGTTGACCATTCTTAGGCCAATTATTAAACTTGTAGCCTATCTTGATCATTTTTAGTGTTTTATCCTATTTAAGAACTAACCACTTCCAAGGAACCTAACACTAACAGCTATAACCAAATCCCCTAGGCATGATAGATATTAACAGAGTGCTCTCATTAACACAAAGCTATTACAGACATAGCCAGTTTCACAAATATTTGCACACATGGCCAATGAAATCAGAGTTGTTTATCAATTAATCAAAATTCAAAGAAAAGGTTTGAATATTGTTGAATCCCAATCAATAGACTTACAAACTCACATATCACAACACAGTGTCAATTAATCATCAAACAAGCTTAGTTAAAACTTCTTTATGCTAAATGAGCCACTGAAAACCCCAAATCATACTTAGGTTGTTCTTGACATAAGAGATGAGTAAAGATAACCAAGCTTCTACTAAGACTAAACATATGAAGGCACAGAAAGAGAAGCAGTTGAGACATTGCTAGCTAACAAAAGGTAATCTAATACAAAACCGAGTGACAATGAAAGACAAGCAATTAAACATAATACCAGAATCAAAACATGCATGATGATAGAAGAACTACTGAAAACTACAATGTGAGGGACCTCAATACTATAGTAGACAAAGAGACACTGGGACATCAACATAAAACTACCAGCCACAGAACAATTGAACTAATTATGCCAAAAGAAACAGAGAAGACAGATAGTCATGATATTTGCAAGCCAACAATCAAGAACCAGTGTACTCAGCAGAAACAGAACACACATATGAGGATGAAATGGAAATAGAACCCTTATATTAAACATGCAGTCTCATAACACAAGAAATAACATACAAAGATTAACAGGATAAAGAAGAACAGGTCTTTTAAATAGAAAAACAAACAAATAAACTAAAACTCTTCAAAGACTAATAAAAATCCTAGTTCATGCGACTAATTGATCAAAAGCATGCTAAGCACACAGAAATAACAGGAAAATAGCAAGCAAAACAAGTAAACAAGCAAACAGAAAAGGGGAGGTACTTAGCTTGCGGGGACTGTCCCCCGAGCTTCCTATTCCCTTCACTCCTCAACCTCTCTCGAACTCTCTCTGACTTCTTTTATTCCTTCTTTTTCTTTTTCTTATTCTTTTCCAGATCTCTTTTTTTTTTATTTTCTTTTCTGATTTTCTTCTAAGGCCCTAAAGACGAGGCCTTTTTGAGTTTTGATTGCAGAGGGGTGTTTTGGAGGTGGTAAAGGTGAGGTCTTGATTGAGGTTGGATTTGGGGTCGCCGGAGTTAGGGTTCCGACGACCTTCTTCGGGATATTCGAGGCGTTCCGGTTTGATTCGAGGGTGACCAGTGATATGAGTGGATAGATCTCATGGAGAAGAAGAGAATGGCATTGGTTTCGTGGGGGTTCTCATACTTTGGTGGTCACCGGTATAACTCCGGTGACCGGGGTTTTGAAGAACGGTGGTATTTTCTGGGGTTTTGGGTAAAGTGAAGAAGAAGGAGAAGAAAATAGGAAGGGATTAGAAAGGCCGGCGACCACCGTGGAAGGTGGTGGCCGCCATGGCCGCCTAGGGTTTTCTGATGAAGACGAGAGAGAGAAGAGAGGGAGAAGAGAGGCGGCCGACTTTAGGGTTTTAAAAATGGCTAAAATGAGCGGCCGTCTTCAGACAAAGCCTTTTTATAGGCCAAACGTCCCAGATAATCCTAGCCGTCCGTTCGATCAAGATCGACGGCTTTGAATGGGCGTTACTTAAACGCCGCCGTTTTGCTTCTAATGAGACTAAGGTCTCACACCTTTGGATCAAATTGATCGAACGGCTGAGATTAAATCTCAGCATTAATTAAACCAAATAATTCCCTTAATATTCTCGGCCGTTAGATACACCAAAATGAACGGCCATGATCAACACAATTAAAAGCCAGGCGGGCCAAGTGACTGGGCTTGGCATATTGGGCTTCTCAGTTAGCCCAATTCATTATACCTGTATATATATATCTATTTTTTTGTATTTTTGTATTTTTCTGATATTAATGATTTTTATGTATTTTCTTTTATTATTTTTTTTTCTTTTTCTTTTATGAAAAATTACAAAACCTAATTTCCTATTTACTCTAATTTTCTAATATTTTTTAGTAATTTTCTGCTACTTTTCCCTAATTTCTACTACTTAGGCTATTTTTGCTAATTTTTTAATTATCTAAACTAACAAACTAATTACTACTATTTTTTGATTTTTTTCTAATTTTTTACTTATTCAAACACACAAAAATATAACTAATTTTAAACAAAGCAAGTAATTGCACTCAAAAATATTTTATTTTAATTTTGGAATTTAAAGGCTTAGTGCAAAAATCATGTGCTCACAAGTCTTAGTTTTCTCAGCCATAACACTCAAATCTATCTTTGAAAATACCTTCGCACCCTGCAACTGGTCGAACAAATCATCAATCCTCGGCAGTGGGTACTTGTTCTTTATTGTCACCTTGTTCAGCTGCCGGTAATCCTCATCGATCCATCATTTTTCTTCACAAATAGAACTGGCGCACCCCAAGGAGAAACACTAGGCCTCATGAATCCTTTCTCAAGCAAATCCTACAACTGATTATTTAGCTCTTTCAATTCGGGCGGAGCCATACGATATGGCAGAATAGAGATGGGCTGTGTGCCTGGGGCCAGATCAATGCAAAAATCAGTATCCCTGTTGGGCGGCATACACGGCAAGTCTGAAGGAAAAACCTCTGGAAACTCCCAAACGATAGGAACTGAGTCGATAGATGGGACCTCCATGCTAGAATCACGAACATATGCCAAGTAAGCCAAGCACCCCTTCTCGACCATGCGTCGAGCCTTAACATAAGAAATAACACTACGGGTGGCATGTCCTGGGGTCCCTCTCCACTTCAATCAGGGTAAGCCCGGTAAAGCCAAGGTCACGGTCTTGGCATGACAATCCAAGATTGCATGATACGGGGACAACCAGTCCATCCCCAATATGACATCAAAATCTACCATGTCTAGAAGTAATAGATCAACACGGGTCTCAAGACCCTCAAACACTACTACACGAGTGGTGAACTCTGTCGACCACAAGAGAATCACCCACAGGCATGGATACGTATATAGGAATACCCAAGGCATACTAGGCATAGCCAAGTAGGGAGCTAAGTAAGATGACACATATGAATACGTGGACCCAGGGTCAAATAGCAGAGAAGCATTCCTGTCACATACTAGAATAGTACCTGTAATGACATCGTTGAAAGACTCAGCCTATGGCCTGGCTGGCAAAACATAAAACCGGGGCTAGGCCCCACTTCCCTGAACTGCATCTCTAGAAGGTCAACCAATGGTTGTCCTCTGCCTCTGCCGGTCCGAGCTCCACCTCTACGGTCCCTACCTCTACCTCAATGATCCCTACCTCTGCCTCTAGCTGGCTAGGCAGGTTGTGGAACACTTGCTGCCTATATCATGGGGCGAGGACCCTACTTCTGAGAAGTGCTCAATGCTCAAGGGCAAAACCTGACATGACCGGGGTCACCACATCCATAACAAGATCTCCGCTGCTGCAACTGATGGCCCTGTCGACCAGAATGTCCTCCCCCGAAGCTCTAAAGTGGGGGTGCACTAGGCTGTTGATCTAAATAATACTGCTGAGAACCACCGCTGCCTGGAGAACCATGAGAAACCTGAAGCGCAAACTGAAAGGGCCTCGGTGCCTGACCCTTACCATAGGAATCCGTACCTCCAAATGAGGTACACACTGAATCTGCCAGAATGACGAGGACTCTTGTCCGACATCTGACCACCTCCCCGAGTGAGGGCCATCTCAACTCTGCGGGCCGCGTTGGCCACCTCCTGAAAGGAAATGTCACTACCAACTCCCATGGCCATCCGAAGACGGATCAGATGAATCAATCCATCAATGAACCTCCGGACCCTCTCCCACTCTGAATGGAGTATCACAACTACATGTCGTGTCAAATCCACAAATCTAGTCCTACATTGAGTAACAGTCATGGAGCTCTGCTGGAGGTGCTCAAACTGCCTCTAAAGTGCATCCTACTTAGTAACGGTGACAAACTTCTCCAAAAATAGCTCTGCAAACTGGTCCCATGTCAAAGATGGGGACCCTACTGGTTGAGTTAAGCAGAAATCTATCCACCAAGTCTTGGCGGATCTTGCAAGCCTAAAAGTGCAAAAAACAACCCCGTTGGTCTCTACTATACCCATAGTTTTGAGAATCTCATGACAACTAAATAGAAAATCCCGGGGATCCTCCGATGAAGCACCACTGAAAGTGGTGGTAAAAAGCTTGAAAAATCGATCAAGTCTCCACAAGGCATCCGAAAACATGGTTGCTACATCTCCGTCCTGAGTTGTAATGCCTGTCTGAGCTGATACTGTAGGCTGAACCACTAGGCCTAAGTCTGGGGAGCTACCTGCTCCGGAGTACGTGTAGTAGGAGTCTGAACCCCTCCTCCAGCCTAAGAAGTGGTTGGTGCTACTAGCAACAAACCTGCTCTAGCGATACTGTCCATAAAGCCTGCTATACGGGCTAGAGCATCTTGAAAATAAGGGATAAACATGACCCCTCCTGGGACCTGAGCTGGGCCTACTGGAGTTGCTGGGGCTGGAACCTCCTCACCATCATCAATATGAGGCTCCACCTCTGGAACTGCTGCTAGGGGCTGAGCTCTGTCCCTACCACGGCCTCCGGCATGACCTCGTCCTCTGCCCCTCGCGGCAGCTGCTACTGGAGGCTCGGGCTGCTGCATAGTAGAAGAAGATGCACGTGTTCTCGCCATCTACGAAAGAACACGGTAGAAGGACAATTAGTATTTAAGAAACAGATTCACACGACAAGAAAGAACAAAAATGAGACGTTTACTACCTCCATAGTCTCTGGGGGATAAATACAGACGTCTCTGTACCGATCCCTTAGACTCTACTAAGTTTGTCTGTGAGCAGCGAGACATATGCAACCTAGAGCTCTGATACCAAATTGTCACGACCCGAATTTATCTAACCATCGGGCGTCGTGATGGCGCCTACTAATGGAGTTGGCCAGCCAAGCATTATACATTCTCTATCAATACGACCAAGAAAACACACTATCAATAATTAAGTAAGTGCGAAAGACTTTTAAGTTTAACCAAATAATATAAAAATGCATAATTTCAAAAACACATCACTACCCCAAAACCTGGTTTCACTAGCTCACGGACTACTATAGAATACTACAACCAATCTGAATGAATAAAATACATATGCATTTCCAGAGAAATGAAAAAAAACTAAATAAAGAAAAGGGACTTCGGCCTGTGAATGCTAGCTAGGATACTTCGAAGAGTCCTCGGGCTAATGATAGCCCCTGGAATAAATATCCTGCTGCTGCTGTCCAAAATCTGCTCATAGATTTGTGCACAAAATATGCATAGAGTGTAGCATCAGCACAACCGACCCCATGTGCTAATAAGTGCCTGGCCTAACCCTGGCGAAGTAGTGACAAGGCTAGACAGGACTTACTAAAATTAACCTGTGCAGACATATATATATAGATACAACGACAACAGAAAGAACAACAGGATTATATGTGAAGGTACACACCAAAAACAATAGAAATACTGAAACTAAACAAATAAAAGGGAAGGGACATGCTTTGGGGAGTACAATTGAATATATAATTCATTAACGTAATTAGAAACATGGCACAACAATATTATATCACAGAATAAGAAATTCAATAGTTGCACGGCACCACCCTTCGTGATTTTACTCTTATTCTCACCCAAAATAATCGAATAAAATGCACGGCATCACCCTTCGTGATTTCCCTCACATATCTCTCATTTCATGGAACAGAATGACCCTTCGTGCAAATATAATCAATTCAGAGTACGGAATGTACCTTCGTGCGTAAATCGAATAAAATGCACGGAATGACCCTTTGTGCAATTATAACGAGTAATAGCACGGAATGACCCTTCGTGCAATATCACTCTTCCTCACCCAAACAATAGTCACAACAAAACGGGCAAGAAGAATAATTAAATAGTAAGCACTATCCTGGAAAGGGAGTAACAACAATAACAACTGAGTCCCGACAAGGGAAATATAACAATAACTTTCACAACCCGGTAAAGGTAATAATCAGTATATTTAACCATCCCAGCAAGGGATTAATCACAACTCTTTTCATTACTTTAAACTTTTACTCAATAGCATTTATCATTCGAGCCAATGCTCCAAAATATTAATATTTCACAATTTATTCTTGAATTCTCTTGTAGCAAATCATAATTTAGCTTAGGAGAGTTCCAAATTAGTTCAAAACATGTACAAACCACGACCCACGATCATGCTAGACTCTGGTGTATAGACACTCATCACCACGTCTATACAACGCACTCGATCATTTAGCAAATAGCAATTTATTATACTTTAATAATATTCCCTCAAGCGAGAGTTAGATCAAACACTTACCTCGAAGGTTTACGGCCAACTCAATGCTCAAGCAATGCCTTTCCTTTCGAATTTAACTCCAACTCAATTGTATCTATACATAATTGATTTAATATCATCAATAATACTCAACAATCCAACCAAAATGCCTAAATAAATTCTTTCTAATATTCTGCCCAAAATCTACAAAACCGACCTCGGGCGCGCTTGGTCAAAACCTGAGTTTCGAACCAAAATAAATTCACTCATACTCCCACGAGTTTAAATATATAATTTTCTCTTAAATCCGACCCCAAATTAGGGTTGAATTAGCCAGTATTCTCAAAATCCTAACTTTGCTTAAAACCTTTAATTTCTACCTTAAACTTCATGATTTAGGGCTAGGATTTCAGTAATTAATGAAGAAAATTGAAAGAAATAAGTGGAACAATGCTTACCCAAGAAGTTTTGACGAATGGGAGTTTTAATGGACGCCTAAGTGCTTGGAGAAGAAAGGGTTTCGGGTGTTTTTATGAAAATTCCGTCACTAATTCTGTTTTTAACTTAAAAATTCGCTACGCAAAATTTTTCATCGCATTCGCGACACACCTGTCGCGTTCGTGATAAAGGGAGACGGGTAAGCATCTTGTTCGCGTGAAAGAGGATGCGAACGCGAAGAGGAAAAGGCTGGGGGTCCAGGGATTTGTCTACACGAACGCATGGGCCTACATGCGAACGCGATGAGGAATGGTTGGGACCCTACGCGAACGCAGTCCAGCCATCGCGAATGCGAAGAAGAAAAGAGGGTTGGGCCCTCGGAGTCCAATAACTCTATGTGAACGCAAAGCAATAAATGCGAACGCGATAAAGGATGAAGCTGAAGCTTCACGAACGCATGGGGTATTTGCACATTTTCTAAGTGTAAAAACATCCCGAAACACCCCCCAAACACTCCAGAGCCCTCGGGGCTCCCAACCAAACACACACGCTAACTCTATATCATCGTACGAACTTGATCGAGCGATTAAATCGCTAAAATAACATCGAATTCAACGAATCAACCCCAAAACTCATAAATTTCATTTCAAAGTTAAAAACATCCAAATTTTTCATTTTTAGTTCGAAACACGTCAAATGACGTTCTTTTTCAACCAAACTTTACAGGAAGCGCTTAACTAATATTTATGACCTGTACTGGGCATCGGAACCAAAATACGAGCCCGATAATTATATTTTATAACTCATTTTCATTTTCATTTTTCCTTAATAATTTCAGAAAATAATTTAACAGAAAAATTCTTTTACCGGGGTTCTGGACCTCAGATTTCGACTCCGGGCACATGTCCGAGTCCCATATTTTTCTACGGACCTCCCGAGACCACCACATCACCGGTCCGGGTACGTTTAATCAAAATATTGGCCAAAGTCAACTATATTAATATTAATATCATAATTTCTTAAATGTTTCACAAAATCCATATATTTTAACATAATAATTTTATAGCTTAGTGCCCGGACTGTACACGCAAATCGAGGCAACTATAAATGAGGTTTTCAAGACCTCCAAAGCTCGGAATGATTAATAAAACAAGTGATGACCCTTTGGGTCGTCACACACGAGTTCAGTCATACCAAAAGTACAAAAATCGAACTTCAAAGGGTCCCTCAAATCATCACTCAAGTTCTCTAATTACTCAAGCCCTAACCCCCAATTTACCACTGATCAAATACTGAGAGTACCACATGTGATCAAGCGAGTAGATATAGATAAATATTCTCAACCACCATGGAAGCCAAGTGCTGTCCCCTCCTAATTCAAAAGAAGTTTAAGATGCCCGATATTCCAAAGTACGATGGTACATCAGGCCCACAAGATCACATTACTGCATTCACAACAAGTGTCAAGGGCAACAATTTGACTAAGCAAGAGATTGAATCAGTCATAGTCAAAACATTTGGTGAAACACTCACTCAAGGGTCCTTAACATGGCATTCTCTTTTACCTAAAAATTCTATAAATTCGTTTGTTGAGCTTGTAGATTTATTTATTAAAGAACATTCGGGAGCTCAAAAGGTTGAAAAGAGAATGGAAGACACCTTCAAAATCAAGCAAGGAAATCCAGAGTTGCTTAGGGAGTTCGTAGATAGATTTCAACGGGAAAGAATGATGCTGCCACGAGTACCTGACAATTGGGTGGCCATAGCTTTCGCCAGCAATTTAAATGAGAAGAGTTCAGAAGCCACGAGGCGACTCAAAGAAAGCCTTTGTGAATTCCCAGTAACAACGTGGAATGATGTCTACAATAGATATAGTACAAAAATGAGGATTGAAGAGGATATCATTTTACGGCATAAAACAGAAGAAAATGTAAGTTCAAGACGTGTAGAAAATGAAAAAAGATCTGGTAAAATACGAGCCTTACATGGGACCTGCGGGAAATGACTCATGCTCAAGGCAAGATAATCAAAGGTACAATCACAAATCTAGAAGTAGGGAGTCAGGCTCTTCATCGAGGTTCGAGAATGATCGAAACTCACGTGGACCACATGATAATGAAGGAAGTTTAAAAGCAAGGTTTGGTGGTTATAATTATAAAGTAACCACCTCTGAACTCGTTGTTGTTTTAAGAAGCATGGGAGCTAAGGTACGATGGCCCAAGTAGATGAGATCGAATCCAAACAGACAAAACCATGACCATTAGTGCGAATTTCACAACAACCATGGGCATAAACCGCAGATTGCGGATTTTTGCAAGGTGAGGTTGATCATGTGTTAAAGCAACGGTATCTCACCGAGCTATTTAGTGAGGAATGTAAACAAGCATATATGAAGAACATATAGAAGTCTCTAAAACCGCCCTCGCCCAAAAGAACCGTCAATTTAATAAGTGGGGGGTGAAGATATCAATGGTGTTTCATATACCGCAACTAATAAAATCTCCAAGATATCAATCACTAATGGGAAGGGGTTGCGATATGTACTAGAAAAAGAGAATATTACATTTACGATACAGATATTAAGGGTCTCGTAACTCCACATAATGATGAACTGGTAATATCTTTAGTTGTATATGATACTAACGTGAAACGAGTTTTGATTTATCCAGGCAGTTCTGTGAATATTATTTTGATGCTAGTATTGCGCGAGATGCAAGATGAGGATAAATTAATACCAAAAGCGCATACTATGTCAGGATTGGACAAATCTAGTGTTGTAGCAAAGGGATAAGCAATCCTTACTACATTCGCAGAAGGCGTTGTGAAAGATACCAAATTTCAAGTCGTAGATATGGAAATGGCTTATAACATTATTTTGGGGAGGACATGTCCATGACATGGATATTGTTCCATCAAAATTTCATCAAGTTATTAAATTTCCATCACCTTGGGGTATATGTCAAATCAGTTTCGATCAACAAAACTTGTCACGACCCGGATTTTCCCCCAACATCGGGATCGTGATGGCGCCTACTCGTGGTAGCTAGGCAAGCCACTATATTCATACTATCCTGTTTTTAACACAATTTTTAATTAAATAAATGCGGAATACTTTATCGAAATAGAAATAACTAATTACAAGATGAAAATCATACTGAAATCCTCTACCCAAGACGTGGAGTCACCAACTCACAAACTACTATGGAATACTACACATAAAAGTCTGAAGAAATATAACACAATTCTGTTTGTCTCGGAACAAAGAGACTCCAGCTAATAATATAGATAAAGAGAGAGACGCCGGGCCTGCGGACGCCTGCAAGCTACCTCGGTCTCAAATATGATCAACTCCCACGCAATCTACTTACTGCTGCCGCTGCTGCTGTCCGTAACCTGTATCTGCGCAAAAAGAGCGCAGAGTGTAGTATCAACACAACCGACCCCATGTGCTGGTAAGTGCCTGGCCTATCCCGGCGAAGTAGTGACAAGCCTAGGACCAGGACACCCACATAAACCTGTGCAGTTGCAATATATATATATATATATATATATAACACATTTATAAGGAAATACTCTGCTCTGAAATAATATTCAATAACTCACGATATCCAAAATAATCTAATCAACATAATAAATCTTATTTTCATGTCTCAATTCCTCTCTCATTTCATATCTCGTGGTAGGCGTACCACCCGCTCCCAACTATCACAGTAATTATATCTTGTGGTAGGCGTACCACCCGCTCCCAAATATATCAATAATCATATCTTGTGGTAGGCGTACCACCCGCTCCCAAATATATCAATAATCATATCTCTGTGGTAGGCGTACCACCCGCTCCCAAATATATCAATAATCATATCTTGTGGTAGGCGTACCACCCGCTCCCAAATATATCAATAATCATATCTTGTGGTAGGCGTACCACCCGCTCCCAAATATATCAATAATCATATCTTGTGGTAGGCGTACCACCCGCTCCCAAATATTTCAATAATCATATCTTGTGGTAGGCGTACCACCCGCTCCCAAATATTTCAATAATCATATCTTGTGGTAGGCGTACCACCCGCTCCCAAATATATCAATAATCATATTACCACAATTAACAAGAATTAACCAAGTAATAACACAATAAGGAATATCTCAAAGAACTCAACAATTAACAACGGTTAATAAGTTCACAAGGAAAACAAGGTATAATGGAAACACAAGTAATATCAAGTCAAGGAATGGCAAATAGTTGCACGTCATCACCCAAATAAAATATAATGGAAAAACAAGTAATATCAAGTCAAGGAATAGCAAATAGTTGCACGGCATCACCCTTCGTGCTTTTACTCTCATCCTCACATCCATAGTACGGCATGATCCTTCGTACATGGTTCAATAATAGGGCACGGCATGATCCTTCGTGCATAATCAATAATAAACATGGCACGGCATGATCCTTCGTGCATAATCAATAATAAACATGGCACGGCATGATCCTTCGTGCATAATCAATAATAAACATGGCACGGCATCACCCTTCGTGCATTATCTCTCTTCCTCACCCACATAACAATCACAGTTAAGGGCAAAGAAAGAAACAGTAATTCATAAACCGTCCCATCAAGGGCAACCAATAATTTTCTTCACAACAAGTCCTAACAAGGAAGAACAATAACAATTCATCTGTAATATATCTCAAATAATCATTTTCCCAAAGACTCACGGTCATACTAGACGCTAGTGTATGGATGCTCGTCACCACAGCCCATACACCGCACTCGATCACATAACACATAACACATAATCCTATTCCCTCAAGCTAGGATAGAACAAACACTTACCTCGAGTGCTTATGAACAATTCAATCAGTGGATATGTCTTTTCTTTCAATTTGGCTCCAATTCAACCGTATCTATACACAATTGATTTAATATCATCAATTCTACTCCACAAACTAATTCTTAATACCAAATAACACTTTTACAACATTCTGCCATGAATAGTAAATTTCAACCCCGGGCCCACATGGTCGGAATTCGGGGTTAGGACCAAAATCCGGTTACCCATCCCCCACGAGTTCATGTATATAATTTGTTTCAAAATCGGACCTCAATTCGAGGTCCAATTCCCAAATTTATGAAAAACCCTATTTTCTAACAAAAACAAGAATTTTACCATGAAAACATTTGATTTCTAATGAAAAACATGTTTAATGATGTTAGGGATTGAAAGAATTAAGTAAAAAGTGACTTACAATCGATTTGATGAAGAAGAAATCCTTGAAGAATCGCAAATGGGTGTTTTGGTTTTGTAAAAATGTGAAGAAATGACTGAAATCCGTGTTTTTCAGGTCTCTGTGTTCGCATTTGCGAACATGGGTTCGCAATTGCGAACCCCGACCAATTTCTGGAGTTTGAAAAATAAGCTAAGGGTGGAAAGTTCGCATTTGCGAACATTTGTTCGCATTTGCGAACTAATGTTCGCATTTGCGAACACATGCTGTATAAGGCATTGTTCGCATTTGCGAACAATGGTTCGCATTTGCGAACCAAGGCAGTCACTGGGACGTTCGCATTTGCGAACAATGGTTCGCATTTGCGAACCAAGGCCAGCACTGGGGACCTTCGCAAATGCGAACAATTGTTCGCATTTGCGAACAAGGCTGGCTTCGCATTTGCGATCAATTGTTCGCATTTGCGAGCCTTGCCTTACACTGTCCCCTTCGCAATTGCGAGAAATTCTTCGCAATTGCGAAGCCAACAGCTGGGTGAAAAAACCAGCAGTTCAAAATTCAGAATTTCATCCAACGGCCTATCAAATCTTTACCCGAGCCCTCCGGGCTCCAAACCAAACATGTACACAACCTCAAAAACACATTATGGACTTGTTCGTGCGATCATATCGCCAATATCACTTCGTTTTAATCAAATCGAGCCTCAAACTCATGATTTTCATACTTTTGATTTTCAAAACTTCTTAACTTGGAACTCAAGGTCCAAAACATCTCAAACGACATCCAAATGTCACCAAACTTTACAGAAATCACATATATAATATTTAAGACTTGTACCGGGCGTCGGAACCAAAATACGAGCCCGATACCAATGTCTATCAATTTATTTCCTTTAATAATTGCATCAAAAACAATTTCACATAAAAATTCATAACTTGGGCTCTAGGCCTCAGAATTCGACTCCGGACACATGTCCAAGTCCCATATTTTTCTACGGACCTCTCGGGACCATCCAATCTCGGGTCCGGATCCGTTTACCAAAAATGTTGACCGAAGTCAACCATATCAATATTAATATCATTTTTATCCAATTTTCTCATAGAATTCATATTTTCTATCACAAAATCTTTCCGGCTACATGCTCGGATCGTGCACGTAAATCGAGGCAACATATAATGAGGTTTTCAAGGCCTCGGGAGCTCGAAATTATTAATAAAATAAGTGAAATCAGTTTCGATCAACAAACTTCTAGAAACATCAATTCCGTTGCAAATTCAACTGATAAGGGTGAAGACAAATAGCAATTAAAAAATTCAGGGGGGGGGATATAGTATCAACCTCAACTGAACGAGAGCAAATAGATGTGCATTCAAGACCTTATACCATTCAAGATCTAGAGAAGAACGACAACATCAAAATAACCATTGAAGAATTAGAGGCTGTGATTTTATTTATACACTGGCCTGAGAGGAAAGTGTATATAGGAGCCAATATCAGCCCAGAGGTAAAATGTAAGTTAACTGAATTTTTAAAAGCTAACGTAGATTGTTTTTCTTGGTCTCATTCTAACATGAAAGGGATCGCACCGGAGGTCATGACTCATAAACTAAATGAAGATCTATCATACCCTCCAATCAAGCAAAAAAAAGGTAAGGAACTTTCAAGAATAAGGTGATTCGAGAAGAAGTTCAAAAATTGCTGAAAATTGGTTCAATTCGTGAGGTAAAATATCCTGACTGGTTGGCTAACACTGTTGTGGTTCCTAAGAAGAACGGTAAGTGGCAAGTATGTGTAAATTAAACAGACCTCAATAAAGCATGTACAAAAGATTCTTTGCCTTTACCACATATTGATCAATTAATTGATGCTACTGTAGGGCATGAGCTATTAAGTTTCTTAGATGCATATTCAGGTTATATTCAAATCAAAATGGATCCAGAAGATGAGGAAAAAACATTTTTCATAACAGACAAGGGGACTTATTGTTATAAGGTAATGCGCTTTTGTCTTAAGAATGCATGTGCGATGTATCAGAGGTTAGCTACTCAAATGTTTCAAGAACATTTAGGTAAGACCATGGAGGTATATATAAATGATATGCTAGTTAAGACTAAGCATTCAGAAGATCACATATCACATCTATCTGAAACGTTTAAAATTTTGTGAAAATACAATATGAAGTTGAATCCAGAAAAATGTGCATTTGGCGTGGCATCAGATAAGTTTTTAGGTTTTCTTGTTTCTAACATGGTATTAAAGTAAATCCTGCACATATTAAGGCCATTGAAGAAATTTCCGATATACTTTCAAACAAAAAAGAAGTACAAAGACTGATGGGAAGAATAACAACTTTGGGAAGATTCATTTCTAAATCATCAAAAAAAAATTTAAATTTTTCTCGGCCCTTAAAAGCGGGATCATTTTGAGTGGGATGAGGGGTGTCAACAGGCACTTAGAAATTTGAAGACTTACTTATCAAATCCGCCTTTGCTAGCAAAACCAAAAGCCGGGGAGAGACTTTTCATCTACCTTGATATTTCAGAAGTTGCGGTAAGTGCAGTTTTGGTTCGTGAAGAACAGAGTAAGAAATCTCCTATCTATTATGTTAGTAAATCTTTATTAGATGCAGAGACACGGTATCCACAACTGAAAAAACTAGTACTTGCTTTAATCATGGCATCTAGAAAGTTAAGACCATATTTTCAGTGTCATCTCATTGTTGTGGTAACTGCATACCCTTTACGTAGTATATTTCGTAAGCATGAATTGTCAGAAAGGTTAGCCAAATGAGCCATAGAACTGAGTGAATATGAAGTCACGTACCTACCTAGAACAACAATAAAGTCCCAGATATTAGCTGATTTTGTGGCTAAGTTTTGCCAAGAAAGCAGTTAGAAGTTGAAAAAGAAGTTCACGTACTTAATAAGGCTAATCTGGGAACATGGACTTTATTCACTGATGGTTCATCTAACATAAAAGGAGTTGGATTAGGAATCATTTTAGCACCACCTACGGGTGAAACTATTAGGCATGCTATTAAATGTCATTCCATAACTAATAGTGAAGTGGAGTATGAAGTTGTGATTGTAGGTTTGGAATTGGCACGAGAACTTGGTACAAGTCAAGTGGTGATTAAAAGTGATTCTCAGCTGGTGGTTAATCAAATGTTGGGGACTTATACAGTTAGGGAAACAAGGATGCAACAATACTTGGAAAAGGTACAAAAATTGATAAAGCAGTTTCAAACTTGGAAGGTCATCCAAATACCAAGGGATGAAAACGTTGAAGCAGATGCCTTAGCTAATCTTGCATATGCAGCAGATGTGGCAAATGATGCAAACGCCTCGGTTATTCATTTATTTCATTCATTTCTTGAGCCTGATAAGAATGAGGTAAATTTTAATAATTTAACTTGGGATTGGAGAAACAAAATTTTGCTTTTTTACGGTACGGTACCGTCCCTGATGACAAGAAGAAAGCATACACGCTTCGGAAAATACTGCTAATTAATGTTTAAAACAGGGCAACCTTTACCGTAAAATGTTTGGTAGCCCCTTACCAAGATGCACCAGACCTTCTCAGACGGAGTATTAATGAGGGAAAGATATGAGCGGCATTGCGGGAACCATATAGGAGGAAGATCACTAGTAAGAACCTTGATTAGAGTAGGGTACTACTGGCCCAAAATGGAAGAAGAAGCGGAATGTTTCATGGCTAAATGCAATAAATGCGATAGATAAGGTAATAATATGCACCGACCAAAATAATTATTACACCCAGTTATTATGTCGTGGCCATTTATGAAATGTGAGTGGACATAGTCGGACCGTTGCCTCAAGCAAAAGGACGTGTAAA
This sequence comes from Nicotiana noctiflora, assembly GCA_032618575.1. NCBI lineage: Eukaryota > Viridiplantae > Streptophyta > Magnoliopsida > Solanales > Solanaceae > Nicotiana > Nicotiana noctiflora. The sequence continues at coordinate 29,362 of JASVEL010002031.1, read as the reverse complement.
TTTTCTACTTGTACTTACTGATTATTTCACTAAATGGGTGGAGGCAGGAAAATTTCAGCAGGTGCGGGAAAAGGAGGTTAAAGATTTCATTTGGCGTAACATCATACGCCGATTCAGTGTACCAAAGAAAATCGTATGTGACAATGGCCCTCAATTTATCGGAGCTCAAGTCACAGAGTTTCTTGAGAGTTGGCAAATAAAAAGGATTACGTCTAGACCTTATCATCCAGTGGGTAATGGACAAGTAGAATCAACGAACAAAGTGATTATTTATATTTTAAAGAAGCAATTAGAGGAGTCAAAGGGTAATTGTCCTGAAGTGTTATCGGAGTTTTGTGGGCATATCGCGCAATAACAAAAACGAGTACAGGTGAAACACCCTTCTCTTTGGTTTATGGAGCTGAGGCACTAATCCCAGTATAAATAGGAGAACCAAGTAGAAGATTCTCGCAAGTAACACAAGAGTCTAATAATGAAGAGTTGCGGGTCAATTTAGATTTATTAAAAGACAGGAGAAAAGACGCGTTAAGAAGAATGGCCATACAAATACAAGTGATCGAATGTTATTACAACAGGAAAGCACGTCTGAGATACTTCAGAATTGGGGACTTCGTGCTTAAAAAGGTTTTTCAATTTACAAAGGCAGCTAACGCGGGCAAACTAAGTCCAACCTAGGAAGGACCCTACAAAGTTCGTGATATTGCAGGAAAAGGAGCATATGAGTTGGAAACAATAGACGGGAAGACAATTCCTTCACATTGGAATGTTGTTCATTTAAAGAGATACTACTTTTAAGGGAAAATCCACGGTCACGTATCGCCATATTAAATTTTATTTTTTGAATTGTTAAAATTTTACTAACGATTTTAGATGATAGGCAAAACGTTCACCCGTACTAAATGATGAGTCACGACCTGTAAGGTAAAATGGAATAAACTAATATTTATGGCTCGAGGTTACAATTATTCTGATAGAAATATAAAAGGGTTTAGCAGTCTTCATCTATAATCGCACCCTCGAGTCCCGTATGTATTTTCTTTTCAGGAAAAGGACCAGGTGAAAGAGACTATCAAGTGCTCGAGGCTTCATACTTTAACACTCAAACACTTGGGGGACAACATAGAATATACAATCATGTGTATATAAAAGGCAAGAAGATTGAGTAAAACCAAGCCTAAGAGGAGTCAAGCACGGAGTGGAAGTTAAGAAGTCATGGCATTCATCATAGTGTTCCTTCCCATGAGAACAATGGAGTCACCTCTCAAACCCAGTATACCTCAAAATATTTAGGGTAAATATTATGTACTAAAACGGGTTATAAGGAAAAACCCTGTATCTATTGTTCTTCTTTTTGAATAAATCTGTTACAAGAAAAATAGTTACAAGAAAGTTATAGATGTAATTCAAATACATGTAAAGGATTACTCAAAGGTTGTAAAAGTTCAGAAATAAATACTTGTCCAAGTTAAGCAAGGAAACATGTGTGTTCCTATTTCTTGTATCATATAATAAGCACCATTATGAAGTTGAGACGTCTTCTTCATCAAGTGTAAAAATATAAATGGGGCATCTTTTATAAAACTCATGATATTTAGTCGTGAGATTAATGGAAGAATTTTTAAAGAATAAAAATGCAGACTATTCTTTAAGTCCTTGAAAATAAAAGGCACCATTAGAACATATGGAAGTTTAAAGACAACTTCTTAATATTTTAAAACTAAAGACTAAGTATAAACTTAGTCATCAAACTGTTCATACAAAAAAGGCCCCTTAACAAGACTTGGGACTTGTACTTCTAAAATAAAACATCTGATAACCAGGGGTTTGATTACAAAAAAAAATTATCACAAGAAATCATAAACCTTAAACATAGTTTTCCATATTGGTACCTGCAAAAGGGAATTTAAAACAATTATAATTTTTTTTCCATTAAGAACATGGAACTGAAGAAAGATCATCAACAGGTTTAACTGGAACAACATCATCAACAATTGAAGGTTGATCTTCAATCACAACAGTAGGAGTATCAACGGGCAAAGTCTCAACTTGACTAACACCAAGAGGCATAGATGAACTCAAGCTAACTCAAGAAAGGTGTGACACTCGTGTCAATTTCAACAGTTACGGGGACTTCAACTGCGAGAGTCGCAGCCAAAGGAGTTTCAGTCACAGGATCTTCAACCCCGGGAGCTGAAAAGTCTTGCGGTTGTTGTGCTCGTTCAATGGCCTCGGTCACCTTGGCTAATTCAGCTTCCAAGTTGAAATTTTCTTGACTCATCTCTACCAAGGTGTCACGGCGAGACTTTAAGAAGGTCCAGATTACCTCAACATTGGCTGATTCGTCAAGAAGTTCATAATCTCTCTCCCAAGCAGCAACTTCATTCTTTCTTTATTTTCAGCTAAGACAGAGATATAAGATGATTGAAGAGTGGTATGAGAACTCTCAAAAGCATAAATTTGTCTATAGAAACTCGTAGTTCTTCTTATGCCTGTGAAAGGTTGTGTGCTAGCTCCCCCACATACATTTCTTTCTGAGCCAGCAAAGTCCTTAAAGCTCCATTTTCCTCGTTGACCTTGGATAACTGTTCTAAAAAGGAAGATTCAAGGCGCTCTTTTTCCTTCTCAGTTTGGCTTGAGGTAGACTTAATCATAGCCAACTCAGAGGTTAATGTTTGAACTTGCCTTTCCAAGGTATTTTTACTCTCTTCCAAGTTCTCCGTATCGATTTGTGCACTTTCAAACTGCCCCTTCCAATTGTTTGTCTCCAATTGGGAATCGCGAGCAGCTTCTTCTGCATCATGAGCAGTCCTTTCCAAGTCATGAGCCAATTTTTCCAAAAGGGAGACTCGGGTCATCAGTTCAGTACCGATGATATTAGCCTATACAAACCGAAAAAAGGGAGGGGGGGGGTAAGGTTAGGACTTTCAAAATCAAAAGTCTTAATAAAACAAAAGACAAGAAAATACCTTCAAAGTCGCATGAACTATATTATTCATGAGGGTCATATTACTATGACTTTCAAGTTTAGCCTTCTTAATGGGACCAATCAAAGGTTCGAGCCAAGGGTCAGCTTGCCTAGACTTTCTTAAAAGACAGTTGTTAGCATGAACCTCAATGGTCACGCTCCTCATAGAAGAACCCCTGCTCGAAGAATCCACCTCTGTACGGTGGACAATGAGGGGAGGAATTACTAAAGGAGGAGCAGTGGAAGGAGTAAAAATAATGGAGGAAGGTACGGAAGAAGTAATTGATGAAGGTAAAGAAGCAATCACGGGAATGGAAGAGGTAAAAGAAGACAAATGAGGTTCATTTAGTACAGGTCCTAAAGACCCACTACCGAGACCACTAACAAAGAGTTGATTTATAGATTCATAAGTTTCACGAGGAGGAGAAACATCATCATCAGGGATGATCACTGGAGTAATAACATGTTCAAAATGGGATAAGTGAGGGGAGACATCAGCCTCATCTTCAGAGATGATACGTCTCCTAGTTCGAGGCCTTGACACTAGAGAACCCTCGTCTTCCTCCTCAGAATCATCTTTCTCAACAGGTTTTCTCTTTACAGATCCCAAGAATATATCTTGGTATGAAGAAGTGCGAGCACTTAAGGAACCACAAGATGCCTGTGGCCTCTAGAGTAACTCCCCGAATGGCGAATCCTGATAAAAAGAAGGGTGAAAGTTAGAAAAATGATAATATTTAAAAGATAAGGTAAAAATAGAAATCCTTACCATGAGTTTTTACTTTCCAACCATAACGGTTGGAAAGAGGTTTCCATGTTTTCTACCCTCCATTGGGGCAGTCTTTATAACTTTTCTACCCAACCACAGAAGTTGAGCACAGACTCCACAACGCCCATGGTTGCTGAAAAGAAAAAGTCGCCACTTGGAAAAATAATGGTGTCCCAAGTCACCGGTTTAATCCCGAATCGAGGAAATTTATGACCCTGTATTACAGTCTGCGAAGCTAGAAATCTGGATAAGGAATTCTATTAACCCGGGAGAAGGTGTTAGGCACTCCCGGATTCCGTGGTTTTAGCACGGTCGCTCAACTGCTATTTTTGTCTTTCTTTATCTATGTTCTTTTTATGTTCCGCTTTTCGATTTTTAGAAGAATTACGACGTCACGAAAACACATCTCGAATCACACCGCCACCAGTGCGCCTGTGACCTTAATGCGTTTCAGATTTGCCGAGAGTGATTTGGGTCACATAAATGCGCACCCGTATTTAGGAAAATAATTTTATTTACCAATCGCGCCTAAAGAGTCTATCGTCTTTATTAACTTTGGGAAAGATCATGAAATTCGTTAAACGATCTTTCCGAGTCTAAGTTTTTAAAACAACTAATTTGAGGGCCCCACAATTATTATTTTATTTGGCACGACACACCTCAATTCTGATTTTGATGGTAGCTTGAACTAAACTTTTGGGGTGGCCCGATTCTTTTAAATTTTGACTAGTAAGATTCCATAACATATTTATATTTTTTTTAACTAAATATTTTCATCACATCAAACAAAAATGATGCAATATAAAACAATAAATTCCACGGAAGGAATTCGTTGAAGTTCTAATTGAAACAACATAAAACAAATGTTGTTTAACAACTAAAATAAACTAAGTAACACATATATGACTACATAATTAATGCATGCGGTAATATTGTTAATCAATAGCGACGACCTGAACAGAATTTCTCCATGGCAGCGCAAGAAAATAATGCAGTAAAATCAATATTTAACTGAGGGAACCGTTCCAATTTTCATGAAGCTAAATAAATTCGTACATTCACAAATAATACCTTAACAGAGATAGTGGGAGATACGGACCTTTACAACACTGTTTTGAAACTTGAATAACGGACAAAGATGCGGATGGAACCTCAAAACGATAGCGAGAAAACTCGACACCCAAGTTGGGAGCTACGTTAACTCGATTTGTGGCTGAAATTCACTGCCTCTCTTCCACTCTCGTTCTCTCTGCCGGGTGTGAGTGTGTGTTAAGGCTACTGGTTCGTTTTCGGTGATGGGGTCGTTGATGGTCTTCGTTGCTTCTTCATCCCGAAGAAGGAAAAAGAACTGTGTAGTATATCTCTATCCTCTCTCTTTCTGTTTTTGCATCCGTTTTCTCTCTTTTTTTGTTTTTTTTCAATTTTCTTCTTTGTTTTTCCAATCTTCTTCTTTGTTTTTCTTTTCTCTTCTGTTTCTTTGTTTTTCAATCCTCTCCTTCTCTCTCGTTTTTCTTTCTTTTCCTTGTTCAAAAAATCCTTCCTGCCGTTCTTCTTCTCTTCTTCTTTAAAAAGAAGCTCTATATTAACATTTGTCTTCCTTTAAAAAATGTTGAAGACCCATCCTTTCTTCTGAAGATTCCCACGTGGGAGACCAAGAATCATGGGTCTCCACGTGGGTTTCAAGGGTTATGGGCTTCGTCTCGTGCTCCGTCCGTGTCCCCCACGTGTGGTGGGCTCGGATTATTACGGGCTAGGTCCGAAAATTATAAAACCAGGTAGTTTGAACCCGAATATTATTCTTTGCCCGGAACCGAGAATGAGAACACGGTGTTATTAATTAATCACTACGTAAGCAAAATAACTATAAGACTAATAATTAAAACAAAATTATTTTTTATATTTTTCAAAATTAAAGTAACTACAAAATGTTAATGAAACTATTTTTTTATTATTTTCATTTTTATAAAAAGATAAAAATATAAAGTACTATTTTTGTATTTTTCAAGTTTAAAATGACTACGAAACATTAATAAAACTATATTTTTGTTATTTTTCATTTTAAGGTAAAAATAAAGTAAAAGAGTCAAATTTAGCTAAAATAGCTATATTAAAACTAAACTAAATATTTTACGCTAAAAATATAAAAAATCTCGGGTAGGGGCAAAATCACGCATCTACAGCTGCCCCTCTTTGACTGAAAACACAAAGAGTTTTCAGACAAAGAACGACTAGACAAGTGTTTTGACCCGACCCTTATTCAGAGAGACTAAACTAAAAAGAATAGGATGTGACCGAGCCCTTGTATCTGAGCTGCCTACATATCCTTGGCTATAAAGGAATCAGGCCACGTGTAGTTCGAAAGTGAGTGAGGAAGGGGTATACCGAGGTGGAGAGCCAGTCGAGGTGTCATTCCGTCGAGGTTTCGTTCCATCGAGGTTCCGGTCCGTGGTCCTGCTATTACATCGAAAATCAAAGCATGAGAAGGACTAACTAAACTTATCAGCTACTAGTTACAAGATTCCTATCTATAAGTCTTCTGAAGCTTGATCTTGAGTATTGGTTGGTGCTTCATGCGGACTCTAAATTTGAACCTTGATACTTGCTAGTTGTAGGTGCTGCTTTTCGGATTGAGACCAGGTATGCAGTGCTCGTGACCTCGGCCATATCTTGAGCACACCACATCTTTCATCAACTTCTGCACTTGGATTAACTCCCTGTCTCTTTTTTTTCATTGTGACTAACTTCTGTTGATCATCTCGGACTGTTGACTCGCATTCTGGTCGCAAGCTTCTTTTGTTGTTAACTTGCGTTGCACTCCGAAGTGAATTCCCTTACTTGTGATCTTCGAACTATTATCCTTCGAAGTCTGAATCTATCTTTTCTGATCCTTGTTGCCTTCCTTCTGATTCATGCTGGGGATACCGTTACACTCTATCACTTTCGATTGTTCACTATCCTTATCAAATCTTGGAAACTGGGCTCCTGACTTTAACGACAAACTCTGATCATAAACCACCATTCCATTCTTCAGGCGGGCACCTGACTTCACCAACAAACTTCGAAAATAAATTGCCACTCCATTCTTCAAGTGGGCACCCCGACTTCAACAACACTTTTTGAAAATAACTCGCTATTCCTCTCTTCAAGGCGGGCTCACGACTTCAACAACATCTTTTTGAAAATAAATCACCATTCCTCTCTTCGGGCGGGCTCCTGACTTCAACAACATCTTTTGAAAATAAATCGCCACTCCTATCTTCAGGCGGGCTCCTGACTTCGACATCAACTTAGAAAATAAAATGCCATTCCTCTCTTCAGGGCGGGCTCCTAACTTCAACATCATCTTTTTGAAAATAAATCGCCATTCCTCTCTTCAGGCGGGCTCCCGACTTCAACATCAACTTTTGAAAATAAATCGCCATTCCTCTCTTCAGGCGGGCTCCTGACTTCAACAACATCTTTCGAAAATAAATTGTCACTCCATTCTTCAGGCGGGCTCCTAACTTCAACATCATCCTTTGAAAATAAATCGCCACTCCATTCTTCAGGCGGGCTCCCGACTTCAACATCAACTTTTGAAAATAAATCGCCACTCCATTCTTCAGGCGGGCTCCTGACTTCAACAACATCTTTCGAAAATAAATCGCCACTCCATTCTTCAGGCGGGCTCCCGACTTCAACAACATCTTTTGAAAATAAATCGCCACTCCATTCTTCAGGCGGGCTCCTGACTTCAACATCAACTTTTAAAAATAAATCGCCATTCCTCTCTTCAGGCGGGCTCCTGACTTCAACAACATCCTTTGAAAATAAATCGCCACTCCATTCTTCAGGCGGGCTCCTGACTTCAACATCAACTTTTGAAAATAAATCGTCATTCCTCTCTTCAGGCGGGCTCCTGACTTCAACAACATCCTTTGAAAATAAATCACCACTCCATTCTTCAGGCGGGCTCCTGACTTCGACAACATCCTTTGAAAATAAATCGCCACTCCATTCTTCAGGCGGGCTCCTGACTTCAACAACATCCTTTGAAAATAAATCGCCACTCCGTTCTTCAGGCGGGCTCCTGACTTCAACAACATCCTTTGAAAATAAATTGCCACTCCATTCTTCAGGCGGGCTCCTGACTTCGACAACATCCTTTGAAAATAAATCGCCACTCCATTCTTCAGGCGGGCTCCTGACTTCAACAACATCTTTTGAAAATAAATCGCCACTCCATTCTTCAGGCGGGCTCCTGACCTCAACAATATCTCACTAACTCCATCCCATCCATGTCGCCTTCCTTTGCTTTCTGCACCACTTTCTTCTTCCTGCATTGCTTCTTGGACCATCCTTTCTTCTGAATTACCTTGTTTTGGAATTGCTTTCCTCCTGGGTCGTGTCATTTTTCTCTTGACTGCTGGGGATATCTTTGGAACTAATTACTTACCTGCTGGGGTAATGCTGCTGGGGAAATCTTCTTTATTTCCTCTTTTTCTACCTCCTTCAAAAACCTTTATTCTCTTCCGGGATCGATGGGGATTGAAATGTCATTAGCTGGGGATTACACTGTCGGGGGATCCCTTTTCCTTTTTCCTCTTTCCAAACCTCATTCGGGACTCGCGCTTGGCTCCCTTGAAAAACTTATGGGATATAATGCTGCCGGAGAAATCTCGAAATCAGTGTTTCATTTTTTCGAGAACTGCTGGGGATGATACCGACTTCTTGCCTTTCTAAACGCAAGCTTCCTCGTTTTGTCTTGTCTGCTGGGGGTATAATTTCCTCTATCACAACTTGTTGTTTTCTTTTTTTTTTTTTTTCAAAGCTGCTGGGGATAATCGGGTTCAAAGATCACTTCCTTGCGTTATCTGGCTTCTTTCCCCAACCGGGTATTTGGTTTTGAGAAAATTTTCGCAATGGGAGAAAATTTTCTGCCCCAGTTTGAGAATCTTCTTCGTGGCATGCTTTTCTGCCAACAACCCTTCTTTTTCCTGTTTCAAATCAAAGAAAAATTGGTTAGTTTTAAAATGTGGTGGCTGGTTGTGGTGCTCCTGCTGGGGATGGTTCTCCTCCTCTTTCCCTGCTCTGCGTTTCATTATCAGAACTTGCTGGGGATATTATTATTTGATGATATTCATGTTGGGGATAGCTTTCTCCTTTCTTGCTTCCCCGCCTTCCTTGACGACTCTTTATTCGCGAACCTTTCCACGTGGTTTTCCACTGACCACCGAATTCCTATGATAGTGACCCTTCGTGAAGACCTTGCATGTTTTACTGGTGAACCATTTTCTTTGTTCACCCTTGTCACTGGAAATACCTCTTCTGCTGGGGATATCCTCCCTTCTTTTATGGTGTTTTCCTGACCTTTGAGTCTCGTTGGCCTTGGCCTCGAGGTCATTAACCTTCGCTTTTTGATGGAGGTATCTTTTATGATGTTGGTCTACCCCTTTGTCAACTTCCTCTTGTTGGGGAACATCCTTCTGGACATTGGCATTGCGCTTGTTCCCTCCTGACTTATACCACTTGGGTGTACCAATTAGAATCCCGTCTTGCGTAATTGGAAAACTGATGGAAAATTTTGCAGTCATTTCTTGCAAACAGACTCTATTGGGGAATTTTCGATAAAAAGAAGAAAGATAAAAGGAAACAGAATAAAAGACAAAAAGGAAAATGACTCTCTAAAAAGAAAAATTATAAAGTAAACCTATCAAACGTGGATACCAACTCTAATGGACATGACATGCACATATAGCCTATCCTCCGTCGTTAAACCGCCTTTTGTAATCTTCGCCTGGGGCTTTCCCATCTGATTTCCAATCTCCGTTCGACTTGTAGTGCCCGAGGGGTTTTCACTACCAAGCCTCTCTCATTTCGGTTTTTCTCTCAGCTTTCATCGCCTTATGGTGCCTGTGAAGGTTTTCACCACTAAGACTCTCTCATTTGTGTTACTTTTCCGCTGGGGATTGGTGGCGTTACTACTAAGACTCTCCTATTTTCTGCTGGAGATCGGAGTCTTTCTGCTGGGAATCGGAGTGTTATGTTCTGATAAGACTTCTCTCATTTGCCTGACTTGGCCTCTTTTAAAGATTGGTCAAAAGGTCTTTCTTTGGACCGTAATGTGGGTTTGGACAGGGCTAGAAAGAAAGGGTATTAAAGGCTCGAAATAAAACAAATTGGGTTCAAAATTACAACCTTCGGAATCCTATATTTTCCTTACATAAACACATTTTTTTTACTGCCCCTGTTTCTTGCTTGGTGATTTTTTTGGTTTTTATTTACACTATGACCGAGCTGTGAAGCGCCTACGTATCCTCTTTGAGGAATCAGGTCAAACGTAGTTCCCAATTCCTCTTTTTCAAATTTCTTTTTTCATACATTTTTCTTTTTCTTTTCTTTATCTCTTTTTGTTGTTTTCTTTTTCTTTACTTTTTCTTTATCCCTTTCTTCTTTTGCCTTTCAAACTTGTGTTTCTAGTCTTTGCAACTAATTCCGAAGGAGGGGTATGAAAGAATTTAAAATAAGACTCAAAGGGTTGACGATGGATAAAGTGTTTGGATAGCAGAACAAAATTCCTTCGTCATTCCAATCTTCAAAACATGCCAAGTGTAAACAACACAATTAATATTCGTCATATCTTTAAAGCACAGTTGGGCAACACTCTCATTATGAACGACCCCATGTCAATTTTGGCCAGCTTGCCTTTGACTGTTTCCTTTTTACTTGCCCCGGTTTCACATGACTCGGGATCCAAATAGTCTCAAATTGTTTTTATTTCCTTTAGATGACCCGATCATCTTCCAATTGCTTAATGATTAACTTTTAGAATTAAGCCACGATTATGTGTGCGCATGTCGTGTCACTAGATTCGGCGTTTGAGCACAAGACAAATCTAAAGGGTAAAAAGAACTAAACAAATAAAATGACCGAAAGTAACAAAAGACCGAAAGCTTCATTAAACTAATGACGAAATGGTTCAATGACAAAACAAGCAAAACAAACTAGAGTACAGCCCTGAAACAAAACTGGGCAAGACCAAAGCAAACTGCTAGGACAAAAGGGTTTGACCACAAGAAAACCCTGAAAATAACTCGGACAACAGAAATGACGACAAAAACGAACCACCAAAGCTCCATCTAGCTGACCAAAAGATGGAGTGTCTTCCCAATTACCAAGCACAACATTTTAGCCACTAAGTTCTGCATCAATATTGCTGAGGCTTCCATCTGCTTCAACATTTTTAGCTTCGGTCAATATACCCCCAGAGGATTCGTGTGCTCCCTGTCATCGTCATTGATCACAATCAACCATCCTTTTTGAATCATTCTTTCTATTTCCTTTTTCAAGGTACGACAACTCTCAATATCGTGCCCTCTAACATTGGAATGGTATGCACATCGTGCAGTAGGATCGAAGCTTCTTGCACGTGGATCGGGAGTATATTCGGGGAGCGGTGTAATCAGGCCGACATGCTTTAACCTTTCAAACAGACTTGCATAGGATTCTCCGATAGGGGTAAGAGCATTTTCTCGCTTCAGCAACCTCTCCTCCCTAAACGCCTTATTTGGCCTGAAACCTGACCCAGGGGGTTTCCGGTATGTTCGTGGGGGTTGGTAGGCTTTTTGTGGGGCTGGGTACCTGGAAGGTGGAGTACAATTTTGGGTGTCCCTTGGAGAGTAGTGGTGTTGGGGACGGGAGTAGCGTTGTGAAAACATAGTTGGGGGACGAGTAATTGAGCTACTCGAATGGCTGGAGAAGTTGTGATAGGCGGGTATATATGGAGAGTGTGGGGGATCATCTGGCATCGGGTTCATTGTACGGGTAAGGACAGAGTCTAGGAAGCTAGGTGGTGGCGGGGGTGGTGCTTTTCCATCCATCCATGCCCGATACATATCAACCACATGTTGTCTCAATATCTTGACTTCTTCTACTAACCCGTGGTTCCGTTCAACCAGTTGTTGTCGGGTATCGGTATCAACCCACTCAGTCTTGAGATTATCTGCCATTGTCCTCTGACTTTGTCTTACAGGGAAGAGTTATTTTAGAACCATAACCAACCACCTTTATGTAAATGGACACAACAAAGCGAAGTCATCACGTTAGCGTTAGGGCATTTGACAGACAAGTGAACGCACATTAGGGATGCAATGAACCTAGGCAGTTAAACCTTTCTATCATGTATTTGCTTCAGTTTCATGTGTCATTCCAGCTTCTCGTATCTGTGCTTCGCCAACTTTCCTTTATTTTCTAAATTGTTTTTTTTTCTATTTTTCTCTTTTTCTCTTTTTTTTCTTTTTGTAGTTTTTCATCATTTTTTTTTCTTTTTGGTTATGGATATGGTCGAATCCTATGTGGATTGCCTACGTATCATGACCCCGCATGAATCAGACCGAGCGTAGTTCTTGCAAATTAATGCAAGAAATAAAGAGATGTTTATTTGATTATTTTTTTTGAATAAAAATTGTACAAGCCGACTCCAACTACAAACTTGTGTAGGAGATTTCTACAAGAATAAGAATATTTTTGGTGTCACTTATGACTATTTCTACAAAATTGGCCACATAATGGCTTATTTGACAAAATGGCTATTTTTGCAAAATTTATTTAAGAAAGATAAAACTTGAATTTTTTTTTTTATCCTGTGGCTCATGGGGCATCGTTCGGCATCACCATAAACCAACACAAAACTATTTTTTCATAAATTGGCCATGTAATGGCTTATTTAGACAAAGTGGCTCTTTTTGCAAAATTTTATGTAAGAAGATGCAAATTCAAAATTTTATCCTGGGGCCTATGGGGCATCGTTCAGCACCGACACAGGCCAACACAAGACTGAGAAAGTTCAAATGCAAAAATGTAGCTATTTCGGTAAAATTTCGGCCATGTAATGGCTTGTTTGATAAAGTGGTTATTTTTGTAAAGTTGAGTGATGACTCAAAACTTGATTTTTTGCGGATACAGCCTTTCGACATTTCCGCGAGGGAATATTTCAAGGTTGTGTCCAAAATTATTTAAAAAAATCCAAAGTGGCTATTCTTGCAAAAATAGCCTTCCGGCGTCTTTTGAGGGACGTTCGGCTTATTTTAAGCAAGAATAGCATCACCCGACTTATTTATAACAAAACAAACGGGGTGTGAACCCGAACTTGATTTTGCGGCTATGGCCTTGCAACATTTCCACAAGGAATATTTCAAGGTTGTGCCCGCAAATTATTAAAAATGATTCAAAGTGGCTATTTTTGCAAAAAACAGCCTTCCGGCGTCCTTTCGGAACATTCGGCTATTTGCAAAAACGGCATCACTTTGATTTTATTGACAAAATTAAACACACATTTTTTTTTGATTTTTTAAAAGGGGTGGTTGGAACCCAAAACTTGATTTTGAAGCTACGGCCTTTCAACATTTCCACATGGAATATTTCAAGGCCATTATTCAAAAAGAAAAGAAAAGTCTTCAAAGTGGCCATTTTTGCAAAAACAGCCTTTCGACGTCCTTTCGGAACATTCGGCTATTTTCAAAAATAGCGTCACTTTGATTTTATTGACAAAATTAAACACACATTTTTTTATTTTTTTATTTGAAAGGTGTGCTAACCCAAACTTGATTTTGCGGCTACGACCTTTCAACATTTCCGCGAGGAAATATTTCAAGGTTGTGCCCAAAAATTATTTACAATGATTCAAAGTGGCTATTTTTTGTAAAAATAGCCTTCCGGCGTCCTTTCGGAACATTCGGCTATTTTTCAAAATAGCATCACTTTGATTTTATTGAAAACTAAAACTTCGACATTTTTTTTTTAATTTTTTGAAGGGGTGGCTTTCAACATTTCCACAAGGGTATTTCAAGGCTATTATTCAAAAGGAAAAGATTTCAAAGTGGCCATTTTTGCAAAAACAGCCTTCCGGTGTCCTTTCGGAACATTCGGCTATTTTCAAAAAACAGCATCACTTTCAATTTATTTAAAACTAAATACACATTTTTTTTTGAATTTTTGAAAGGGGTGGTTGGACCCGATGAGGGTTGCCTACGTATCCCACCTAATGGCGAGAATCAAACCTGCGTAGTTCGGTCGGATTATTTTATGACCAATTATTTCAACAAAATTGCTCTTCCTATTTTTCAAATTTTCAAATTTTCGACAGCATTTCGTCAATATTTTGATATTTTTCTATTCCAAAATTCTATTTCTTCTTTTTTTTTCAAGAATTTAACCAATCATCATAATAATAAATAAATGCAACATATGATATGCTCGGTCTTTGATTACCGGGTCACCTGTCCTAGACGGACCCAACCCCTGTGTTGAGTCCCCTAAGTCAAATGCAACGTGATGCAAATAAGCGTTTCCTACTAGGGATCCGGCATGAAGTCATGTTATTCTAAGCTCAAAACCTCGGTACATGGTCTAAACTGTGTATCCAAGTGGACAGCTCGGATTGAGGAGGGGGCTACGTACCGGGGACCCGCGGGATCGTCCGGCTTTGTAACTTATCCTGCCTCTTTTCTTATTTTGGGTATTGACACTAACAAAAAAAGGGAGTCTCAACCAGTAAGCACATCCCCCGGAGGTAAGAAGAGAAGGGTTTTCGGCACAGCTTTATATACAGTTCACGCAATATCAAAGTGGTAAACATATAGCAGTTTGTATATACAGTGCAACTAGTATCAAAGCGGTAGACATGTAGCACATTAATTAGACATATAATAAGATCAGATATAGGCAAAAACAACAATTTAACTGAGCTCGAATTCTTAAACCCTGAACCGAAGTTCTAGGTAATCATCCCCATCTCATCCGCGAGTGTCACACCTCCTTTTTACGCACCCGCGGGGGCGCAAGGGAGTTTTTCCAATTAAAGGACAATCGAAACGGGATCGATTTATTTAATTCAGAGTCGCCACTTGGGAAAATAATGGTGTCCCAAGTCACCGGTTTGATCCCGAACCGAGGAAATTTATGACTCTGTAATATAGTCTGCGAAACTAGAAACCTGGATAAGGAATTCTATTAACCCGGGAGAAGGTGTTAGGCACTCCCGGATTCCGTGGTTTTAGCACGGTCGCTCAACTGCTATTTTTGTCTTTCTTTATCTATGTTCTTTTTATGTTCCGCTTTTCGATTTTTAGAAGAATTACGACGTCACGAAAACACATCTCGAATCACACCGCCACCAGTGCGCCTGTGACCTTAATGCGTTTCAGATTTGCCGAGAGTGATTTGGGTCACATAAATGCGCACCCGTATTTAGGAAAATAATTTTATTTACCAATCGCGCCTAAAGAGTCTATCGTCTTTATTAACTTTGGGAAAGATCATGAAATTCGTTAAACGATCTTTCCGAGTCTAAGTTTTTAAAACAACTAATTTGAGGGCCCCACAATTATTATTTTATTTGGCACGACACACCTCAATTCTGATTTTGATGGTAGCTTGAACTAAACTTTTGGGGTGGCCCGATTCTTTTAAATTTTGACTAGTAAGATTCCATAACATATTTATATTTTTTTTAACTAAATATTTTCATCACATCAAACAAAAATGATGCAATATAAAACAATAAATTCCACGGAAGGAATTCGTTGAAGTTCTAATTGAAACAACATAAAACAAATGTTGTTTAACAACTAAAATAAACTAAGTAACACATATATGACTACATAATTAATGCATGCGGTAATATTGTTAATCAATAGCGACGACCTGAACAGAATTTCTCCATGGCAGCGCAAGAAAATAATGCAGTAAAATCAATATTTAACTGAGGGAACCGTTCCAATTTTCATGAAGCTAAATAAATTCGTACATTCACAAATAATACCTTAACAGAGATAGTGGGAGATACGGACCTTTACAACACTGTTTTGAAACTTGAATAACGGACAAAGATGCGGATGGAACCTCAAAACGATAGCGAGAAAACTCGACACCCAAGTTGGGAGCTACGTTAACTCGATTTGTGGCTGAAATTCACTGCCTCTCTTCCACTCTCGTTCTCTCTGCCGGGTGTGAGTGTGTGTTAAGGCTACTGGTTCGTTTTCGGTGATGGGGTCGTTGATGGTCTTCGTTGCTTCTTCATCCCGAAGAAGGAAAAAGAACTGTGTAGTATATCTCTATCCTCTCTCTTTCTGTTTTTGCATCCGTTTTCTCTCTTTTTTTCCAATTTTCTTCTTTGTTTTTCCAATCTTCTTCTTTGTTTTTCTTTTCTCTTCTGTTCCGTTTTGTTTCCTTTCTTTTTCCTTGTCTCCGTCTCTCTATTCTTTTCCTTCTTCAAAAAATCCTTCCTGCCGTTCTTCTTCTCTTCTTCTTTAAAAAGAAGCTCTATATTAACATTTGTCTTCCTTTAAAAAATGTTGAAGACCCATCCTTTCTTCTGAAGATTCCCACGTGGGAGACCAAGAATCATGGGTCTCCACGTGGGTTTCAAGGGTTATGGGCTTCGTCTCGTGCTCCGTCCGTGTCCCCCACGTGTGGTGGGCTCTGATTATTACGGGCTAGGTCCGAAAATTATAAAACCGGGTAGTTTGAACCCGAATATTATTCTTTGCCCGGAACCGAGAATGAGAACACGGTGTTATTAATTAATCACTACGTAAGCAAAATAACTATAAGATTAATAATTAAAAAAAAATTATTTTTTATATTTTTTCAAAATTAAAGTAACTACAAAATGTTAATGAAACTATTTTTTTTATTATTTTCGTTTTTATAAAAAGATAAAAATATAAAGTACTATTTTTGTATTTTTCAAGTTTAAAATGACTACGAAACATTAATAAAACTATATTTTTGTTATTTTTCATTTTAAGGTAAAAATAAAGTAAAAGAGTCAAATTTAGCTAAAATAGCTATATTAAAACTAAACTAAATATTTTACGCTAAAAATATAAAAAAATCTCGGGTAGGGGCAAAATCACGCATCTACACATATCTAATGTTTTTTTCAATTAGTTTCAGTTCTGGGCAAGCTCCCATGGTTGCTGAAGAGAAAAAGAAGCAAGATTAGGAAAAATTAGCAAGCCTAGAAATAAAAAGGCACGAGAAGAATTTAACACTTACGTGCAAAATTCCACTTTACTGTGAAGTGTACGTTCTTTTCACCCACTAAACCAACAGTGGGATCAACAAAAAACCAGGCATACCAGCCACATTCTTTATCATCCTTGGGACTGACTAAAACCCTCTTACTCCTAGCTATTAAGCCAAACACGTCGTTTCGAAAAATCCTAGGTGAGTAAAGGTGAATCAGGTGGGGAAAAGTGAATTCAACATTTTCCATGTTAGCAAGGTGCCTCAAACAAGCAACAACTCTCCATAAAATCAGACCAATTTGACCCAAACACACATAAAAAAAATGACAAAAGTCTAGAATGACCGGGTCAATGGCCAATTTGAACCCTAGAGTAAAAGGATATGTGTAAACAAAAGAGTATCCTATCAAGTAATATGTGATCTGTTGATTTGAGTTAGGAACGATAATTGGGAAATCACACTCCAATGACAGTCCTTACGAACTATGGGGGATAAAACATCTATGATTTGCGTAGGAAAAGGATCAGCACGTTGTAAAGACTCAATTTGAGACTTAAAGAACTCTCTATCATGGTGAAAGAAAATTTCAGAGCGGATTATTTCCTCAACTAGAGGCTCACGAAGTGGCTCAGAAGATTCTTTGTTCCGAGAAGAACTCTTCTGAGATTGTGAACCCCTAGTCCCGGAAGAGGGACCAGAGCTAGAAGAAGGAGTTGACGTATTATCACGAGCAGATCCAAGGCTATGGAGTTTACCCCTTATTCTATGTCTAATCGGAGCATTAAGGAAGCTATCTAGAATGGGGGTTCTCTTATAGTTAGGATTTGTTGAAGCCATGACAGAGAAGGTTAAAGTGAAATAGAAAATAATAAGGAGGTCTCGAAGGATTAGAGTGCTCGATACGCTTTATGTGAAACAAGACAAAAAGATAAGCTATATTTATACTAATGGGTAACCGACAAAAAGAAAAAGTACGATGATGAGAGAACCATAATGATGATAAATGATGCTTCGTAAAAAGTGAAGCCGGAAACAAAACCTAAGAAAATGCTGCAAAATTGTGCAACCAACGAGAGAATGACACGTGTCTAGTACATTAAAAGGAAGTGACAATTGAAGCGTCAACTCTGTTAGAGCATTAATGGTGACAAAAGTTCTCCTTTAATGAATTTCACTTCCCAAATATTCAAACTGATGAATAAATGGAAAGTGGGGGGATAATCTATATTGGGAAAATTGTATTCACATATATGATAATGTGTCATGACACGTGGAATGATCAATGCGTTATGCTAAGCTACGGTTCAAAAATTATAAAACAGGCACGGGTAAGGAAAAAGGAAGAGGCACGAGACGAGAGGATCATTGCCCGTTCCTGTTTAAGTTTATTTACATACGAGTAATGAGAAGAATGTACCTAGTTAAAGAAAATAGTGCAAATATGGTATGAAAAGGGAATTAAATGTTGAAACCGTTAAGGAATATACACATTCAATGTAATAGTTATGTAATGTAACATTTAATGACATTAATTACTCATAATAGCCTTATTATGACTTAGGCATAAAGTGTATTTCCAAAGATTCCCAAAAGGACATATAAAAGGAGAGATATGTAATTAGTTGAAGGACAAGTGACTATTGAAATATACTTTGATTTATTTTGCTTTCTGAGAATATCATTTTCAAGTTCTTTTCTTTATATATATATTTTTCGATTATTAGTTACCCCATTCTTCTAAATTCTAGCTTTGGCTAAAAATCTATTTTTTGGTTAAACAGTTTTGCCGCGACCAAGGCTTCTAGAGTAAAGAAGAAGAGAGGAAAACACGGACAAGTCAGGCTTTTGAACTTGCACCTTTTTTTCGACCATATCGGTTGGAATATTTTAAAAAAATATTTCTATTTTAATTTTTTTCGACCAAGTTAGTCGAAAATTTAAATCTAGTCAAACTTCGGAATTTTGACTTTTGATGACCTACTGAATCGATCGAAAATTTAATTCTCGCAATTTTGCGCCATAATTAGGGACCAAAATAGTCAATACAAGGTAGAAACAAATTAAGAAAAAAAAACTAATTGTTTTGGTTATTTCCGACTAAAACAGTCCCAATTTCCTGACCTTTTTTCGGGTCGAGATTTTAGCATTTTCTGGTAGTGTTTTTACTTTCCGTTTATCTAAACGAGCCAAATGTCACCATTAAAATTTTAATTATCATTTTAAAGACTGCAAGGTATATATAGCATACCTTAAAAATTAATGTAGTGTTCTCTCTCCAAGTTTGATACGGTATGAAAGAGGGATATATCGCACATGATAGGCTAAATAATAAACTACAAGTGTTTCAAATTTCATCTTTAACAATTCAAGCTTTTAAAATTACATGATTCATATCATGGATTGGTTATTTGGGTTTGAAACTGTCCGTATTTCTGAGATACCAGTGAACTCAGTAGGATATGAAGTATTCTTGTTGATGTTGCAGTTTTTGTACAGTGGACAAGTCTCAATTTCAAAATCCAATTCTTTGTTATATATTCAGACTTCTGATCAATAATGTAGACAGGACTTCAGTTTGCATGGATTGTATACATACATATTTATTACTCCATTCATTTCAATGTATTTGTGATGCAATATTTAATAAAAAGATAAATATTTTTAAAATTTGTGATTTTTAACTATGTCATAATATTTGTATGACTATAACTTTTAATATTTATAATTTTATAAAAGTCATAAGATAGGCGGCCTTCTGTAATATACAATAAATTTTTAGTTTCAATTTGTCAGAATTAACAATATAAACGTAAATAAGCTTCCTTTATTTGTTGTAAAAGTAAGTAAATACTAACAAATATTACAATACTTTATTTAAAAGTGTTATTTATTTTGTCATTTATTATTGAATGTCACTTAATTTACTAAATTTTTTTAAAAATGTCAAAAAATTATTCCTTTTCATCATTATAACATAAGTCACTTTTTAAATATCGTCGTAGCCCAAACTTGTTATAGCGAAAATGTGTGATATGCTCTTTATCTTCTTCTACCCAAATTAAACTAAACTTCTTATAGGGACACTTCGTGGTTATATTCCAAGACAATAAAATACCCACATATTCACACTGTCAAACAAATAAAATATATAGATATTAATCTTATGATAGCTACTTTATTCATCTCAATTTAAATGTTCTTTATCTTCAGTCATCTCATCTGCCACTCTCATGAATTCCTCCGCTGTTGTAGGTGCTTTTTCTTCTGCACGATGTTCGTAATTTTCCTTGATTGATTGTGTATACCTCTGCCCCATCACAGTAAATTAAGCATGTTGTCACGAAACTAAGCTTGTCAAGATTAAAGAAATTAAAAGGATATAAAACCTGCAACAGCTAGCCTCATTCCTAGCAATATCATCTCTCCATCCTAAATTTATGTGACTGGTGTTTAATTCAGCATCAAATTTAAAAAAAGAAATTCTTTTGAACCTTATAGCCTATTTGACCCAGCTTTATTTAGGCCAACAATATTTTTTTTTTCAATTTTTTGGCCAAAAGCATTTCTGGCCAAAATTTGAGGTGTTTGGCCAAGCTTTTGGAAGAAAAAAAATTAGAAGTAAAAATAATATTTTTGAGGAGAAGCAAAAGCGGTTTTGGAGAAGTAAAAAAATAGATGTTCTTTCCAAGAATACTTTTCTAAGATTAATACTTTTGAGAAAAATACACTGAAAAAACAGTTTTTAAAAATTTGATCAAACACTAATTAGTGCTCAAAAATATTTTTTTAATTAATTAGCCAAATACAAACTATTAGTTTTAAGAAAAATACTTTTCAAAATAAGCTAATTTTAGAAGTTTGGCCAAACATACTATTAATATAGTAAAAGAAGATCAATTCAGAAGCCCCTATATTTTAAATTGTTAAATATAGCCAACAGAATTTCATTGGTCTAATTTGGGACGTTAGAATAGATTTTGACTCAATCTAATCAAACATAACAAGATAAAGATTAGAAAATGTCCTTAGATTCATATGTGACTTGTGAGGAGCCGTATCAAAGAGGGATATAATCGCACATGGTAGGCTAAATAATAAACTACAAGTGTTTCAACTTTCATGTTTAACAATTTAAGCTTTTAAAATTACATCATTCATACCATGGATTGGTTATTTGGGTTTGAAACTGTTCGTATTTCTGAGATCAGTCGATTTGAAGTTTACTTTTTCTAATTGAAATATAATACTTTTTTCAGTTATCTATATAGACTATACAACTATTGAAATATAATTCTTTTTTTAGTTATATTATAAATTATACACATAGTATTATACATAAATTATACTCCCTCCGTTTCAATTTATGTGTACACGATTGGGCGTACGACTATTTTAATTAATTTCTTAAACTTATTAATGGATTCAATTTTAAAGATTTTTAAGACTCGCTGTAATTTCAAATCTAGTCAAACATCGGAATTTTGACTTTTATTGACCTACTAAATCGATCGAAAATTTAATTCTCGCAATTTTGCGCCATAATTAGGGAGCAAAATAGTCAATACAAGGTAGAAATAAATTAAGAAAAAAATAAATAATTGTTTTGGCTATTTCCTACTAAAACAGTCCCAATTTTCCGACATTTTTTCGGGTCGAGATTTTAGCATTTTCTGGTAGTGTGTTTACTTTTCGTTTATCTAAACTAGCCAAATGTCACCATTAAAATTTTAATTATCATTTTAAAGACTGCAAGGTATAGCATACCTTAAAAATTAATGTAGTATTCTCTCTCCAAGTTTGATACGGTATCAAAGAGCGATATAATCCACATGATAGGCTAACTAAAACGATATAGATTTGCATGTAAAGGGCATGGTTGCAGATTGAAATAATAAATTACAAGTGTTTCAACTTTCATGTTTAATAATTTAAGCTTTTAAATTGGTATGATTCATACCATGAATTCGTTATTTGGGTTTGAAACTGTCCGGATTTCTGAGATTAGTCGGATTTGTAGTTTACTTCTAATTGAAATATAATACTTTTTTCAGTTATATATATATAGACTATACAACTATTGAAATATAATACCTTTTCTAGTTATATATATATATAAATTCTACACAATTATACACATAGTGTTATATATAAATTATATATACATTACTTTTTTTAAAAATTTAAACGATTGGTTAATTAATTTCTTAAACTTATTAGTGGTTTCAATTTTAAAGATTTTTAAGACTCATTGTGATTTCAAATTTATAATTTCAATATTACCAGTTTATTGAAAATTGAATAAGTTTTTACGTAACGTATCAAAAATATTAGATTTAGTTGAATCCATATAGCTAAACTAAATCTGCAAGTGATTGAGATTTGAGAATATGAGAATCTCGATAGTCCTCCAATAAACAATCACTTCCTAACTACAATATCATCTATTCAAATTATTCAAGTGTTTGTTCCCATTTTTGAATCTAACTCAATATTAATTAATTATGTCGTAACCTATTGAAATTACAACAAATAAAAAGGTTAATAATGATGGTAACTGGTAAGTATCTCATTACAAATACATTACGGATGAAGAAAAGAAATAAAGGAAAAAAAGAAAAAAAGAGAAAATGAAGCACAACCAGACGCCGCGTCTGTTATACAAACGCGCTTCTGTTTTTTGCCATATATTGCATGCAGACTATACTACTTATACAGTCTTTCTCTTCCTCTATAACTCTTCAATCTCTTCCCATATTTATCTCTTTTTATCCCCATATTTATACACATTAATTTTCCTATATTACCCAAAATTACTCTCCCCCAACCCCTCTCCCACACACCCTCTCTTCCTTCTTTTTCGTTTGATATTTTAAATAAAATTTCACACACCTTATAAAAAAATCCTTTATTTATACAACCCAAAGAAGCTTAAAACCCTTTCTCTAAGTCCACTCACATTACTGCTCAAACGCCAAACCAAATCTTTTCTTTTGGTTTCTTGTAACGGCGATGGACCAATGGGGAAGAAGAAGCCTTTATTTTCCGGCGTCTCAACCGCAGCCGGAAGATACGCCGGGAAATAACTCCGACCACCCACCACGTCTGAACGGCTACCCTGGGTTAACCCCCACAAACGTTCTTCCGCTTGCATCGGCCTTCACCGGTTTAAGTCTTACCGGCGATCAGACAAGAACGCCGTCGTTTGGTATTCCTCCGCCGGAGGAGAGTTTAATTGCTGATTTCTTGGACCCTAGAGTTGATAACTTGATGGGCTGTAGTGCCAGTGCTGAGTTGCAACAGGGTTTAATCCGGGTCCACCAGAATAATGGGGCCCACCAGAATCTTAATGTGGGTCCGGGTATTAGGGCAGACATTCGCCGACGAATGTTTCCATGTGACCCACACCTGTACAGTGATGAGTGCTGGAGACGGAACTATGACGTGGCAAACTACAATGGCTTGCATAGCAAGGAACCCATAATACAGAATTCTAGTATTATGTCAAACGGTATTTCTAATTATAACCATAACTGCACGGTTGTACCAAGTTATTTGAAGAATAATCAATATGTTTTATTGGGTGATAATGATTTGAGAGGAAAAGTAGTTGCTTTAGCAAAAGATCATCAAGGGAGCAAAATGCTACAAGTTAAGCTTGAGAAAGGAAATAAGGAAGAAATTGAAGTTGTATTTAGGGAAGTGATTGATTGTATTACTGATCTGTTAAAGAATCAGTCTGGGAGTTACGTTATTCAGAAGCTATTTGTTGTTTGTAATGAGGAGCAGAGGACTAGTATTATTCAGGCTATAACCAGAACTAACCTCCAGTTTGTTAATATATGTTTCAGCCAACATGGGTACGTGTGATAATGTATTGTTTAAATTAATTATATATCTTTTTTTATTAATGTATCTAAGTTTTGTTACAATGGTGTTTAACAGGGCTCGAGCGATGCAGAAATTGTTGGAGAACCTTAGTTCTCCGCAGCAAAAGTCTTTGATAACATTAGCTTTAACTCCAGTTGCTGTTGCATTGGCCAATGATCAAAGTGGTCATCATGTCTTACAATATTGTGTCAAGACATTCCCTATTGAGTACACCAGGGTAAATAATATGCTATTGCTATCTCCAAATGAATCATATATATATATATGTGTGTTGTTTAATTGGATAAATATACTGTGGTATTGTCATTTTCTTCCTGTTTATGCCCCACGTTTTTTTAAATTATACTAATTGAAATTGAGGCTGCATTCTATGTGTCTTTAATAGAGAAACAGTTAAAATATTCATTTTTGTTCTCATTCTTTGGTACACGAGAATATACAATAGCTTCTGGTGTCAGTTACTGTATGTGGAGTAGTGGTATAAAACAACAGCTTTTTTCAACTAGTTACACTAAGCTTGGTACTTCATCTTAAAGTCCAAAAGTTCATTGGTCCTTTTGTCATGTTTACATCGGTGGGTTAGCAAAATTGGATGGGAATTTTCCCTATAAAAGGAGGCCTAATGTTTAGGATTTAAACACACCTCTCATTTGCCGTCTTATCTTCTTAAGGCATTTGTATCTTCTCTCTTTAGTATTATTTCACTTGTATTTGGAGTGGAATAAAATATTGGTTGTGTCCGAGGAGTAGGCAAAATTAGCCGAACCTCGTAAATTCTGGTGTTCTTTATATTGTTGTTTTATTGTCTTATTTATTATTTGGTGGCCGCCATAATTTTGGTATAGTAGTTGTGACTTATTCACACTATATACATTTGGCTTCCGCAACAATTGGTATCAGAGCCAAGGTATTATCTCGGTATGCTCTGTGGTTGCAGCATAGTCTGATCTTCCACATCAGAAAAGATTTATCTTGGTAACTGAGTCAAGGTTCTGTCTCGGTATGCTCTGTGGTTGCAGCTTAGTCTGATCTTCCACATCAGAAAGGAAATAATCTTGATTTGTGTCGTCAACTATTAAATAATATTTATGTCAAAGATGGGAGACAATAAACAAGAAGAATCTACATCAAGTGTCAGCAATACGTCATCGTTGGCATCTTCGCTTATGACAAGAATTGTGTCAAATGCGAAATTTGCGGTAGAAATTTTTGACGGGTCGGGACATTTTGGGATGTGGCAAGGCGAGGTTCTAGATGTCCTTTTTCAGCAAGGGCTAGATCTTGCTATTGAAGAAAAGAGACCAGACGGTATTGGAGAAGAAGATTGGAGAATTATCAACCGTGTTGCTTGCGGTACCATTCGATCCTACCTTGCTAGAGAGCAGAAATATCCATACACAAAGGAAACTTCTGCAAGTAAATTATGGAAAGCACTGGAGGATAAATTTTTGAAGAAAAACGGTCAAAATAAATTGTACATGAAGAAGAGACTGTTTCACTTCACCTATGTTCCTGGTACCACGATGAATGAACATATCACCAGTTTCACTAAGTTGGTCACGGATTTGCAAAATATGGATACAACTTATGATGATGGTGATTTGGCCTTGATGTTGTTGGCGTTACTTCCTGGTGAGTACGAGCACCTTGAAACTACTCTACTCCGTGGAAATGACGAAGTTTCTCTCCGAGAAGTTTGTTCGGCTTTGTACAGCAATGAACAAAGAAAGAGAGAAAAACAGAAGGGCGGAGAAGGAGAAGCACTGTTCGTGAGGGGTCGTCCTCAAAATCAAACGAGGACAAGAAAAGGAAGATCTAAGTCGAGATCTAAACCCAGCAAAGATGAATGTGTCTTTTGTCGAGAAAAGGGGCACTGGAAGAAAGACTGTCCGAAGTTGAATAATAAGGCCAAACATAACAATGGAAAGGCCATTATGGATTCAAATGTAGCTGATTGTGATGATTCGGATTTCTCATTAGTTACAACTGAGCCGTCAACGTCATCAGACATATGGTTGATGGACTCGGCTTGTAGCTATCATATGTGTCACAACATGGATTGGTTTGTGGACTTTCAAGAAGGAGAATATGGAGTCGTCCAAACAGCGGATAACAACCCTCTTACCTCGTATGGAATTGGTTCAATACGATTAAGGAACCATGATGGAATGATCAGAACATTAATAGATGTTCGATATGTACCGGGTTTGAAGAAAAATCTCATCTCTGTGGGAGCTCTGGAATCAAAAGGGTTCAAAATTATTGCAGAAAATGGAGTGATGAGAGTATGCTCCGGTGCACTAGTGGTATTGAAGGCCGATCGGAAGAACAATAACTTGTACCGTTATCTCGGTAGTACAGTTATTGGGACAACGACAGTGACGTCCGGTGACAACAAAGAGGCAGAAGCAACCAGGCTGTGGCACATGCGCTTGGGATATGCTGGAGGAAAATCCTTGAAAACTCTATCAGATCAAGGATTGTTGAAAGGGATAAAGGCTTGCAATTTGGAGTTTTGCGAGCATTGTGTCAAAGGGAAACAGATAACGGTTAAATTTAGTACAGCAATCCATAATACTAAAGGCATTTAGGATTATGTACACTCTGACGTTTGGGGTCCTTCCAAAACACCTTCGTTGGGTGGGAAGCACTATTTTGTGACCTTTGTTGATGATTTTTCCCGAAGAGTATGGGTGTATGCAATGAAGAGCAAAGATGAAGTGCTGGGAATTTTTCTCAAATGGAAGACGATGGTGGAGAATCAAACGGGCAGGAGGATCAAGTGTATTCGCACAGACAATGGAGGTGAATACAAAAATGATCATTTTATTAAGGTCTGTGAAAATGATAGCATTGTCCGACACTTCACTGTTAGACATACACCGCAATAGAATGGAGTGGCAGAACACATGAACCGGACCTTGCCGGAGAAGGTACGGTGTATGTTGTCCAATGTTGGCTTGGGCAAAGAATTTTGGGCTGAGGAAATCATATATGCATGCCACCTCATTAATTGCTTACCATCTACTGCTATTGATGGCAAGACACCATTTGAAAAGATGGTATGGAAAGCCTGCTATAGATTATGACTCTTTGCACGTATTTGTCTCAACTGCATATTATCATGTGACGGAGTCAAAATTGGATCCAAGGGCAAAGAAGGCTATTTTTATGGGGATTACTTATGGAGTCAAAGGACATCGCTTATGGTGTCCTATGACAAAGAAAGTAATATTCAGCAGGGATGTTACCTTCGATGAATCTTCTATGGTAAACAAGGTAACAAATGAAGATACCAAACGAGATGATGGTACCTCTAAGCATGTGGAGTTTGAGGGAAAATTTATTTTCCCTACACAAGAAGCAGGGGAGGAAACAAATGAAGATTAACCTCTGGAAGGAGAGCCAGTAGAGGAGATTACAACTGAGGAACCTCAACAACAACTTGAATCAATAGCAACCAGCATGCCAAAACGGAAAGTAACGAAACCTGTTCGTCTCGTAGAGACAGTTGCTTGTGCAACCGCAATTGCAGCTGATGATGTTCCTTCCACTTATAAAGACGTAGTCTAAAGTTCAGAAGAAGATAAGTGGAGGATTACCATGAATGATGAATTACAGTCCCTTCATCAGAATCATACATGGAGATTGGCCAATCTCCCGAAGGGAAAGAAAGCAATTGGGTGCAAATGGGTATTTGCAAAGAAGGAAGGGTTTCCTAACCAAGTAGATGTTCGCTACAAAGCAAGATTGGTGGCCAAAGGATATGCTCAAAAGGAGGGAATTGATTACGATGAAGTATTTTCTCCAGTTGTAAAATATTCCTCCATTCGAATTATGTTGGCTTTGGTAGCACAATTGGATTTGGAACTAGTTCAGATGGATGTAAAAGCTGCGTTTTTACATGGAAACTTGGAGGAGGAAATCTACATGACTCAGCCAGAAGGATTCAAAGTTGTTGGAAAGGAAAATATGGTTTGCAAACTTGAAAAATCGTTGTACGGGTTGAAACAATCTTCTAGACAATGGTACAAGCGATTTGACAAGTTTATGTTGCAGCAAGGGTACAAGAGAAGCAAATACGATCATTGTGTGTATTTGCGCAAGCTTAAAAATGGTTCATTTATATATCTTCTCCTATATGTTGATGATATGTTGATAGCTTCCAAGAATTCGGAAGAAATTGATAAGTTGAAGATTCAACTGAAGAAGGAGTTCGAGATGAAGGATCTGGGTGAGGCGAAGAAAATTCTTGGCATGGAGATAATAAGAGATAGACGTTCAAAGAAACTCTGTTTATCTCAGAAAGAATATTTGAAGAGAGTACTACAACGTTTTGGCATAGATGACAAGACTAAGCCAGTTAGTACTCCACTTGCTCCCCGTTTTAAGCTAAGTACTACTATGTCGCTATTGGATGAAGCTGAACAAGAGTATATGTCAAAGGTACCATACGCAAATGTTGTTGGTAGCTTGATGTATGCAATGGTCTGTACGAGACCTGACATTTCACAAGTTGTTGGAGTTATTAGCAGATATATGCATAATCCAGGAAAGGAGCATTGGCAAGCTGTGAAGTGGATTCTACGGTATATTCATAATACTGTAGATGTCGGGTTAGTTTTTTGAGCAGGAAGGCAATCAGTCTGTAGTTGGATATTGTGACTCAGATTTTGCGGGTGATCTGGACAAACGAAGATCGACTACTGGTTATGTGTTTACTTTTGCAAAGGCACCAGTTAGTTGGAAGTCTACTTTGCAGTCAACAGTTGCTTTGTCTACAACAGAGGCGGAGTACATGGCTATTACAGAGGCTGTGAAGGAGGCAATTTGGCTTCAAGGATTGCTAAAGGAGCTTGGTGTTGAACAAAAGGGTATCACAATTTTTTGTGATAGTCGAAGTGCTATTCAATTAGCGAAGAACCAAGTTTATCATGCAAGGACGAAGCACATTGATGTTCGGAATCACTTCGTACGAGAAATCATAGAAGAAGGTGGAGTTACGGTGAAGAAAATTCATACTACGGAGAATCCTGTTGATATGCTGACAAAGGTGGTGACTGCGATCAAGTTTCAACATTGTTTGGATTTGATCAACATTGTTGAACACTGAAGATTGAAGATGAAGACACAACCAAAATTTGTTATAGAGAGAAAATTGAAGATGTAGAATTTTTGTCAAGGTGGAGATTTGTTGAAGTTTGACAAAATTTCATCCCACATCGGTTGGGAAGTGAAGTTGGGGGGATTTTCTCCCTATAAAAGAAGGCCTAATGTTTAGGATTTAAACACACCTCTCATTTGCCTTCTTATCTTCTTAAGACATTTGTATCTTCTCTCTTTAGTATTATTTCACTTGTATTTTGGAGTGGAATAAAATATTGGTTGTGTCCGAGGAGTAGGCAAAATTAGCCGAACCTCGTAAATTATGGTGTTCCTTTTATTGTTGCTTTATTGTCTTATTTATTATTTGGTGGCTGCCATAATTTTTGGTATAGTAGTTGTGACTCATTCACACTAAGCTTGGTACTTCATCTTAAAGTCCAAAAGTTCATTGGTCCTTTTGTCATGTTTACCAATGAATGGACTAAGATTAAGGTTAAAGTTGTTAATAGAAATTAAGCATATGGACTGGTATTCTGAGTTAGGATAAGAAATGGGCAGCCTGGTGCAGAAAGCTCTATTGCATAAAAATATAAATTGTGGATCCTTCTCTTATCGAGATAATT
>JASVEL010002030.1:0-116341 GCA_032618575.1 Nicotiana noctiflora | reverse complement strand
GAGTAAGTATTTTTTCGAGTTCCAAACCTACTTAAAACTCTCTCCTCGTTTCCTATATTTCAGGGTTCCAAGTGTCCAACCCCCGCTTTAATGTATAAAAGCTGCATTGCCTAGCAAATCTTAAGTTCACAGCAGGCTGCAGCCCCACAGTTATCAGCATATATACATTACTACAGCCTGCCGAGTCGTGCAGAAAGTGAAGTCCTATTCATTCACCTTTACTCTTTTTCCTTTTGGAATAAAGAATAACATGTGTCTTGTTCAACGTTTACCGCTGCCGAAAAAAGAAAAAGAGGTGGTCAGATGTCGGGTGAATCTACCGAACTAAATACTCTCTCCGATTTAAAATAAGTGATTTTTTTGGATATTTTTACACATATTAAGATTACCTTTTACCATTAATTAACAATAGAATTGACCATTTTAATCTTACTATCTCACATAAACACTCCTAACACATATTCCAACACTATGTAAAAATAACATGATTAAGTCATTCTTGAAATCTGAAAAGTTCACTTATTTTAGACCACAAAAAAAAGGCGAAAAAATCACTTATTTTGAACCGGAGGGAGTATTGAGTTCACGTTCAATGTCATAAATAAGTAGTCTGAGTATTGAGTTCACGTTCAATGTCATAAATAAGTAGTCTATGCAGCTATACTCTATGCCACTACATCCACTGGTCTAAATAAGTAGGAATTTGAGGCCAAATATTTGCTCATTGTCACAAAAAACAAGCTTAAATAGTTCAAATATCGTGAATAATTTGTTAAAATAAAATGGTATAAATATATCCTAATTGACTAGCAAGCTTTCACTTTCAGATTCTAATGCTAAGTATATATATAGAAAAGGATTATTCTAATGCTAATTATTTAAGGAAAAATTGGCCTTAATGAATGATGGTGATTGCGCATACGTGTGACTTGTGAGCCTGTGTTCCAATTTCAATGCATTACTGGGCGCCATTTGCATTCAAGTATTGCAATCATCATATCTAGAAAGACACTGTATTCATCCTTTCTATTGTCAAGATTCTCAACACAGAACAGAAGCAAAAGGCAAAATAGAAAATTACTAGATTTTATTTGCAGCTAAAATGCAAAAAAAAATCCAGCAGCAAGCGTGCTCCCTT
Organism: Nicotiana noctiflora; assembly: GCA_032618575.1. Classification (NCBI taxonomy): domain Eukaryota; kingdom Viridiplantae; phylum Streptophyta; class Magnoliopsida; order Solanales; family Solanaceae; genus Nicotiana; species Nicotiana noctiflora. The sequence continues at coordinate 115,203 of JASVEL010002030.1, read as the reverse complement.
ACCATAATCACTCATAATTATGCCTTGTTCACGAACAACCCTACTGCAAAATTATAAATTGCCCATACTTTTCTTAGCAGCACTAATCATCACTATCCAAAAGAACAAGAATTGAGTTTCAGACCTTAAGCGTGGGCCAGCGACAAACAACATGTACCTTTTTACATTCGCATGCTATTGGATACTGTTTTTCAACAGCCTATGATACATGATATGGAGTTACTATAATTCAAAGTCTTCACAGAAGGAACTAAAATGAAAAAGGAAAAAACCTACATTATTAGCCAGAAATGCAGATTGATAGAGTTGATTCCACAAAGGGAATCTTAATTGAAACAAGAAGATATCCTATGAATATTTACAGATTGAGATAAGACTTTGTATAAAACCTCAAAATTCCTCAATCATCTGACCCCTAGCTTTACTACTTTACCTGGTTCTGTCAGCCTATTTATACCAACAAGACCTAAACTCTTACGAAATTAGTGGAAGATCTAATAATTCATCTTCAATACAATGTTATTGACATTGCCGTCACGTGATTTATCCAGAGCAGCAACCTTAGCTCGGTAAGCTGCAGCAGCAGCGGCAGCCACATTAGACTTTACCCGTTCTCCCTGAGAAAGCTCACACGCTTCGCCAATTGAACTGAATCTTAGCTCGGCTGGAGGAATAAAACACTCTTCTGATAGGCCCGGAACATTGAATGCCACTTCTTCAATAGTCCAGGCTTCTTCCATCCTGGTCTTGGTGTGACTCATAGCTGTTTCACCAAATCGGAAAAGAGTTACAACAGATCGCCCTGAGTGAGCAATCATGATCCCCTCAACAGGCCTGTAATCTTCAAGGAATGAATTGATTGTCGTCTCCCAGTAAACAGCATCGCCCCCATTTGTTTGGATTCGGGTCAAATGTGAGTCTTCCAAGTGTACAAGAAGTCCTGTTCTCTGGCTAAAATAGCCAAATAAGACATGCCTAATGATCTCTGCTGGTCCTTCGCTCCTGGCTTTCAATGTATGTGGATCGGCACAAAGTTTAAGAATAAAGCAATCCTCACCATTGACCTTCTTTTCTCCCGTGCATTTTGCACTAGCAAACATGTTTGCAGTAGTTCTTGGATCAAGTCCCTACAAGTCCAGTTAGGGACAGGGGTCATTTACTAAAGTAAAGGGGCCACAAAATACCGTAATGAAGTTGTTAATCCAAAATGTACCTGAAGTGCACGCCGCAATGGTCTAACTGGTCCTTTTGCAGCATGTGCACCGAGCCAAGGGGTATGCCTCCACACAAGTTTCCCATTGCAACCAGCATGAACCTTACTGCTACCAAGCGCAAGCTCCACATACCACATGTCCGGGTTCATTTGCCAGAGAACAAATCCTCCAGACTCAGCAGTCTTAGTCGAATTCCTGCTCTTTATTACCTTCGTAGCCGTCTCAATATCTGATGCCAACATCCTCACCTTTCCCATCGCATAAGCATTATAAATCGTGTTTTGAAGTTTCTGTCCTCCAGAGGCTGCAGTATACTGCTGCAATATATACTGAGCGGACGAAGTCTCCTGCAAATTAAAAATAACACACACTTCAATTAACTAAGCCTAATACCAAAATAAATTCATAGTCATACATAGTGGCGGAGCCAGAACCTTCATGAAGGTGTTCAAAAAAAAATTTGTAGCTAGTAGGAATTGAACTCATGACCTTATTGTAAATTTTGAACACCCTTGACCACTACACTACACTTTTGGATAGTGTTAAGGGTGTTCAAAACTTAATATATAGAGGTAAAAAACAGATTTTACCTTATATATATAGTGTAATTTTTGGCGAAGGGTGTTCGGATGAACACCCTTGCGCCCCCCTAAGTCCGCCCCTGGTCATACATATATAATCAATTTGCAAAAAGATGAGAACTAAAAGCAACGGCAGAATTCAAACAAGGACCACCATCACGATACTATGCCCAATTATCCTCACATTGCATTAAATGAAGAGACTGATAGTCCACCAACTAAGGTAAGGGGCTATATCCAGATAGTCACTCCAGCCCTCAAAAACACATAAATGAAAATTTCAAAAAAAAGAAAGAAAAGAAGAAAGAACTCAATGGAGTCCATTCTTGTTTTTGGACTCAATGGGGATGTAGCAAAATGTAGCTAATAAAAATATTAACTCCTCTATCTAAAAATTTATGTTCACATACAGACTTGCCAACAAAAATGCCACAATCAATTTCTCCATCATGCATTCAAAGAGAGGCCAAAACAGCTATAATTGGTAAAAATACAAAATGACAGGATAGCATAAACCAAATGTCTCAGTTTCATACAGTTATTAATTCAATGAAGTCCAAAAAATTACTTAATTTAGAAAAAACCTGAAAACAACAATTTGTTGGAATTGAACCATTTTACAACATATACCTTAACACTGACAACCACCTTTTTTGTCATATCTCACCCACAACACAAAAATAAGAAACAAAAACATTATTATTTAACAGCCAAAATTTGTAACAGCATAATAAAAGAATATATTACAAAAAAAATAAAAATTAAAACTTTTGAAATTTGTGGTCTTAATTGCTACAAAACTTTTAAATGTTTAGCTATAAAAATTTATCTTAAAAGTGAAAGTGTAAAATTAATTGTTACCAAATGCAGAAATGTGTAAGAATGAACTACTAACAAGGAAATAGTGAGCAAAAGATACTAACAATGGGAGTGTCTTTGATGCTGAGATGAGGCAAAGGGTCATTGTTGCTAACATGCACCGGGGCAAGCGGCGCACCCAAGACACCAAGAAGCAACCTCAGATCCGACCGTTGTAAACCCGACCCGGAAGTTGAAACAGAAGGCGCCCGACATAGTTGACCTTTCATCCACCACCTCTCAGACTTGGAGTCCCCAACCTCCGACCCGTTCGGATCCGGACCTTCCATCAACGGCGACAATGTCTCAACACATGGCCTCAGACTACCCGATCTTGAAATGTACACTTCCGGTGGTTGCGCGTGACCTCCTTTCCGTCTTCGGAGTAGACCCGAACCCGAAGGTGATGGGCTTCTTCCTCTGGACTTACCCGGTGATAATCCCCTAACAACTTCATCTTTCAGTGCTGAGAAAAACCCTTGTTTCTTCTCCATTTTGTGCTCCAAAACCCCACTGAGAAGTGAGTAGAAAAGACTCAAATAAGGAGCCTAAGAGGGGAGAGTATGTAGATGCAGCAGAAATGCAGAGAAGGTGTTTGCTAGTTGGTCTCACTGAAAAAGGCAACTAAAGAGAGCAGAAGAATACAAAGGGTGGGTGGGGGAGGGGTTGAGGAGGGGTAGGGGAGGGGTATGCCGTTATGAAGCAGCAAAACATTTCCATGCTTTTGCGTTTATATAAGCGTATAATATGTAAAGTTTTGAACCTCTAGGGGCACTCCTAATCTACTCATCATTCCCTAGATTTATTACACCAATACATTTTATAATGACACATTTAACCTAGGATCTAATGTTTTATTTTTCCTTATTAAAATGATTAATTGAGTTAGGAAAAAAGATTGTGAAATTCGAAATGCATACGAAGATTGTGTTTACTAGTGTTATTAAATTTTTATCCTAATCTATTCTAGTCGTGACTGAATGACATGCATTACACTAAAGATACAACTAACAACGGTTTCAGCAATTTCTTACCAGTGAGTTGTGGAGAGGCAATGACAAAGTCATACTCCCTTGTAAGAAAATTATACTATATACTAGTTAGATATCCCTTGATTTTTCGGTATACATAATTTTTTATATTTTGACAAACCTTAGTGTTTGACTCAATATATTAATGAATATTTATGAATTCAAAACAATCAATGTAAATGAAGGGCCAATCATAGCAAGTCGTAACACATCCAAAATTTTACAAGGGAAAAGATAATGAAAATACTTGTGTTAGTAACAGAGAGTATCAGTGATCTTTATTCATGATAATAAAGTAGTCTGCCTCTCCATGAAGAGGTTCAGAGCTTTACAATCATGTTTCATTCGATCTACCCTCCTTCTATTTTTTTGTCTTGGGTTCTCACTCTGTGTTTTACTCTATTTTTTTAGAGTCCCCATGGGGAGAGAGTGGAACCTCTTTTCCTAGCTCCTCCTTTGATATTTACAAGTATTACTGTATGAGTTGACCTTTTGGGGTCGGGCACACGTTAGGAGGTTATTTTGGACATATCTGATGAGTCCTGACCTCAATAGTCGTTCTAGGTGGATACGGAAAGCTCCCTTAATCAGAAGTGATCATGGCACCTTTTACGCTTACATTAGTCAAAAGGAACGATTAGTTTTGTTGATTATCGTAAAATCGAATTATGACTCATACACTCCTTCGCAAGAAAATTATACTATATACTAGTTAGATATCCTTATTGTTTTATATATATTTATCATATGTTGACTCCCTTAGATTTTTTGGTATACATAATTTTTTGTATTTTGACAACCCTTAGTAAAAATTCGAATTCGCAACTATGGAAAAGGTAAATATAGCCTTATCCTGAACCTAGAAGGACATAGATGCTATTTCCGATAAAATGGAAAAAAATTGCTTACATTTTTAACTAGTAAGTTTATAGACTAAACTCAATGAAACCCACTAAAGTGAAAATATTGATATACAAATTCCTTCTAATTTAGTACTAGTAGTAAAACATGAGGTACTATCACCAAAAGTTATAATGAAGTAGTAACAAACGTTAATCTTTTAACTCAAGATTTCAAATTTAAAATTAAGAATGAAATCATCATTAATTAGAAGCGCTCTGAGTTCACATTAGTAGACGAAAAAACAAATATGAGGGTAAAAATGTCATTTAAGAAAGGTGTATTGGGTGGGGTGAAGTGTCAGTAGCCAGGTAGGTGTACACACAGAGACGTATGAAGGAGGAGAAGCACAGTATTAAGCTCCCAAATACTGTATAGAAGAAATGAGTGAAAGTTTGTTATTTTAGGCGCCTTCTTCTTTTGTCCTTTTTCACCTTACGCTTTCATTGGCTGGGTTGGGTAAAGTAAAAATACTCGTTTTATCACTTTTCCTTTTTTATCTTTGCTTTTTCTTTATTTTTGGTTGTATTTAAGCATATAAATCTGGAAAAATCTGAACTTTCAATCAAATGGTAAATCTTTAATAATGATGTTAGTAAATTGAAGAGTTTTTTTTTTATCTTTTGTAACAAACTGGAAAAATCAATTTGGTTGTATTTAAGTATGATCTTTTGGCCGGAAACAGCCTCTCTACCCTTTTGGGTAGGGGTAAGGCCTGTGTACGTATTACCCTCCCCAGACCCCACTTTGTGGGAACATACTGGGTAGTTGTTGTTGTAAGTATGATCTTTTGCAAAATCTTTTAACATTTTTAGTCTGTTTGGTAGTACTTGGGCTGTTTGGTATAAAAAAAATGGGGGATTGTAAATTACAAAAAAAATAATGATATTAGCAAATTGAAGATTTTTTTATGAAATGTTTGAATAATAAAATTAATGATAATGTCAAAGAGTTGTAATTGGTAATAATAAAATAAGTAAGTAATTAAAATAATTGTAAGGAATGTAACTTCTGACCACAATTGAGTAAACTCGTTTTTTATTTTTATTTTAATGTAAAATGTGTCTTTAGAAAATACATTATGGTAAATGGTAATAAAACACTAAATAACTTTCTAGCAAAAAATATTTCTTGTAAAATGACTTCCTATCATAAGGGCGGATCTAATATTATCGTATCAGATTCAGCCGAATTCAACACCTTACGCATAATGCATAAATTTGTGAGTAAAACTATTAAAATTTATTTTATGAAATTCTCTAAAATATTTTCATACCCAACATAAAAGTACTACTATTAAACAAGGGCGTGTGGGAAATGAATTTGCAGGGTAAAGGAAGGATGAAGGTAGAGCAGCTGATAAGTTATAATCGTGAACCGAAATGACAGTGAAACGGCTGCTTCTATTTTTTCATTTTTCCATCCGTTGTTCGATAACCGTATTGAAGCCCAACTATAATTGGATTCGCGATGCGTAGGGCCTCATTCGGGAAAAGCGCTCCCTACCAAGAATTTATATACCTAGTAACCTAGGGCTCGAATGTGAGACTTCTGGTTAAGGGAGGAGCAGTCACATCCGCTGAATCACATCCTTTGGTTCTACATACATCCACATGAAACGGTCAAATATTTATCTTTGAGTATAATTTCAATTTGCAGGTACAGTTAAATCTCTATAACAATCTCATTTGTTTCGGTTATTTTTGAATGTTACAGCGAATTACTATTATAGAATATATATAATAAAATGGGTTCCAAAAGAATTTGAATTTTATAGAGAAATATTTTTATATAAAGATGTAGTTAGAGGGTCTGATTGTATATACCTTTATGACTAACAAATCTAAAATTTTGATTCATGAGTAAAAGCAAATAACAGGGATAATTGGTGAGAGTTGCTTCAAGTTTAATTGATTTTAAAAAAAAACGTATAAGTTGAGAAATTGATGTAAAGGCTGAAATGATGCTGACAAAATCAACAAGATTTTTAGGTATTTGTAGGAAAAAGGAGAGCTTAGAAGCTAAGTACTCTATTTTCATGGATGTCGTCCTCACTCATCAAAAACATTACTCTTATTTCCTCCGTCCCAATTTAATTTTGATTTGACATCAGAAACTTTATAATTTGTAATTTAAAATAAGCCTTAGACATGTAGCCACAAATCATCTCATTTATGATAAAATAAAAATTTGATGTTAAAGTGTTTATAAAAAATGTGACTTTTTTTTGGGACAAACTAAAAAGAAAAAAGTAACAGATAAATTGAGACAAGAGAAGTATTAATTATGTTAACCAAAGCTTATACTCTCTCCGGCCCATTGTAAGTGATACTCTCTCCGGTCTAAGATAAGTGATTTTTTAGATGTTTTCGCATAAATTAAGAAATCTACTTTCTAACATTAATTAGTTCTATAATTGACCATATTAACCTTTACTATCTCACATAAACACTCCTGACACATATTCTAATACTATTTACTCCAAGGACAATATAGGAAAAAATAATTAATTCATTCTTGAAATTTAAAAAAATATTTATTTTGGACCACAAGAAAAATGCCAAAATAGTACTTATTTTGGACCGGATAGAGTAATATATCTTTGGCACACCCACTAAGAAAATACGAACTCCTTGAGAAAAAAGTTGTATTCGCTTAATTAACCTCAATTAATTATTACCTTAACATTGGAATATGTAAATAAGGGCAAATTTTAGTAAACAAAATTAATTCCTTCTTGATTATGTAAATGGACACTTATTTGACCAAAATAAAAAAGTAAAATGATCACTTATTATGGATTAGAGGAAGTAACTATCTTATATCTGGAGTTAATTTGATATTAAGTTATTTTAGTTATAAATAAAATACCTAGTTAAAAATATATTATATAGTATATAATATAGAATGTATTATATAAATATGAAGATTTATATAATATCAAAGGCATAATAAATTTTTCAAATAAAAATATTATAAAATCTGGCAAATATAACTTTTGTGATAACTAGAGCAAAATAAATGATTTTTATATAATAAAAAAGAATAATAACTATAATAAACAAAAATAAAATAATTTTTACGTAACAAAAAAAAAAGAAAAATAACTTTGACAAACATAAAAATCAAATGGTCATACTTATATCACTCTAGTACAACACAAATCGTCCGTATACCCACGTAGCAACTATCTTATTTGTTTCCCATTTGGGTGACTTTTGTTAAGATATATATCTACCAACTTTGTTTATATACATTGTTTGCGAATTTGCAATAGGAATCAAAGTTAGATAGTTTTATTCAAAAATCTTTGCGCCCATCGCGCCGTGGTGCCTACTTTTTGTCGTCCTCTCAGAATCGCAGGATGCTATACTAATATAATTAGCGGATTCAATATTTAAAATTCTATGGGTTCAAACCTATTATATTTTTAAAGTTATGAGTTTATATTTATTATTTTTATAATTTTAATAAATTTTTATATATAAATTTTTACTCCGCATTAAAAGTTATGGGTTTAGTTGAACCCGTGGACAGTAGACTACATCCACTTCTGAATATGATATAATCATATAATACTTCACATATTCTTTTTAATTTTCACCACAATGTATTTCAAATAAAATTTACCAACTCCAATGAATTTCTTTTACTTTCTTTTCCAAATTACCAAAGAAACTCTACATAGTGTAAACATTTACCTGAACATTTAAGCAGTTTAACTTTGTAAGTACGTTTCATATTCTCATCGAGTAAAGTATAATAATGACGTTTTTTTCCTTTTGATATGTCTTTAACATTAAATATTCAAGTTTATTGGCTCAATTAATTTGGATTTATACGGGATAGGTTCACTAAAAAATATAATTCGCTAAATTATACTTGAATTTAATTAAGACTTAATTTAGGCTGAGTAATATCAAGCATTGTGGTCAATGCGCATGCAGTCACGATTCAAATTGATGGCACTTATTGTCGCTCCAATAGACCTTAAGAATTTGTCTGTTTGGCTATGCAAAACAAGAACTACACGGATGAACTTTTATTGTGCCTTATAATAAAAAATTTCACTTTTCTCTCCTATTTTGAAGTAGAATTCGCCGTGAACTCAACTTCTCGGATATTATATTGTAACAGTCCAGTCAACTAGTCATATTATTTATTTTGGGTGTAGGCCAGTACAATTTTAAAATGCTATCACTTTTCCGCGCCCTAGGTCGCTATGAGATTGACTTGGGGTGTCAAGAAAATGAGCCCTAGAACATAAAAGATGCTGGTGTCCTAGAAGTTTATCTGATGAAAGGAACCGACTGTGGAAAAGGACTAATTACGTTGACTTAGTTAACCACATGACATTGATAAATGATGAGAATGCAAAATGGTGAGTTCATTTGGCTGAAATATATGGAATTTGATGGACAATCACAATCACGCATGTACCTCATTATTACTCTTCTATATAGAGGAGCCTCACGGTTAATTTACAGCCTACATCTCAAACACAAGTTGACAACTATTTCTAAGAACAAAACAAAGAATATTTGGTCCATTCACACATTCTGTGTGCATAGGTAAAGACTTTTAACGTGGCCAAGAACATGATGTAGGTGCCATGAGAAATTAATCACTAACATGAAAAGTGTTGTTTGTAACCAAAGTTAGGATAATTAACTACATTCTTGAGTGCGTGCCAACTTATGAAATCAATTTGTAGTTTACTGTAGGTTTTTGTGGCCAAAGAAATTTAAGGAAATTGAAAGTGTATAAACTAAATTAACTATTTCTCGATGCTTATATAATTGGAGTCATTTATATGAATCATCTCTTTTCATCTCAAAATAGTTGTGGGCGATTATAAGAATTTGTGTTTTAGTCAAGTCTTTTTGGACCATCCACTTTCTCTACGTGTAAAATTGAGGCAAAATTTTCCCCGATTGCCCAATCAGGAAATAAGAGGGAAGTACCGTTCGACGCGACTACAAGCAAGGCTGAAGGACCCCTCGTATCGGAGGAGTGAACGATATTTTTAGGATGGGCACGACAAAATAATGGACTAGACCAAGTAAAGTTTTAAGACTAGGGGAAAGGGTGAATGATTATGCATGACAAGTAGGGAGCCGTAATATTCCTGCTCAACCGGATATTACAGCGTGAATCCCGTCTGATATCAACTGCGGATTGGCATTTACCGGGAATTTTTTTTTAAACCTTATTTAGACTTGTACTACAACTGAAATTTCCCTACTATATAAAGGGAAAAGTTTCTTTTATTTTGACACACTATTGACAGGAACTATCTTGATCATTCTGATCCCATTCTCCGAGCAAAATGCTTTGAACTCTTGGCTATCATACTCTCCTCCATTGTCAGACTTCAGACATTTTAAATTTAGACTTGTCTGATTTTCAACTTCAGCTTTCCATCTTTTAAAGGTAACAAATACATCAGATTTATTTTTCAGAAATTAAACCCATACCTTTCTTGTGGAATCATCAATGAAGGTGACATAATAGCGTGGGCCTCCTAGAGAAGTTACAGGAGCTGGTCCCCACACATATGTATGCACTAGTTCCAGCTTCTCTTTCTTTGGCGTCCTTCCCACCTTTGAGAAACTCTCTTTTGTTTCCCGTAAATGCAATCTTCGCACAAACCTAATTCAACATGTTTTAGGTTTGGCAACTTTTCTTTGGATGCCAAAAGCTTCATTCCCTTCTCACTCATATGCCCGAGCCTCCGGTGCCATAATGTTGTGTCACGACTATGATCAATTGTTGCTATAGTATCTCTTTCTATTGCAGTTGCATACAATGTTCCCCTTTTGAATCCTCGTGCCCCAACCAAATTCCCTTTGGTTATCTTCCACGATCTGTTGCTGAATGTTGTTGTATATCCTTCACTGTCAATCTGACCCATAGATATCAGATTTTTCTTAAGGCCAGGAACATATTGTACATTTTGTAATTTCTATAGCTTGCCTTGTGAAGTCTTTATATGAACTTCACCTTTTCCGGCAATGTCGAGAGATTCGCCGTCTTCTAGATAAACTTTCCCAAATTTTCTACCAATATAATTATGCAATAATTTTTTGCATGATGTAGAGTGAAAGGATGCACCTGAGTCCAGAATCCAAGATTCGGTTGGACTGTCTGCATAATAAATTGGTGCATCACCGACTTGTTTAGCAATTACATTTGCTGAATTTTCTTCCTTTTTCTTCTTTGGTTCTCTACACTGGCTAATGTAGTGACCTTTTTATCGCAATTCCAACAAGTAATGTCCTTGCGATTTTTGGATTGTCCTCTTCTCCTTGACTTTGATCTGCCACGACCATGACTCTATCCTCCTTGGCTGATTCCCCCCCTCCCAATTTCGGTACAAAAAGCAAATCCTGGGGAATCACTTGATTCTCTTCGGCGAGTATCTTCGCTTAGAACCAAGTCTCTAATATCACTCAGTTTGAGTTTGGTACTTCCTAATGAACTGATAGCTGCAGTTACTGTTGCAGACCAACTCTCCGGTAGAGATGATAGTAGAATCAACGCCCTTATTTCGCCATTAATTGTTATATCAACAGAACTCAACTGAGTTAATATTATATTAAACTCATTGATATGTTCCGTGACTAATCCACCTTCTGTCAACTTTAAGTTGAACAATCGACACATCAAATAGACTTTATTTGAAGCAGATGGCTTCTCGTACATATTTGATAACGCCTTCATCAGGTCAGAATTGGTTTTCTTGTTAATGATATTAAATGCCACATTTCGTGTTAGCGTCAAACGAATCACACCAAGAGTTTGGCGATCTAATTGATCCCAATTCGTTTTGGCCATAGTCTCCGGTTTCACCTCAGTCAGAGGTCAGTATAATTTTTTCTGGTACAAGTAATCATCTATTTGTATTTTCAGAATCCAAAATCTTTGCTATTGAACTTGTCAATCTTAACCTTCCCTTCTTCCGTTGCTATTTTTCACAAAAAATAATTTATGTGAATAATAACGATGATCAATAGTATCACATTATTCTTGTGAATACTACCTGCACCAATACTGTACTTTTCTACCAGAAATATATTGTCTGTGCTCTGATACCGGTTGTTGGGAAGCGAGTCAAGGTAATAGAAGGGAAATAATATTTAGGAGAGAAAAGCAATAAATTGCATAAGACAAGACAAGATTTACGTGGTTCGACAATTTTTTGCATACTCCACGGCCACACAAAGAATAGCTTTTTATTAACTGAAGAGAGAAAGAAGAAGTTTTGGGATGTTCTACAAATGAAGATGGAGATCTCTATTTATAGGCGTTTGAATGCCCTGCCGAGGTAAGAGCTTACATCATAATAGTGACATTGTATGATGTATATGGGTCAGGTAACAATGGCTGACCATGAACAAGAATATTGCCTGTAGGGCGAGTTTATGAGCCCAATTATGCATACTTGCTTGTGCCTGACGGGCTGATTTTTGTGCTGACTTGCACTATCTGTTCCGCATTAGTTGCTTAACTGTTGAAAAGAGGATATTTTGAAAAGAGATTTTTAACTGAGCCGGACATTTTTTAAAGGTTTCTAAAACGGGTTGTACTGTCCTATATAGCATGATGGAGTGCTCTTATGTAATTTCTTACCACTCAATATTATTTACTCTTATTACCACTCAGTCGAAAGTACTCACTTTAGTACCCGCGCCTCGCGTGCAGTTGCAGGTAATTGACAACCCGGTAGCGGGTTTCGAGCTGATTGAAGATTTGTTATCATAGCGGAGCCGAGTGACCGCTAGCGTTCGCGGCACTAGATCTTTTCCCTTATTTTGTGTTGTTCATGTTACCTTCAGACTTTGTTCCTATTTCTGGACTTGTAGTTCTTTAGTGAACTCTGTAGTAGCTCATGACTAGTGACACCCCGATGTCGGGATGTGCTGGGATGGTTCCCTATTGTTATCATTGTTTTCTGTGCTTTTGATTATGCTAATCATGTCTTGACTTTATAAATGTTAAATAACTTTTAAAAAGGAAGCGTTTGTTTTGTGACTGGCCTTGTCTTCACGAGAGGCGCCATCACGATCTGGTTTGGGATTTGGATCGTGACATAGCTCTTCTATATGATTTCACCAAGATTGTCCAAGCCCCGTTTGATGACTTTGTATGAAAATATTTTTTAGATACATGCAATTCAACCTTGATGGCGAGATAGTAGCTTACAATCTTAATATCTTTTCTTCTCCAATTATATGGCTGCATCATCCGTCAACGTTGTGCCTTCTAGGGGTTCCTCAAATCCTTCATCAATGGTGGACCATAATCCAATAGCCTTTAAAAAATTTATCATCTCTTGATACCAAATTTCAAAATTATTTTTGCCATCAAACACCAAAATGAGACAATTAGGTAATAGAGTATCCATATTTTTGTTGGATCCACTATCGGCTCTGACAAAATCTCACACAAGCTCTGATACCAATTTGAAGTATTGAAATACCTCGAAGAATAGACACAAGCAAATTTTCAGCAAAAGCTGTATAGAAGAAGTTTATTAACCTAGGGAGAGAACTTGGTAGGGGGCTTTTTCCAACTCATAAATTCTTTAATCTCTCTACATTGTTATTACCTCTCTACAATTAAAAATATTTAATAGCACCCTTATTTGTAATACTACAAAATCAAATTTGACTAGAATCTAGAATATCTATTCCTACATGATTTTGGTTGTTAATCATAAATAGACATAAATGAAATAAACTATTAAACACCAAATCCTAGACAACTTAAGAATTAATTAATTTTGGTTTAGTTTCTAACAAGCTTTAATAAAAAAAACTGAAAAATTGAATTATTAATTGTGATAAGAAGTTAATGGGGGTGTTTGGCTAAGTTATAGGCTGGTCAAACTAGCATATAAGCACTTTTATACTTATCTATGCATTTAGTAAAGTTAAAAATGTTTATAAGTCAAAAATAAGCCAAAAGTCATAAGCTAGTCACCCACTGCTTATCAATTTTTAGCTTATAAGCACTTTAAGTTTGACAAATATTTTTACTATTTTATCATTAAAGCATTCTTTTAGAACAAAACTCTTACACTAATACACATTGCCTCAAGTATTGTTTCAACCTAAACCCACCCCCTGCTCCTGCCTCTTTAAGTCTACAATTCTCATTAACTATTTATAATAAGCAAATTCTCTATTCCTTTCCATATTTGTATTTATGTAATTGTATATTGATCTTTGAAATATTGTGGTGATGAAGATATTGTTTGTTTCTCTTCAAATATTTTGTCCTATTTTACGTTTATTTTTTAATAAGAAACTTTTGTCAATTTATTAACTATAATACTTATGATTATATGCTTAGTTGGGATTAACTGGGTTTGTTGTCGTTATTGTTGTATGATTGTATGTTTATCATAAACTAAATTATATTTATTATAAAAGTTATCTTATGACAATTGTATTTAAAATAAAATGACAAATATGATACTTTGTATTTGAATCCATTTGGAATATTAAATTTTAAAAATTATGCCCTTATAAGTGTAAACGGTTCTTAGGTTATCTAAAGTCATTTTAACAGCAAAAGAGCTTATCAACACTTTTTTATAAAATACTACAACAGCTTATTATCAATTTCAACACTTGTATCCAATCACGTAATTACTTATTTATTAATTCAGTTTCAATACTTAAGAGTGCTTTTCAACACCTAATACATATTAGCTACTTCAGATCAGCTAATCCAAACGGGCTCAAATTTGACTTGGACTCCACAATGACTTGGTATAAAAAAGAAATACACATGAACGACTCCACTAGTACATAAATTCGAGATGGAATAAAATTGGTTACATACTTGTTACTTGTGTAACTGCTAATTTTTTGACGAAGTATCACTAGTTGTTATTAATTGTGATCACAAGTTAACGTTTGTTCTAGTCGAAGTAAAATAGAATTTTTATGTTGACGTATTGATTGTCATTAGTTGTGATGATAATTTAATATTTAATTCCAACTTGGACTTGACAAAAATAAATATACACGGATTTATTCAAGTCTAAATTTGGAATGAAATAAGGAAAATAATAAAAACATTTATATTTAGTCGCGATTATAATTATAATTTTATCCAACATAAATAACACTTGTTGAAGGTAAAAAAACGAACAATATTTGCTAAGGACCTTCGTACTTTAGTATAACGTATAAATATAGATAAACACACTTAAATTTTATTGACTCAATGTTAATTAAGTGGATTCATTAACTTCAAATATAGTATTATTTTTACTGGCTTATAACTTACAAAAGTTTCCTCATTTATTAAAATTTGGGACCACTAGGTTCAACTGAACCCAATATTTTAATACAGAACATAAATATACATGTAAAATTATGAAATTTTGATTAATAATAAATTTTGAACTCATAATAACAGCAATAAAGTGAGTTTAACGCTAAAACTTTTAAAAGTTAAAATTCATTTTAAATCTTGAGTCTGTCTATGAAACCATAAGCTGGAAACATAAATGGTAGAAGTCAAAGTCAGTGACTCAGAGATTAAGATGCTCAAACATCAATGGAATCAACTGACGTGTACATTAATGCCAAAGGAGAAAAAACCATAGAAGTTCACATGCTGAAATACATATTATATAGTATAAATTTCATCATCTGATGCCTCGTTGATTTAGAATAGTAGCACTGAGAAGTGTGTATCTTTGGTCAAAAAGGATTTGCAGCAAATACAAAGGACAGAAAGAAAGGCAAATTAAAGAGAGAGTGTGGCCTTTATGAATAGAGAGAAGTAAAAAGAATACCAAAAGATGTAGTGCAGTGGATGAAATTGCTTTCCCCTCAACCAGAGGTCTCGAGTTCAAGCTTACATAAATTCATTGGTAGAGAGTGCTCCCCTCTCCCCGACCGAGGCCCTACACGGTACGAATCTGAATATAATCAGACTCCAATGTGGATAGCGAACACCGGATAAGAAACTAAAAAAAAAAAAAAAAGTTAAAAGAGTAAGGGATGGAGTGAAGAATGCCAAAGAGGTCCGGACAAAGGGGCACATTTTCCTGCTTTGGCCAAAGGCAACAGTACTATATTAATTGGTGAGAGCTAAAAAAGGCCTAAAATAAAATAAAAAAGGCCTAAAATAAAATAAAATTAAAAAGTTGTAATAAAGGGGCCAACTAGCTGACGATAATCCTTATTAACCACTTTAAATTTTAGCACAGACAAAAAAATATTAGGTAATTTATATTTACTAAGCTATGGTATGTAATTACTTGGTGCTATATTTTGTGAAATATTCGAGATAGATACAAGTCTGGAGATCAATGCATCATCAACAAAAAAAAAAAAAAAAAAAAAGACACTTGAGGATTTGATGACTCATTCAAATAATAAATTTACAAATCTAATTAAACATCTATTAGGTATGGTATGTTCTTCTTAAAAACTTGTTTATACCATAAGGGAAACGTTAAAGTAAGAACACAAAATCTTAATCATAAGAAAATTGGGAAGGAATTTTATAATTTCTGCCTCAATATAATGAGTTCTAAGTCTTAAAATTTGTCACCTAAGTCTAATTAAAGGGTTTTGAAAGCTATCAGAAAAGATAAAAAGGAAATCATAATTAAGGTGGTTGAAATATAGTGAAATTTTGATTTAGAGGACAACATAACGATATCTTACGAGCCTAAATTTATCATCCTGCAAATTATGCACTGTTGAAGGTGTCACGTGACTAGAGTGACAACTGGATCCTTGCTATTATAAGATTGGTCAGGAGTTGTTGCTAATTAACTAATTAGGAGTAGTTAGGTCGATTATACAGTGTATAAGTACATATACAATGTATTATTTTTCAATACAACAGTGATTTCATTTCCTCTCCTTTCTCCTTTGTTTCTTCTCAAACATGTGAAGCTTTCACAGCTACTCTCATGGCGGAAACTTAATATGGTATCAGAGTTTAAAATGACAATCACGCTCATCTAATTTTCTTCCCAAATTTATATGAACGAAGCTTCATCTTCTCCTTCTTCTTCGTCTCAAAAGAAATATCGAGTCGACAATGGCGACGGAGAAAATTGATCACACTTATTCCTTATTTGTGCATCCTTCAGATACTCCAAGCTCCGTGTTAGTTCCTGTTCAGCTCACAGGCTCTGAGAACTACGGGATATGGCGGAGAACGATGAGAATCGCACTTCAAGCAAAACTGAAGCTAGGGTTCGTAACTGGTACTTGTAACAAGGATCAATTTAGGCTAGAATTGCATGAAGAGGGAAACATGTAATCCAATTGTGCTCTTGTAGATCATGAATACAGTATTACCAGATTTACTTAGTAGAATTGTGTATGCATCTAATGCTCACTTAGTTTGGGAAGATATTAAAAAGATTTGATAATGTGAATAGGATGAGTATTTTTCAGATACATCGAGAAATTGCTACGATTTCTCCAGGTACAGATTCAATGTCTATGTATTTTACAAAATTGAAGGAACTACGGGATGAGTATGATATGATGGTACCTTCGATGAGATCGAAGAAGTACACAGATCACCTTCAGCGGCATATGTTGCTACAATTTTTAAGTGGATTGAACGATTCCTATACTCAAGCTAGGAGACATATCTTGATGAAATCAGTAGAACCTACCTTAAATCAAGCGTATGCTCTAGTCGTTGAAGATGAAAGCCAAAGAAATACATCACGAACATCACATACTGGACTGAATTCAATAGCTGGAGGGAACGACATCATTGCTTTAAGGAGCTCAGCTGCTAGAGGAGGCTTAGCGCACAAGAACAAAAGAAACTTCAACATATTGTGATTTATGCAATATGAAGGGACATATTAAGGAAAATTGTTATCAACTTGTTGGTTATCCAACTAATTTCAAGGGTAGAAGGAATACAAGGAAACACAGGTGGCCATCAACACCAAAGGGCAAATCCTGCATATCATAGAGACTCATCTAAGGCTGGAGGATATTATAATGTAGGACAAACATATATGGTTGCTGCTGGTTTTGGAACTTCTATTGCAGGGACAACAAGTGGAAGCAACAATTATATGCAGATGTAAAGGCAAGGTTCCCACAACTCTGTGCAGATGCAAGAGACACAAACTCAAGGATCTAGGAGGGGTTTTACCATCACTTTTACTCCTGAGCGGTATAATCAGATCCTACGGATGATCAACAAAGAAAATGTACCAGAGATATTAGCTAACACAGCAGGTACTATTTGTTCATTTCTGGCAAGCAAAACAGGCCACAGCTGGATAGTGGACACAAGAGCAACATACCATATGGTATCGACTCCTGAATATTATTTGATCTTCATGATTACCCTTAGAAGGGTTCACTAGTACACTTGCCAGATGGAAAATAATTATCAATTAGTCATGTTTGTAAATGAAGGTTAGAAGAGAGACTAGTGATGTACTGTGTGTGCCCGAGTTCAAGTTTAATTTGTTGTAAGTGGCTAAAGTAACTAGAGAGCTGCAATGTTTCATGTCATTTTATCCTGATTTCTTCCTGATGCAGGACCTTCACACTGGGAAGGTGAAGGGTACTGGTAGAATGTAAAATGACCTATACTACTAGAGAAACAACACACATAATAAAGCATTGAAAGCATCACATTCATTAGCTTCCAGGTTGACACTGTCAGCAGGACTATGGCATAGGAGATTAGGGCATGTCCCTCATAGAGTACTACAACAAATGGATATATGTAGAGGTGTTAATAAAGTTGTAGACAGAACTTGCTCAATTTGTTCATTAGCTAAACAAACTAGATTACGTTTTCCTTAAAGTACTAGTAGAGTTAGTAGATTGTTTGAACTAGTACATGGATATGTTTGGGGTCCTTAAAAGGTATCTACTCATGATAGTCACATATTTTTTCTTACACTGGTTGATGATTGTAGTAGAATGGCATGGATTTTCTTTTTCAGATTGAAGAGTGATGTCTCAATTGTAATGAAGGACTTTATGCAGCTAATAAAGAATTAATTTAATGGTTTAATCAAAGTCTTTAGAAGTGATAGTGGCACAAAATTTTTTAATTCACATTACAAGGATCTATTTAGTAATGCAGGCATTGTACATCAGAGTTCTTGTGTTCACACTCCTTAGCATAATGGAGTGGTTGAAAGAAAGCATAGACAACTCCTTGAAGTGGAAAGGGCCATCAAATTTCAGGTATCCATACCTTTAAATTATGGGGAGTATGTGTTCAGAATATAACATTCTTGATAAATAGGATTCCATCTACTGCTTTAGTAGGTAAGTCTCTTTTTTAGGCATTCTATGGAAGGGTACCAAACTTACAACACTAAGGGTGATAGGGTGCTTATATTATGCCACCAATGTTGTTGTCAAGAGTGACAAATTTGCCAGTAGAGCAATCCCTGCAGTGCATATGGGATACTCTAGTACCCAAAAAGGGGTACATATTGTATAACCTGACTACAAGATCCTTTTTTGTGAGTAGAGATGAGTCTTTTAGGGAAGACGTCTTTCCTTTTAAGTCTTCTCATTATCAATTGAAGATGTTGATGGCCGAGATATTTATCTTAATCCATTTGACCTTGAAGCAGAAGCAGAAGCAGAAGCTGTCACATGCTCATTGGAAAACTCATCTGTTCCTAATACTTTCCCTGCTGGGACTCCTGCTTCTTTGTCTTTGGAAAGCCCAACATCCATTTCCAATGATAATGATACCAGTCATTCACTTCCTTCTCTCTCGGCTGATGAGATAATGTTACCAGATACACCTATTAGGGCTGCTTCAGACCTTGAATGTCCTAACTTGCCCATTGTACCAAGAAAATCCTGCAGAACATCTAAGCCTCCATGGTGGCTAAATGATTACATACACACAATGTCTAAGCCCACATCTCATGCATCAACAATGGGATCTCCTTACCCTCTGTCAGACTATATGTCCTATGCTTTACTCTTCAATCATGACTATGCAATTTTATGCAACATGTCCACTATCAGAGAACCTGATACTTATGAAGAGGATTTACTCAACCCTCACTCGGTAGAAGTCATGAAACAAAAGTTTTAGGCTTTACAAGAGAACCATACTTGATTGCTGGTTGACCTTACTAGTGACAAGAAATCAATTGGCTGTGAGTGGGTGTTCAAAGTCAAGTATAATGCCAAATGAGAGGTAGAAAGATACAATTCTCGCCTAGTAGCCAAGGTCTATATGCAGTAGGAGGGATTGGATCAATAGGAAACGTTTTCCCCCGTGGTGAAAATGGTCACTGCGAGGACTGTCTTGTCACTGGCTGCTACGTTTGGTTGCAAACTACATCAAATGGATGTATTCAATGCATTTCTCCAGGGTTACCTTGTATAAGATGTTTATATGGTTCCCCTACCCGTCCTTTTAGGACATGGGGAGTGCAACAAAGTTTGTAAACTCCAGAAGTCCCTATATGGCTTAAAACAGGCATCTCATCAGTGGAACCTTAAGCTTTGTGAAGCTCTTCAAGTTTTAGGATTCATTCAGAGTCATCATGATTACTCTCTTTTCACTGAAAGGTCAGGTTCTTATATGGTTGGTATCCTAGTCTATGTGGATGGCCTTCTCATTACAGGTTTCTCGGACTATCTGATCTAAGAGGCCAAACTCATGCTTCATCATCATTTCAAGATCAAGGATTTGGGGGAGATGAGATACTTCCTTGGTACTGAAACTGCGAGGAGTCAAGATCGGATTCTAGTCTATCAGAGGAAGTTTGTCTTAGATCACATTGCTGATCTTAGGCTAGGTGGTTCCAAGCCTATTGCCACGCCCATGGAACCCAAGCAAAGACTTACTAGCATGGAATTTGATCAAGGTTGTCAGACTGAATGTGCTGTTGATGAATTACAACCTGATCATGTTAGATATCAAAGGCTAGTAGGAAAATTGTGTTGGATATCAAAGGCTTATGGGAAAATTTCTTTATCTAGCTATGACTCGACTATATATTAGTTACACAGTCCAGAACTTGAGTCAATTTATGCACATTCCAAAGAAGTCACACATGGAAGGGGCTCTAAAGGTGGTGAGATATCTGAAGAATGCCCAGATTGGGAATACTGCTGACATCCAAACCATCCTCAGAGCTTACAGTTTATTGTGATGCAGATTGGACGACTCGTCCCATAACAAGGAGAACAGTAGGTGACTTTGTAGTCAAGATAGGAGATTCCTTGATTTCCTAGAAGTCGAAGAAGCAAAACACAGTATCTCGGAGCTCTGCAGAGGGTGAATACAGGAGCATGGCAAATGCAATTGCAGAAATAGTATGGCTTACCAGAGTATATGGAGAACTAGGAATTCAACTGAAACTGCTAGTAAAATTATTTTGTGATAGTAAAGCAACACTTCAAATTGCTGCAAATCCTATATACCAAGAGCGAAGAAACACATAAAGATTGATTGTCATTTTATTAGGGAGAGGATTCAAGAAGGTATGATATGTACAGAACATGTATCCACAAACCTGCAACTGGCTGACATTTACCAAAAGACTAGGGAAGGCACAACATGAATTTTTGTTATCCAAGCTGGGAATATTCAACCTGTTTACACTATACAGCTTGGGGGGGAGTGTTGAAGGTGTCACGTGGTGGAGTGACAGCTGGATCCTCGCTGTTATAGGATTGGTTTGGAGTTGTTGCTAATTAACTAATAAGGAATAGTTAGGTCGGCTATACAGTGTATAAGTACATATACAATGTATTATTTTTCAATACAATAGTAAATTCATTTCCTCTTCTTTCTCCTCTGTTTCTTCTCAAACATGTGAACCTCTCACAGATGGAAACTTAACATGCACGTTTCATTTCCACCCTCTTAACCCAAAATTTATGTTTAAACCTTCTACATCATTTTCATGAATATAATTGATGATACAACTTGGTAATACAATGTAATATGTATTGATAATAAAACAGAATTATAGGCATTAATAGGTAATACTAGGTCCTATTATTCGTCCTTCGAGGTATACTATTGAACCACATGGTTGTGCAACGTAACATGCATTTTGTATTATTCATTGGTTGATCAACTTATACGACCATGTGTAGAGACTGGCTGTTTGCGTTTGGTCAAATTCCCAAAAAAATTGTCTATATTGCGAAGCTCTTTCGTCAAATAATATTTTAAAAAGTAGCAATTTATATTTGACTATATTATTTTTGTCCAAATATTACTAATATCTTTTAAATGGTAGCTAATGTCTGATTATCTATGTTAAAAATATATTTTAAAATTTTTTCGAATATGAATTAGTCGGATCAACGAGTTGCAAATACTATATGATTAATAAGTCAATAAGCTTAATATTGTTTCCTAAAATTAGAATATATGCGCCCCAAGTCACACACTCAATACAAATATAATTATATTGGTGGAAAATTTGTTTGGGAGGAAAAGCAAATGGGAATGTCAAACAAATAAAAGGAGATGAGCTTGTTGAGGTAGAAGGTAAGGACTTTTTTGGCGTAATTGACGGAGGAGAATGGCTAGTGGTTTGACCTATATATGCAACTAATTAAAATTTGTTGCCCACCTAAATATATACTTATATATATTTATGGACACTCTCTTTCTTCGTACCTTATTTTTGTCAACAAAGATTAGATTGATGTCCTTAGGTATTTTGTCTCTAAGTTGTTGGCTCATTTTTATTTTCCATCGCCAACCACAATCAACTTTATACACTGTATAACAAGCTTCTTGCAAATGTTCAGTATTCCCTATTCTTTTCAATAATATATCATTACATATATAGTCAAATGCTATCATATTATTATTGTAAATAGTGTTTTGGAAATTAACGAATAAGGAAAATAAGATAAAGGCAAGAAATGATTGAACAATTAAAAAAATGAAAGGAAGAGAACTTGAATAGTTTTATGGAATTTAATTTGTCCATGGTAGGTGTTTCACCTTGCAAATGCATGAATTATGGGTAACATGTGAGCACGTTGTGTGAGTTTTTCCATCACACCGTTTGTTTTATTTTATCGAGAAAGAAGTAATTATGTAGTAAACAAGGATTTTGATTATTCAGAAATTCTGAATCTCCAACTAAAGAAACAAAACAAGAAGATATTTCATGCACAATAAAGAGATAATTAAGTGCAATAAAATGTACAAATTGATGCTACATAAGTACAATGGTTAAATTTCATTTGAATTGGAAACACTGCACGATTACTAGCTACATGCATTAAACAACAAAATATTAGAAATATTGATCTGATAAATAGAGTTAGATATCAAAATAATATAAGGTCCTGCATGTATAAAATTATAGGTACACATTCTTAAAAATATTAAATATTTTTAGAAATGTCTGCTTGAGCTTACCAATAAAAGTCTTATACGACTTTTAGGTGATCAGTTGGATGCATAAAAACTTCTTTAATGCAAAATATTTGAATTTAGTGGAAGTTAATCACAAATTAATGACAAGGAAAGCTAATTCGACTGAACCCCACAAGTTGGTTTTAGATTCAACAGAATTTCCTAATCAAGCTTAGAAAGTCTTAATTGGTTGGTCCGTTTCTTTGTTTTTATGTCGGATATATATCGATCTTTTAGAATTAGACTAAAGAATTGCCAAATAATTTATTTGGTTAGCGGCAGAGATTAGAGAAAGATAACATTGATTTGATCCCTCTATGAAGATAAAGTTAATTAAGTATCACGACAGAATATTACTTTATTTAAACTGCCTTTTCACTTTACCTATGTTCAACTAATCTTGTTTCTCACTTCTTTTATGTCTTGGAGCTTTACCAAATTGCAGATATCAATTTTTATCAGCATGATCATTTACTACAAATTATAAAAAATGACATTTCGATACATAAAGTATTTTGCGTTTATACGTGATTCAGGAAAGAATCGTATTTCAAAGGGGTGTAAATAGGAAGTCTACCTGAATAAATAATCTACTATAAATTATAAATCGTATTTCACATCCACTAATTCTACATTCTTAATCTGCTTTATTACCTATAAAAATAAGATCTTAACAGATTAATTTCACATTTCTAGTGCAAAACCTAATGAGCTTTGTATTTGTTACAGTTTTAACAATTACATGTTTCTATATTAAAATGTAAAAGTCATCTGCACTGAGGGTGTGTTTGGTACGAAGGAAAATGTTTTCCATGGAAAATGTTTTCCTAGAAAATGTTTTAATAGAAAATGAGTGATTTTATCACTTATTTTCTCTCGTTTGGTTGGTAAGTGGAAAACATTTTCCGGAAAATATTTTCTATGTTTGGTTAGAGAGTAAAAATAGTTTTTTTTAGAAAAATATTTTTTTTGCAACTCTCCTACCCCTCCCCTCCCACCCCCCACCCCTCCCCTTCCCGAAGTCTCTAAAAATTGACACAATCTAAAGGAATTAATGTGATGCTTTACTTTTTAACGCAAAAATCGCGTATTTTCGAATCGGTAAATTTATAATTTCTAAATCCGTAAACTTCCGAACTCATAATTTTGGAACTTTTAAAATATTGAGCCTTTAAATGATAAATAATAAAATTAAAAACTGAAAAATATATTTTAAAATTTTTTCGGGGGGGGAGGGGGGCAGGGGGAGGGCTGGGGCGGGGGGTGGGGGGGGTGGGTGGGTGGGGTGGGCAGTAAATCAAAACAAAAAAAAATTTAAATTACAAAAAAAAAAGTAATTTTTTTGTGCGGGGGTGGGGGTGGGTGGTGCAGAAAAATAAGAAAACATAAATTTAAAATTATAGAAAAAAATTAAGGTAAAAATTTTTTTTTTTGCGGGGTGGGGTGGAGGGGTAGTAGGGTGGATGGTAACGGAAAAACTGAATTTTTTTTAAAAAAAACTATTTTTTGGAGAGGGGGTGGGGTGGGTTGGTGAGGGTGAGAATGGTTGAGAAAGAGCTTTGGAAAATGTTTTCCCTTCTTTTGATTAGGAAAACATTTTCCTCCAATTGGAGGAAAATGAATTGATAAGGAAAATATTTTCCAAAACATTTAAGCCAACCAAACATGAGAAAATTGGAAAACATTTTCCAGAAAATGTTTTCCTTCGTACCAAACACACCCTGAATTTTATTGATTTTGATTAAGTTTCATTCTTTATAATCGAGTTTTCAAGTTTATGAAGAT
Source organism: Nicotiana noctiflora (assembly GCA_032618575.1). Taxonomy (NCBI): domain Eukaryota; kingdom Viridiplantae; phylum Streptophyta; class Magnoliopsida; order Solanales; family Solanaceae; genus Nicotiana; species Nicotiana noctiflora. Next base: position 90,435 of record JASVEL010002030.1, on the reverse strand, counting down.
TCAGAAAAAAAGAAAAGGAAATAGAAAAAGTTGGGAGGTAGATATGGATCCAGTAGCAAAATGGGATGAATCGATTTGGATCCATTATTCCACATAATTTGGTTCTTACTAGATGAGCCCAGTCCGTTCACAATAATAACCAGAGTTAGTTGTCTCTTTCCGGGCTCAGCCCAACTAAGATTGTTCTCATTCCAGCCCAGCCCATCAAGGTTTTTTTTTAGAGGATATTTACATAAATAGTCCGTGATGTTTATTATTTTTCTAATCCTTTTAAGTTGTTGGATTTTAAATTAATAACTTATACATATTTAATAAATTTTTTAAGACAAGTTCATAGATTGAACCACAACAATAGGGTTTGGCTGAATTCGGACACGATGGGCTAGCTCTGCCCCTCAATATAATAAGAGAATTTTTCATAAAGAGCATTCATAAAGACCTAATTAGCAATAAATAGAAACCATTTCTACTATTACATGATATAGGAATGTTTTACGGTATTCTATAATGTATTTAGTGTATTAAACAAGTTGTATTTAATAATACAACATTAAGATCCGCCGCATAATTTGGGATTACTATAAATGCCAAACTGTATTTAAGTGTATTAATATGTATTTAGCGTGAAAATAGTAACGGGAGTTATACTTGATTGAGAAAAATAAGGCTTAAATATAGGAAATCATTAAATTTTGATTTGTTGCTACAAAAATAGAAAAGGTTATTATATTATGTAAAATTTTGAAAAGATATTTATATGTTATAATTAGGTCTTAACCTATTCTATAGGTGGTAAAATTTCCATATAATTATACACCTATAATACATAAATTTTACATATATTATACCTTCACCGCTTAGTTTAAACGAATGGATGAACGGTTATTTGAATTAATTCTTCTTCTTCTTTTTTGGCACTGAGTTATTAGAGGGATAGGTGAACAAACAGTCATTCCCAAAGATGCTATTTATAAGTTACTACTTATTTTTTTTGTCCCAAAACTTTGAATTAACTTAATTTTAGGACGATTCAGAATATTTTTATCCAAAATATTAAATTAAAAAATGATTTGTCTAATTTCTAAATAGCGGCCCTTTAGAATGATTGTTCTCTACGTTATCTAATGGTGCAAGGAATAATTGGTATGACTTGACCAAATCACCCATTTGACATTTGTGGATGTCACTATTGCCCATAAATGTATCACTCACATAACACTTTCCGATTGTGTCATGATCAGTTTGCTCAACACATCATAGCCCACGTAAATTATCACCAAGTTAACTTATATTGTGTTATTTATCTCGACTATTCGGCTATCCAATAAAGAAACAAAGTACTACAATAAACACAACTACGACGTTTCTGACCAAAGTAAAACCAGCTTTAGGAAGCACCAACAGTAGAGCACCGACGCATCTACTAAGCCAAAATGTCAAGTCACAACTATGTTAACGTTTATAGGTAGATTCATGATTTAAAGGTTACCATTTAATTTATTGATCGTACTTTTGAGAACATTAACATTATAATTTTTGGTGAAATTTAGTCGATATATATATATATATATATATATATATATATATATATATATATATATATATATATATATATATATATATATATATATATATATATTCATGTATCTGTTTTTCACATAGATTATTATTTCCTCCATTGATATATCCAATTTTTTTCCTCGTTTCTTTTTCTTTGGTCTCATTTAACATATACGTACTCATATTGAAAATGTTGGTTTATATTTAGTCAACAATAACATACCAATTGAAACCGTTGGTGAAAAAAGTTGGTGTGGATGCATTCAATAAACTTGTCATGGACTTACAGATTACAAGAATTAAAAGGGAGGAGGAGACGCTTGCATGTGCTTTGCTATTTTCATTGACTTTGGGATATCGTGGTATTGAGAATTCAATGATTTATAGCAAATAGACTATCAAGCTTGAGCAAGTACGGCAAGCACTTAATTCTAGTGATGTGTGGAGGCATATCGAACGAGACAGAGATGACCATGCAAGTGGGCTCTTTGTGAGAGGCCGAACTAGTCAACAGGAAAAGAGCAAATCAAAGTACAGATCAAAGCCTCGTGTGAACAAGAAAAATACATAGTGTTAGGGTTGTGGCAAGAAGCATCACTTTGAACGAGATTGCCAATGTCAAAGTCCAAGGAAATGGCGAGTGCATCTACAATTGAACATGTACATGATTTTGATAATGATTGTGTACTAACAACATCATGTAATAGTAGTTGTTATGGAAATAAATGGGTGCTATACTCTGCTTGTACTCAACATATGACGTTCCGAAAAGACTAGTTTAGCAGCTATGAGACAAGTGGGGGAACCGTAGTAATGGGCAATAATGCATCTTGTGCAATAGTTGGCATTGACTCAGTTTGAGTTCGCTGCCATGATGGAGTCGTAAGAACTATTACACAAGTCCGTCATGTTCGTGATCTGAGAAGAATTTGATCTCCCTAGGTACTCTAGATGAACAAGGCTACAGGTACATGAGCGAAGCGGGAACTATGAAGGTGACTAAAGGTTCTTTAGTCATGCCGAAAGGCAAGCTGGAGAACGGCCTTTACACATTGGCCGGAAGCACCATTGTTGGCTCTGCAAATTCATCTACAGTGCAGTTATCTAATGATGAAAAGGCAAGACTATGGCACATGAGACTGGGTCATATGAGCACACATGGACTGGAGATGTTGAGCAATCATAACCTTTTGGAAGATGAGAAGATCAGCACACTTGACTTCTGTGAGCACTGCGTTCTAGTAAAGCAGAAGAAGGTCAGTTTCAGCACTAACAAACACAAGACAAGAGGAATACTAGACTACATCCATTCAGATTTATGAGGTCCCTCTAAACTTCCATTGAAGGGCAGAAAGATGTATCTTCTCACTTTTGTTGATGATTTCTCACGAAAGGTTTGGGTGCATTTTTTGAAGGTAAAAAGTGATGCTTTTGAAGCATTTAAAGAGTGGAATATTTTGGTTGAAAATCAAATGGAGCAGAAAATCAAGTATCTTCGCACAGACAATGGCTTGGAGTTTTGTAATGAAGAGTTTAACGAATTATGGAAGGTTCATGAGATCTCATGACATAGGGCTATCAGGCATACCCTACATCAGAATGGAGTTATTTAGAGAAAGAATAGAACTATTCTTGAAAAGGCTCGTTGTATGCTCATACAAGCCAAAATGTCCAAAGTATTTCGGGTTAAAGCAGTATTGTCCATCGATCTCCACCATCGGCAATTGACTTTAAGACTCCGGATGAGGTGTGGTCAGGTGAACCCTCTAACTATTCATACTTACGAGTATTTGGGTGTCCAGCTTATTATCACATTAATGAAGGAAAGCATGAACCAAGGGCTAAGAAGGTCATATTCATAGGGTATGTGGATGGAGTAAAAAGGTACAAACTTTAGCGTTTGTATTTACTCAAATTTATAGTTTGTAGAGGTGTCACTTTCGATGAATATTCTATACTTGATCCCCGTAAAGTTTCTATGGAGTTTTCATGAAACAAGAACAATGAGCAAGTAGAGCCTCTGATGGTGCTTGCCAAGGAAAAGGATCAAGAGACTCAGGTTAAACACGAGTCAGAAGATGTAGACCTTGAAGAACTTGCTGTCAATGAACCATACACAATTGCGAAGGACAGGGAGAAGAGGAAGACACGAGAACCGCAACGCCTTATAAATTAAGCAAACTTGATTGCATATGCGTTCATAGCTGCACAAGAGGGGATAAAGGATCTGGAACCCTCTTCGTATATTGAAGAAACTTCTTGCAAGAATGCTGCACAATGGCAATTAGCCATGACTGAAGTGATGGATTCTCCTCGCAAGAATCAAATACGGGTCTTAGTGAAAAGACAGAAGGGAAAGAAGACAGCGGATCTACAGAAAGAAAGAGGAAATTCCTGAAGTGGAAGATGCTAGGTTCAAGGCAAGATTGATTGCAAAAGTTTTGAGTCAGAAGGAGGGAATTGACTACAATGAAACTTTCTCTCCAGTCGTGAAGCATAGCTCAATTTGTGTGCTACTAGCATTGGTTTCATAATTTGACTTGGAGCTTCAATGACTTGATGTCAAAACTGCTTTCTTACATGGTGATCTAGAAGAGACAATTTATATGGATCAGCCTGAAAGTTTCCTAGTTTTCACATATGCCAACTAAAGAAGTCTTTATATGGTTTGAAGCAATCCCCTAGACATTGGTACAAGAGGTTTGATGTATTCATGACTACACATGAATTCTCAATAACTTATTTACTGTTGTATGTTGATGATATGCTTATTGCTGCTAACAACATTACATAAATAACTGTTTTGAAGAAAATATTGAGTAAAGAATTTGACATGAAGGATTTGGAGCTGCAAGGAAAATCCTTGGTATGGAGATTTCAAGAGAAGACGATGTTGTACATCTTTCTTAGAAGAGTTATATTGAAAGAATTCTCAAAAGATACAGTATGCATATGTGCAAGCCTATAAGTACTGTCACACCTCCCTTTTTACTACCCCACATAAGCATAAATATAAATACGCTCGTAGGGTATAACCCGACGCTCAAATATCCGAAACGGATAAAATAACGTAAGAGAAGGAGTTTTTCCAATTAAAGGACAATCGGTTCGGGATTTATTGAGATTAATCAGAGTCGCCACTTGGGAATGATAATGGTGTCCCAAGTCACCGGTTAATCCCGAATCCGAGGAATTTTGACTCTTAAAAATGTCTGCGAAGCAAATATCCGGATAAGGAACTCTGTTAACCCGAGAGAAGGTGTTAGGCATTCCCGGGTTCCGTGGTTTTAGCACGGTCGCTCAATTGTCGTTCCCGACTCTTGTTTGACTCGATCATAGATTTTAACAACATATAGTGCTTTTTACTTAAATATTTTTTCAGAATTTACGACATCACAAAAACATGCCTCGAGTCATACCGCAACCAGTACGCCTATGACTTTTGGTGTATTTCAGCTTTACCGAGATTTGGATTTGAGTCGCACCACGTGCACACTCGTTCAATGGAAAGTACATTAACATCGTGCCCTAAATAACGTCTATCGGCTTTTAACTTTGGGGAGAGGCTATGGAATTTGCTATTAGCCTCTCCGGTTCTATTATGTTATCTTATTACTAAATGGGGGCCCCGGTGTTTGTTATCCGGGCGAGGCTCATCCCAATTTTCATTAAAGGATTCAATACTAGTATTTGGCTATGTTTTCTACATTTGTTTTTTCCTTAATCGATTTCTAATATTTAAACATTCCAGGCCCGTAATTTTGTTATTCAATGGGGACTGGATTTCCAGAATAAGGATTTACTACATTAAAAACAGGTCCGGGTTCTTAAAGAACCAGACCTGATTCGGGCATTCTATCGCCAGCCCAGTTGGCATTATACAGAGATTCAGGCCCATAACACGCCTTGGGCCCAAACTAAATAAAATTGGAAACAATTGAAGCAACAGAACAAAGATACACATTTGAAATGGAAAGCATTTTTATTTATTCAGTGAAGGAAATCAATATCATACATTAGCTACAAATTAATTATTTATTACCATAAATCAGAACTAATAAACTACTTCTTCCTCTTACACTAGCGTTTTGAAGTTAATACCAGTTAATACCTAATTTGAGAAAGCGACGGATTACATAATGGACTTAAAGAATGATTAAACTAATTAACTATGGATCCGAATTAACCGATTAACTACTCACGAATATATACATTACCAGTTTCGTTATGTACTAGGCATTTTTACATTACAAAGATGGTTCTAATTAAATTGTATCAATATCCGTAAATAAATAACTCAGAGACCTATTCATAATTATGCTATTGATTTCAATATGGCTTGTTTTATCACCGGATTATTAACCTAAAACATGATTAAAGCACTATCTAATCTAACATTTCCTATTTTTAAGCTTATGTATGTGTAAATGACATCTGATATGTGATTAAGACTTATCAATCTATTGTGAGTAAGTAACCAACCGATTTTTTGAAATTATTATTAACTAACCCATGTTTTAAGATCTATTACCTAATTAAGCTATGTGATACACTATCGCTACTATACTACTAGTTATTACAATGTTTTTGTTTTTCGTTTTTTAGCTACTACAGAATACTTCAATAGATAAATTACAAATCTAAACTAACAACACTAAACATAAACTACAGGACAGCAAATTATCGGATCCAGATCTTCATTTTTTATTTCAACAATTCACCATTACAGCTTCAAGTGAAAGAGATATGTACCTGGTTTTGAAAGGAATGGGAAAATGGCAAATCAACAAGGCGGTGAAAATACAGCAACAACAACAGTAACAACCAGCAGTAGCTTCAACACCTCAATCCCGAAAATCCCAACAATACGGAGAAAAACAAAAACAAACCAGTAAAAAATAGAAAAGAAAAATATTTTCCAGATTTTCTCTTAGTTTTGACTTTCTAGCTTTGAACTCTTTTCACTTCTCAAAAGAAACTCTCAAAAATTGCATTTTTTTTCATGTATACTGCTGTATCCAGAGTGTATATTGAGTGTATACTACAGCAGGGAATTTTTTTTATTTTTTTCTTCTCTTCCGATTTTTCCTCTCTTTTTTCCCCTCTTTTTTCATAAATCTTCTCTTCTATTTATAGGCAAGAATTTCGAAAATTTTCAGATTTTTTATTAAAAAGAAAATATTTTTTAATTTAAAGAAAACCCACTAATCCATGTTTTCCTCTCCTTGTTTTCTTCCTTGATTTCCTTGCCCCCCACTACTTTATGTCATGTAATTATGATTATTTTTTGCTAAAAAAAATCTGAAATTTTCTTCTTGGGCCAAGGGGTTTTGGGTTGGGTAAGGTTTCTTAGGATTGGGCTTGTAACTTAATTTGCAAGATGGCCCATTCCAAATTTTTTCCATTTTGTTCTTCTCCATTATTCAACTTCCTAATTAATAAAGCCCAAAATACTAAGATTAATTTATAAACTAAAATTATCTTGAAATACTAATCTCATAATAATAATTGTCACCTAATTTTAAATGGTAATTAAAATACAATCACACAATTTGGACATTAAAGACTAAAATGCAAAAGATGCCTATTTTTGTGATTTTCATTTTTGTAAGATAAAATTAATTACTCCTAATTGTAGAATTAAATCCTAAATGCAAATGCGATATATATATATATATATATATATATATATATATATATATATATATATATATATATATGTCATTATTTTTTTAAAGATGACACTAAATTCACAATAATTGCAAACAACACAAAACTCTTTTATTTTGAATTTTTGGGAGTAATTCTCATATAGGGCAAAAATCACGTGCTCACAGCTGCCCCTCTTTGCGCGTAAACACGAAGAGTTTCTGTGCAAAGACAAGTGAGCGGATACGAGCGATTTTTGCCCGTTTGAGCACTCCGTGAGAAGCATTTTTTTTTTAAATTTTGACCGAACCTTTGCTTCAAGAGGTTTCCTACATATCCCTGGCTAAAAGGGAATCAGGTCAATGTAGTTCGGAAAATTTTGGTAGCTGGGACTACCAATGAAACTGCGATTTTTTGCTGTTACTGTTGCTGCTGTTGCGGTTACTGCTTGTTGACCTCCTTATTACACCGGGGGGAATGTAAAATGAAGAAGTTATTTTAAGCTATGATTCTACAATTACAATTATTCCTATCCTAGCTTTTGTTTGCTTCTCCTTGTCTCTTTTTCTTTGATTTTTGAGATGCTGACTCTCCTTTTTTGTTTTCCTTTCTTGTTTTCCTCTTCTTTTTTTTTGATTTTCAAAATGTACTTCTTGCCCTTGAGCTGAACCTGCTCAAAACAAAAACAACAAACTACTTTTTTTCTTTTTCTGCCCCACTGTGGGCTTTCAGCTATATAAACCATGATGTGCAGAAATTTATTCCCGTATTTGAAGGTGGGCGCCTAACAGAAATTAAACGTGCAATGCGATGCAGAAAAGTATTCCTGTATTCGAAGGTGGGCACCTAACAGAATTTAAACGTGCAATGCGATGCAGAAAAGTATTCCCGTATTCGAAGGTGGGCACCTAACAGAAATTAAACGTGCAATGCGATGCAGAAAAGTATTCCCGTATTCGAAGGTGGGCACCTAACAAAAATTAAACGTGCAATGCGATGCAGAAAAGTATTCCCGTATTCGAAGGTGGGCACCTAACAGAATTTAAACGTGCAATGCGATGCAGAAAAATATTCCCGTATTCGAAGGTGGGCACCTAACAGAATTTAAACGTGCAATGCGATGCAGAAAAGTATTCCCGTATTTGAAGGTGGGCACCTAACAGAAATTAAACGTGCAATGCGATGCAGAAAAGTATTCCCGTATTCGAAGGTGGGCACCTAACAAAAATTAAACGTGCAATGCGATGCAGAAAATTATTCCCGTATTTGAAGGTGGGCACCTAACAGAATTTAGACGTGCAATGCGATGCAGAAAAGTATTCCCGTATTCGAAGGTGGGCACCTAACAGAATTTAAACGTGCAATGCGATGCAGAAAAATATTCCCGTATTCGAAGGTGGGCGCCTAACAGAAATTAAACGTGCAATGCGAATGCAGAAAATATTCTCGTATTAGAAGGTGGGCGCCTAACAAAATTTAGACGTGCAATGCGAATGCGGAAAATATTCCCGTATTTGAAGGTGGACGCCTAACGTAATTTAAACGTGCAATGCGATGCGAGAAAATATTCCCGTATTTGAAGGTGGGCGCCTAACGTAAATTAAACGTGCAATGCGATGCGAAAAATATTCCCGTATTTGAAGGTGGGCGCCTAACGAAATTAAACGTGCAATGCGATGAAGAAAATATTCCCGTATTTGAAGGTGGGCGCCTAACGAAATTTAAACGTGCAATGCGAATGCGCAGAAAATATTCCCGTATTAGAAGGTGGGCGCCTAACGGAAATGAAACGTGCAATGCGATGCGCAGAAAATATTCCCGTATTTGAAGGTGGGCGCCTAACGGAATTGAAACGTGCAATGCGATGCAGAAAAGTATTCCCGTATTTGAAGGTGGGCGCCTAACAGAATTGAAACGTGCAATGCGAATGCAGAAAATATTCCCGTATTTGAAGGTGGGCGCCTAACGGAATTGAAACGTGCAATGCGAATGCAGAAAATATTCCCGTATTTGAAGGTGGGCGCCTAACGGAAATTAAACGTGCAATGCGAATGCAGAAAATATTCCCGTATTAGAAGGTGGGCGCCTAACAAAAATTAAACGTGCAATGCGAATGCAGAAAAGTATTCCCTCAGCCTGAGGACTGGGGAGCAGATTTTAAAAGATGTTACCTTCCTCTAGATGTTACCTTCCTCTTTTTGGTATTTTTTTTTACCAACTTATCTCTTGCCTGTGAATTTCTCCACTTATTCGGCGGACTTTCTCTTTTTGGTATTTTAAATTTTCCACATTGGTCACATTCACTTTAAAGTGATTAGTGACGGTTTGTTCCTGCATGAAACAAAATTTATTAGATATAAACTGCTGGCAACTGGCATCTGCCGTCCCCACTTCTTATTGCTTCCTTTGTTTTTGCTTTTTCATGTTGCATGGCTCTTGACTTCTCGTCCCTTGCAGACTCTTTTTGTATTTTTCTCATTTCTCCATTTTTGTTTTGTTTTCTTTTTTCTTTGGCCATGTTTGCCAAGCTTCTTTATTCCTTTCCCCAATCTTCTATCCTTTCTGATCCAGTATTGTTTCAACTTCCGTTATCAGGAGCTGGTAGTTAGCTCTCAAAAGGGTATACAATGAAATGCAGAAAAAATGAAAGAAAGGTAAGGGTATTTTGGAGAGATGATAGAACTTATCTGGGTATTTGTCGGCTGATTCCGCTGACCATGCCATGTATTTAAACTCCGACCCAGTTCGTTCCAATCATTATTCTGACTCCGAATTGTTTTCAACCCAAACCGATACTATTTTTTGTTGGCTTTTCTCTTTTCAGGGTAATCCTTACGATCGCCCTACGGTGCCTCGAAAGGTTTTCACCAATAAGACTCTCTCATTTATTCTCTCAACCTCACAATCGTCTCACAGTGCCGATTAAGGTTTTCACTGATGAGACTCTCTCATTTTATTTCTCTCAACCTCACAATCGTCTCACAGTGCCGGCTAAGGTTTTCACCGATGATACTCTCTCATTTTTTTATATTTTCTTTTTTCATTTTTTCCTTTTGTATTTTATTTTCTGTACCACGGGTATTATCCGACGCTTCGCTCCTCCTTCGTTGTATTTGTTATCATTTCAAAATTGATCAGAAGGTCTTTCTTTGGACTGTAACGTGGCTTTTGGGTGGGTTAAGAAAGAAAGATATAAAGGCTCAAAATTTCAACGAGGGTTAAAAATATTTACAACTCTCGGAATTATTAAAACATAACTTCTGCCCCAGTTTCAATATGTGGGGAATTTTTGGATTTTTTCTTTATTGTGACTGAACCTCAGAGAGGCTGCCTACGTACCCTTTCGGGATCAAGTCGGACGTAGTTCATCCAACTTCATAAGTTAGATGGATTTCTTTTTGACTTTTTCCCGATTTCTTTGTCTTTTTCTCTTTTTCATTCATTTATTCAATTTTTTTCATTTTTCATCATTTTTTCATTTTATTTCATTTTTTTTCATCATTTTTTTTCATTTTCCATCATTTCATTTTTTATTCTGGCAATTTCGATCTTGTTGCACTAGAGCGATTCCGAGAGAGGGATATGAAAGAATTCATTCATTAAGGCTCAAAGGGGCTATCAATGGATAAAGTGTTTGGATAGAGAATAAAATGCCTTCGTCATTTCAATTCCAAAATCACAACAAAATACAAAACACATAATTGAAAAGGAATCATACATAGTATCTTTTGACCGCATCCGAATTGATAGCAGTCTCTACGCACTTTCCCTCAACATCTGTTAAATATAATGCTCCATTGGACAACACCCGTGATACCACGAACGGTCCCTGCCAATTCGGTGCAAACTTGCCTTTTGCCTCTGCCCAATGTGGTAAGATACGCCTCAATACCAGTTGTCCGACTTCAAACTTTCGAGGTCGTACCTTCTTATTATATGCTCTGGCCATTCTCCGCTGATACAACTGTCCATGGCAGACCGCGGCCAATCTCTTCTCATCAATCAAATTCAACTGTTCTAACCGGGCCTTTACCCATTCATCGTCATCTATCTCAGATTCGGCTATAATTCGCAATGACGGTATTTCTATTTCTGCGGGTATAACGGCCTCTGTTCCATACACCGGGGTATAAGGTGTGGTTCCGATAGAAGTACGTACCGTCGTGCGGTAACCCATGAGAGCAAAGGGTAACTTTTCATGCCACTGCCTGGATCCCTCCACCATTTTCCGGAGAATCTTCTAGATGTTCTTATTTGCCGCCTCTACTGCACCATTCGCCTTTGGCCTGTAAGGCGTGGAATTGCGGTGCGTGATCTTAAACCTTTCACAAACTTCCGCCATGAGATGACTGTTTAAATTGGCTCCATTGTCTGTGATGATCACCTTGGGGATTCCAAATCGGCATATAATATTCTCGTGCACAAAATCCACCACCGCTTTCTTCGTCACCGCCTTGAATGTCTTAGCTTCGACCCACTTGGTGAAATAATCAATCGCAACTAGAATGAACCTGTGCCCATTAGAAGCGGCTGGATCTATTGGGCCGATGACATCCATGCCCCAAGCAACAAAGGGCCAAGGTGCTGACATTGTGTGCAACTCATAAGGCGGGGAATGGATCAGATCCCCATGTACCTGGCATTGATGGCATTTCTTTACATACCTGATACAATCACGCTCCATCGTGAGCCAGTAGTACCCAGCTCTCAAGATCTTCTTTGCTAAAACATATCCGCTCATGTGAGGTCCGCATATTCCAGCATGTACTTCAATCATGATTTCATCTGCTTGTTGTGCATCTACACACCGTAATAAACCCAAATCTGGTGTTCTTTTGTATACCACTCCTCCACTGAAGAAAAATCCATTGGCTAGACGCCTGATGGCTCTCTTCTGGTCTCCGGTGGCCTGCTCCGGGTATTTGCCAACTTTCAAGTATTCTCTAATATCATGATACCACGGCTCTCCATCCGACTCTTCTTCCACAGCGAAGCAATAAGCATTCTGATCTCGGACTTGGATCTGGAGCGGATCTATATATGTCTTGTCCGGATGATGCAACATATAGGACAATGTGGCCAAAGCATCTGCAATCTCATTGTGCATTCTCGGGATGTGCTTGAACTCTATAGCCTGGAACCTTTGAGACAACTCATGCAAACAATACCGATATGGTATCAATTTCAAATCTCGTGTCTCCCATTCCCCTTGAATTTGGTGTACCAAGAGATCCGAGTCACCCATGACCAAAATCTCTTGAACACCCATGTCAATCGCCATCCTTAATCCCAAGATGCATGCCTCATATTCGGCCATATTGTTGGTACAGAAAAATCGAAGCTGAGCTGTGACGGGATAGTGTTGACCCGTACTTGAAATAAGTACCGCTCCGATACCAACGCCCCTGCTGTTGACAGCTCCGTCAAAGTACATTTTCCATCCTGGCCTCTCCTCTTGCTCCATCTCCTCGACAAGCATTGCCTCTTTATCCGGAAAGTATGTCTTCAATGGCTCATATTCATCATCCACCGGATTTTCGGCTAAGTGGTCCGCAATAGCTTGTGCCTTCATTGCCGTACGAGTTACATAGATAATGTCGAATTCCGTGAGCAGAATCTGCCATTTGGCCAGTCTTCCCGTAGGCATAGGCTTCTGAAATATAAATTTGAGAGGATCCAACCGTGATATCAAGTACGTGGTGTATGCTGACAAATAATGCTTTAGCTTCTGAGCCACCCAGATCAATGCACAACAAGTTCTCTCCAGTTGGGTATACTTCACCTCGTAGGATGTAAACTTTTTGCTGAGGTAGTAGATGGCTTGTTCTTTCTTGCCTGTCTCATCATGTTGACCCAGTACACAACCGAAAGAGTTATCCAGCACCGTCAAATACAAAATCAGAGGACGCCCTGGTTCTGGAGGAACTAACACCGGAGGGTTGGCCAAATATTCCTTGATCCTGTCAAAGGCTTCCTGACATTCGTCGGTCCATTTCACTGCTGCGTCTTTCTTCAACAACTTGAAAATCGGCTCGCATGTTGATGTCAACTGAGCAATAAACCGACTAATGTAATTCAACCTTCCTAATAAGCTCATGACCTCCTTCTCGTTCTTCGGCGGAGGTAGACTTTGAATAGCTTTGATCTTTGATGGATCCAGTTCAATACCTCGCCGACTCACAATAAACCCCAGTAGTTTCCCTGAAGGTACTCCAAAAGCACACTTCGCCGGATTGAGTTTTAGATTGTACCTCCGAAGTCTTTGGAAAAACTTCCTCAAATCTTTCACATGATCAGGTTGTTTTCTGGACTTTATGATGACATCATCCACATATACTTCAATTTCTCGATGCATCATATCATGAAACATTGTGGTCATTGCCCTCATGTAAGTTGCCCCGACATTCTTCAATCCAAACGGCATTACTCTGTAACAGTACGTTCCCCAAGGTGTAATGAAGGCAGTTTTCTCAGCATCTTCTTCGTCCATCAGGATCTGGTGATAGCCTGCATAACAATCCACAAACGAACCGATTTCATGCTTGGCGCAATTATCGATCAATATGTGAATGTTTGGCAATGGGAAGTCATCCTTCGGACTAGCTTTGTTGAGGTCTCTATAGTCTACACACACTCCGGTTTTGCCGTCTTTCTTCGGGACCGGCACAACATTTGCCAACCAGGTGGGGTATTTGGTAACTCTTATGACCTTTGCCTCGAACTGCTTATTCACCTCTTCTTTTATCTTCACGCTAATGTCCGTTTTGAATTTTCTCAGCTTTTGTTTTATTGGCCGGCATTCCGAGTAGATAGGCAACTTGTGTACCACTAAATCTGTGCTAAGCCCGGGCATGTCATCATAGGACCAGGCAAAGATGTCCTTAAATTCATGTAACAACCCTATCAATTCATCCCTGAGGGGTGCCTCCGAATGCACACTAATCTTTGTTTCTCGGACATCATCTTCGCTCCCCAAGTTTACAGATTCTGTATCACTCAGATTCGGCTTGGGTTTTTCCTCGTATTGTTTCATGTCCTTACTTATTTCCTCCAGGGCTTCCTCATCCTCACATTCTATTTCACTATCTTCCTCGATTTCTTGTATAGTAGCGTGATTGTCAGAACTGGGTCTAGAATCCTTCACGCATGACATGGCATTGGAATCAACACATGCAAAACTGTACAAAAGGAAAAATAAAGAAAAATAAGGCAAAAGTGAAGAAAAAGGAAAAACTGCATTTCATTAATAAAAGAAACGAACAATGTGTCACACCCCTTTTTTACGCACCCGCAAGGATGCAAAGAGTTTTTTCCGATTAAAGGACAATCGAGACGGGATTATTTTAATTATTTCAGAGTCGCCACTTGGGAGATTTATGGTGTCCCAAGTCACCGGTTAAATCCCGAATCGAGGAAAAGAATGACTCTATTTAACAGTCCGCGAACCAGAAATCCGGATAAGGAATTCTATTAACCCGGGAGAAGGTATTAGGCATTCCCGAATTCCGTGGTTCTAGCACGGTCGCTCAACCGTCGTGTTTGGCTTATCTATCTGCTTTTTACAATTATGTACTTAGTGCAAGTTAATATCCCTTTACCGCTTTTATTATTGGTTGTGATTTACGAAAGAGAAAGTTGCTTAAAAATATGCTTTCGAATCACGTCACATGAAATGCACCCGGATCCTCAACATATTCTTATTCAACATTCGGGGTTCGGATTTGGGTCACATGAAATGCACACCCGTATTTAAAAAGGTAAAACTAAAATATGCGCTCGGATCGACTACTTATTTACACTGTTGAAAAAGGCGTGATATTCGTTAAGAAACGACGCATCTCGAAACCTAAGTATTTATATGTACATTTATGACGGCTATGTGATTAGTGTAACTATTGGGCGAGGCGTACCTTTGATTCAAATCTAAAGCGAACTACATCTCACTGTATCTTACTTAAGAGTTGATTCCAAATTACTTAAAACTTGCTACGAACCACATCGCATGAAATGCGCCCGTGGTTCATGACATGCTTTATTTACTCTTGCCCGAAATTGGGGTCGGGTCACATGAAATGCACCCCCGACTCTTTTAATCTAATTACGTCATTCCGTTGAGTTGCAACTCCCTAGCTAATCTTGCTTTTAGCATAAGGTCTAACGTTAACAGATTTGGAGACTACACACACGAGCAGAGAAGATTGAATAGAGATACAACAGACTAATTTAGGTTTACGTGCTTATCTAACGACAGTGTATCTTTGGCCTAGCTACACTTTTCCATAACCAAGACTAGCAATACAAGCTTAATTGAAGAATAACGGAATGTAATTAAACATAAGAACTTTAAACGACTACATGTTTCAACCGACTTTATGCATAAGCTTCAAACTTCATTCTTTCGAACCAAGGAACTACAATAATAGAGGTGTGTACCTGGAACGCGGAAGAACAAGGAAGAGTGAGCAATGGCAATGCAGTAACAGTAGCAGGAACAGTAACAGCAACAGTAAACCAATAACCAATAATAATCGAACTTTATCAATCACTGAACTAGTGATTAAAACTTGAACCCAGGCAGCAATCAACAACCAGGCAGCAACAAACAATATCCAAATCAATGGAACAGTGATAGCCAAACCAGATTCCCAAGAGCGGACCACAAGAGGCAAAACAGTGGTCGATCAACAACAACACACAATAGACCAGTTACAACCAAGTAGCAATAGACAGACCCAACAGCAACAGAAACATCCAACAATAGCAAATGAACACCAACAACAGCAGCAGCATACACTCAACCAGCAACAATAATCAACTCAAGCAGCAACAACTACAAACCAGCCAGCAATACAAACGACCAACCAAGCCACCAACAATGGAACAAACAACACCAAATCAAACCAGGCAGCAACAAACAAACACACCAGCCAGCAATGAAGACACGACAACAACAACAATGTCTGCAACAACAACAACCCAGGCAGCAACAACTACACACCAGCCAGCAACCACACAGATACAAATACCACCACAACACTGGCCAAACACCCAATCACTGAAGCAAAACAATCGAAACAGTGACCCAGGCCAATGGAACAGTAGTTTTTCTTTTCTGTATCTTTTATATGTATAAGGAAATGAACCCCTGCTCCTACTTTCTTTCCAGGTATTCTGAAAATCTCTACTGTATGTCTATGTTCTCTCCAGGTGTTTTTGCTTATCACACTCTATCTTTTTCTCTCCCAGATGCTCTCAAGTGTCTGTATATCCCTATCAATATCTCTCTTTTCTTACTCTCAGTGTGCTCCCCAATCTCTGTGTGTCTCCGATACATGTATGAATATGCCCTATTTATAGCCAATCTCCTCTACTTTGGCTGGCCAGCAAGTTAAACTAAGGTTACCCCCTACCCTGACTCCCCTCTGCCCATCCCTATTCCCTGAACCCCACTACCTACTGTCCAAAGTATGGACTCAGCATTAAACAATGCTGGTGGCAGTGTTCAGTGGGATGCCCTGCTGTGCTCAGTTCCACTAGCCCTTGTATGTGTGTGTGATTAAACAATTAGTCTGTTAACTACAACCAATTAATTCCCTCTAATCCGAATCAAACAGTAACCAAATCCCACACTTGCATACGGGCAGGCCAGGGAAAATTACACAAACAAATTGGATTGTTGACGACATTAATCACATTGAACCTATGATTCAATTTAACTACTGAAAACAGGGGGAATTGGCCAAATAAAAAGCCTCAAATGAGAAGAACAGACCAACGGATATGGGAAGTTAAAAGCAAGACAAACACACATATTCACAAAATCGAATTAAATTGACAAAAGAATGAATGGATACCTCATAAGAACACTGCCGACCCAGGATTTGAACCAAATTTGTGAACTATTGAAGCCAAACGGGCTTTAATCAAGATGTTCTCGATTGAGAACACCTAGACTAAAGTCCCTTGGACTTCAATTGCGGCTAAACCGGCTTGAATTGATTTTCTTCAAAATTAGGGTTCTTGGGCTCGGATTTGGGGCTTTTGCATTTTTGGTTAGATTCGAAGCAAACCAATGTCAATGGGAGTGTGGGGGAGGTGCGAGGAGACTGTGGTGTGAATTTGGGGTGATTTGGCATTGGTTCGAGTTTGACTCGAATCTTCAAATGAAGATTCGAGGAGCTCCGGCATGATTCGAGGTTAGTGGAGGCTGGGTTCGTGATGGGGGAGGTGAGGGGAAGGTTTTGGCATTGGTTTGGTGGTGATTGGCCTACCGGAACCGCCGTGAGGCGATTTCCGGCAGGCGGAGTGCGGCGGAGGAGGGCGGCGTTACACCGGACTTTGAGAGCTTCTGAGGGAGATGAAGGGAGAGGGGGGGTCTGGCTTGGGGGGGCGGGGTATGGAAAGGAGTTTATATATGTTTTGAGTAGTTAAATCCTGATCGTTGGATCAAACTTGATCAACGATCAGGATCCTCTCACTTAAACCCAACGGTGCCGTTTGGTTAAGTCCTAGGCTGAATGAATTTTGGAATTAACGGATTAATCTGGGCCGTTGGATAATAAAATCCAACGGTCCAGATCAAGCGTTACATAGGCTGAAGCTGGACGGATATTTGGGCCGGATCAGAAGCAATTCATTTGGGCCTGGCTTTTAGACTAAATTTGGCCCAGCTCGGATCTTCATGAGGTATTATATGCATATGTGTATATATATATATATATATATATATATGTATATATACATATATATATATATATACACACATATGTATATATACCAACCTATAACACCGCTATTTTTTACTATAATTAACGTACACAATTACATATTGCCTAAAAATGTAAATCACATGACTTCGATATCAAACACTGAAAAATGCAAAACCTAGCATATATTTTGTATTTTTAATTTAAATAAATAAACGTGCACACAAAAGATAAAATAACACAAAAATCACAAAAATCATGCCCAACACGAAACTATTTTTATTTTTGAATTTTCTGGGAGTGCTTCTCAAGTAAGGCAAAAATCACGTGCTCACAGCTGCCCCTCTTTGCGCGTAAACACGCCGAGTTTTCGTGCAAAGATAAATGAGCGGATATAAGCGATTTTTGCCTATCCGAACACTCCGTATGAAGCATTTTGGAAAAGTTTTGACCGAACCTTGCTTCAAAGGTCTCCTACATATCCCTGGCTAAAAGGGAATCAGGTCAATGTAGTTCGGGAAGTTCTGGTAGCTGGGCCTACCATGCCTGTTGCGATCTCGCTGTTACTGCCGTTGCCGCTGTTACTGCTGTTACCACTGCTCAGCTGATTTCCTTGTTACACCGCATTAGGCAACGAAAAACAAGAAGCTAGACTAAGTTACAGTACTACAAGTTCTTATCTATCCTTTTTAACTTGATCTTGTCGCGCTCCTTGCCATCCCGTTTGACTTGGCGTTCCTTCTGATGCTTCTTCTCTTCTTATGAACTTGGATTCGCGCCGAAGACTTCTGTTACATTCTACCGCTTTCCTCTACCAAATTAAAACAGGTCGCCACTCCATTCTCCAGGCGGGCTTCCTGACTTCAACTACTGCTTCAAAATAAAATCGCCACTCCATTCTTCAGGCGGGCTCCCTGACTTCAGCTACAACTTCAAAATTGAATCGCCACTCCATTCTCCAGGCGGGCTCCCTGACTTCAACTACTACTTCAAAAATAAAATCGCCACTCCATTCTCCAGGCGGGCTCCCTGACTTCAGCTACAACTTCAAAATTAAATCGCCACTCCATTCTCCAGGCGGGCTCCCTGACTTCAACTACAACTTCAAAATTAAATCGCCACTCCATTCTCCAGGCGGGCTCCCCGACTTCAACTACTACTTCAAAATTAAATCGCCACTCCATTCTCCGGGCGGGCTCCCCGACTTCAACTACAACTTCAAAATTAAATCGCCACTCCATTCTCCGGGCGGGCTCCCCGACTTCAACTACAACTTCAAAATTAAATCGCCACTCCATTCTCCGGGCGGGCTCCCCGACTTCCACTACTACTTCAAAATTAAATCGCCACTCCATTCTCCAGGCGGGCTCCCTGACTTCAACTACTACTCCCTGATTTTCATCCTATCTTGATTACCTTCCTTTGCCTCTTGTACCCTATCCTTGTTCCTGCGTTACCTCTCGGACCACCTTCACTTCTGAGTTATCCTGTCTTGGAATTGCTTTCCCCGGTCGTATTACTCTTCTTCTGGCTGCTGGGGATATTTTTGGAACTGTTTACTCGCCTGCTGGGGGTGATGCTGCTGAGGAAATATTCTTTGTTTCCTTCACCCCTCATTCTCTTCCTTCTTCCCCTACCTCTTTTGGGACTCACGCTTTTGTTTCCTTGATCAAATTATAGGACGTAATACTGCTGGGGGAATCTCGAAGCCATTTTTTCTTTTTCCAATAACTGCTGGGGATGATACCAGGCTCAAAGATCACCCCATCTTGTGTTGCTTTCTATACTTATCCTCTGAGTCTTGCTTTCTAGAAAATTTTCGCAACAAGAGAAAATTTTCTGCCCCAGTGTGATAAACTTCTGGACGGTATGCTTTTCTGCCGTTGGACCCTCTTTTCCTGCTTCAAATCAAAGAAAAAGTGTTAGTTTCAAAACGCCGCGAGTGGTCGTGCCACTCTTGTTGAGGCCATTCTCTTTCAGCTGCTTGGCCTCTCTCGAACTTTGAGGCCGACGTTGACGCTTGCTTGGGAAGATGCTTTTTCCACGAACGACCTCTCATCTTTCCTTTTATTCCACTCTTTGGTTTGGTTCGACTCTTTTTAGCCGGTGATCTGTTGCGCGAAATCATCTTTCGGACATGCCACATGTGTCCATCACACTCCATAATTCTTGTGAACCTTCCACTCGGCCTGTCATCCCAATCTCACTATCGTAACGACTTCTGTCTCATTGCCTTGTTCCATGCCTATTCACTTTCAATATACTGCTTTGGGAGACTTGGTAGTAAGCTTTGAAAAAATCAATTTTCGAAAATGAAAGAAAAGAAAAGAATACCGACCGCAAATGACAAAAGAAGAGAAAAACTTTTCTGAACTCAAAAATAGGAAAACTTATCTGAATGTGTGCCTGATCCAATGTTATGCCGCGCCTTTGAGATTAAACTACCCAGTCTATTCATGTCAATCCCTTTCTGATACCGCGTCCTGCTAAGGGTAAACGGATGTCCCAAACTTGCCTCATGCCGACATCTTGTCCCCATCTCATCCTGCCACCTCACCGTGCCCTTCAAAGGGTTTTCACTGATGAGATTCTCTCATTTCTCTCTATCTCCCGTCGCCTTAAGGTGCCCGTGAAGGTTTTCACCGTAAGACTCTCTCATTTTACTTCTCTCAACTTCCTTCGCCTTAAGGTGCCCGCGAGGGTTTTCACCGTTAAGACTCTCTCATTTATGCTTTCTTTCCTCGCGGCGGGGTATCACCCCTGAGATTCCCTCTAGAGCGTTATCCCCTTTCGGCTTGTGCATCCTGGATTCAATCGAGGGTCGGGATGTCACTCTTGGCCTTCATTCACATGACTTGGCACTTTTCAAATACTGATCGAGAGGTCTTTCTGGTTCTTAATATGGTTTCTGCGCGTGAGGCCGAAGAAAGAGGTTTAGCCTCGACGGTTAGCTTATTACAACTTTCGGAATCCACACTATCTTTCCAACGAAAACAATGACTTCTGGCCCCAGTTTTGTTGCTTGGGGGACTTTTGATTTTTATTTTATTATGACCGAGCCGTGTGGCGCCTACGTATCCTTCTTGAGGAATCAGGTCGAACGTAGTTCACTTTTTCTTGTATTACTTCTTTGTTTCTTTTCTATTCTGTTACACATCTTCCTTGATGATTCCAAAAGAGGGTGTATGAAAGAACAATTAAGGCTCAAATGGGGAAACAAAGGTTAAAGTGTTTGGGTAGTAGAAAAATTGCCTCTGTCATTTCATTCTTCGAAAAAATGCCGAATACACACAAACGAAACCAAGCGTTGACAAATGCATTAAAGAATTACACATAATATCTCTTAACTGCATCGGAATTGATAGCCATATCGGTGCATCTTCCCTCGACATCAGTCAGACATAGAGCGCCGTTGGATAATACTCTAGTCACCACAAAAGGTCCCTGCCAATTTGGAGCGAACTTGCCTTTCGCTTCGGCCTGATGGGGTAGAACTCTCTTCAGCACATGCTGTCCCACTTCAAATCTCCCGGGACGTACCTTCTTGTTATATGCTCTCGCCATTCTCTTTTGATACAATTGGCCGTGACATACTGCTGTCAATCTCTTTTCATCGATCAAGCTCAATTGCTCTAATCGGGTTTTGACCCACTCGTCGTCATCAATCTCAGCTTCAGCGACGATTCGGAGGGATGGAATCTCAACTTCTGCGGGTATTACTGCTTCAGTCCCGTATACCAACAAGTAAGGAGTTGCACCCACCGAAGTCCGGACGGTAGTGCGATACCCCAACAGCGCGAATGGTAGCTTTTCATGCCATTGCCTAGATCCTTCTACCATTTTCCTCAATATCTTCTTTATGTTCTTGTTTGCTGCCTCGACCGCACCATTTGCTTTTGGGCGATACGGTGTGGAATTTCGGTGTGTAATCTTGAACTGTTGACATACCTCTTTCATCAATCCACTGTTAAGATTTGCACCGTTATCCGTAATGATCATCTTTGGAATTCCAAACCTACAAATGATGTGGGAGTGCACGAAGTCCACCACTGCCTTCTTGGTCACTGATTTGAATGTTTTGGCCTCCACCCACTTGGTAAAATAATCAATCGTTACCAGAATGAACCTGTGACCGTTGGAAGCTGCAGGCTCAATAGGTCCAATAACATCCATACCCCATGCGACAAACGGCCATGGTGCGGACATTGTATGCAATTCGGTCGGCGGAGAATGAATCAAATCTCCGTGTATCTGACACTGATGGCATCTTCGCACGAAACTTATACAATCCCGCTCCATAGTGAGCCAATAATATCCTGCTCGAAGGATCTTCTTTGCCAATACGTATCCGCTCATGTGTGGTCCGCAAACTCCCGAGTGTATATCCGTCATCACTGTTGTGGCTTGACTTGCATCTATACATCTCAACAAGGAGTTCTTTTGTACAGCACCCCTCCACTAAGGAAAAATCCGTTCGCCAACCGCCGAATAGCTCGCTTTTGATCTCCGGTTGCTTGTTCTGGGTATACTCCTAACCTGAGGTATTCCTTGACATCATGAAACCACGGCTCCCCATCCACCTCTTCCTCTATCACATTACAATAAGCATGTTGATCCCGGATCTGGATATGTAACGGATCAACACGAACCTTGTCCGGGTGATGTAGCATTGACGCTAAAGTAGCCAACGCGTCGGCAACCTCATTATGCATCCTTGGGATGTGCCTGAACTCTACCGATCGAAAGCGTTTGGTCAAATCATGCAAACACCGACGATATGGGATAAGCTTTAAATCTCTGGTTTCCCATTCTCCCTGAATCTGATGTACCAGAAGGTCCGAGTCCCCCAAGACCAAGACGTCCTGTACATCCATGTCCACCGCTAATCGCAGCCCCAAGATACATGCCTCGTACTCGGCCATATTATTGGTACAGTGAAAACGCAGTTGAGCAGTAACAGGATAATGATGTCCTGTTTCAGATATGAGCACAGCTCCTACTCCGACTCCTTTTGCGTTTGCCGCTCCATCGAAGAAGAGCTTCCATCCTGGATCCTTGGTTAGTTCTAACCCCTCAATTTGCAACACCTCCTCATCCGGAAAATACGTCCTCAAAGGTTCGTATTCGTCATCAACAGGATTTTCAGCTAAGTGATCGGCCAGGGCTTGAGCTTTCATAGCCGTCCTTGTCACGTATATGATGTCGAACTCCGTAAGTAATATTTGCCATTTTGCTAACCTCCCTGTAGGCATGGGTTTCTGGAAAATATACTTCAACGGATCCAACCGCGAAATGAGGTACGTGGTGTAAGAAGACAAGTAGTGTTTCAGCTTTTGGGCTACCCAAGTCAGGGCGCAACATGTCTTTTCTAGATGAGTGTACTTGACCTCGTGGACTGTGAACTTCTTACTGAGGTAGTAAATGGCCCTTTCCTTCCTGCCAGTAAGATCATGCTGCCCCAGTACGCAGCCAAACGAATTCTCCAAGACCGTCGGATAAAGAATCAGGGGTCTACCTGGCTCAGGCGGCACTAGTACGGGTGGATTTGACAGATACCCTTTGATCCGGTCAAACGCTTCCTGACATTCTGCCGTCCATTCTATCGCGGCGTCTTTCTTCAATAGGCGGAATATGGGTTCACGAGTTGCCGTAAGCTGGGCAATAAACCTACTGATGTAATTCAACCTTCCCAACAGACTCATTACCTCTGTTTTATTCTTCGGCGGGGGTAACTCCTGAATGGACTTGATTTTGGATGGGTCCAACTCAATGCCCCGTCGGCTGACGATGAATCCTAGCAGCTTTCCCGATGGAACTCCGAATGCGCATTTGGCCGGATTAAGCTTGATGTCGTACCTTCGGAGTCTTTGAAAGAACTTCCTGAGGTCAGCAACATGGTCTTCTTGGCGCCTAGATTTTATGATCACGTCATCCACGTACACCTCAATTTCCTTGTGTATCATGTCATGGAATACCGTAGTCATCGCCCTCATATATGTTGCTCCTGCATTCTTCAAACCAAACGGCATCACTCGGTAGCAATAAGTCCCCCACGGTGTGATAAAAGCCGTCTTTTCTGCGTCCTCTTCATCCATCAAAATCTGATGATATCCCGCATAACAGTCCACAAAGGATCCAATTTCGCGTCCGGCGCAATTATCAATCAGGATATGGATATTGGGAAGTGGGAAATTATCCTTAGGACTTGCCTTGTTGAGATTGCGATAGTCCACGCATACTCTGATCTTTCCGTCTTTCTTTGGCACCGGTACTACGTTAGCCAACCATTCAGGGTATCGAGTGACACGAATGACTTTCGCCTGCAACTGTTTGGTTACCTCCTCCTTAATCTTCACACTCATCTCCGTCTTGAATTTCCGCAGATTTTGCTTGACGGGAGGATATGCCGGATCGGTGGGTAATCTATGAACCACTAGATCAGTGCTGAGTCCTGGCATGTCGTCGTACGACCATGCGAAAATATCTTTAAACTCCATGAGTGTTTTGATCAATTCTTCTCTCGGATTGGGTTCAATATGGACACTTATCCGGGTTTCTTTGACGTCATCAGCATTCCCTAGATTAACGGCCTCAGTATCATTTAAATTTGGTTTGGGTTTTTCCTCGAAGTGACTTAATTCTTCACCGATTTCTTCTACGGCTTCATCATCGCCGTACTCTGACTCGCTCTCGTCACTTCTTATTTCATGTGTTATTATTTCCAAACCCGATTGACTTTCTAGACTGGGTTGATTAATCTTTAAGCATGCCATATCATTAAGATCAGTTGCAAGAAGGCTGTTCGGAAAAGTAAAAAGAAGAAAAGATAAACAAAATTAGACACGAAGGAACCAAATTTCATTGATGGGAATTGTACAAAGGGAACACAAACTGCAAACTTAAATCAAAAATGAACAAAACAAACGGGATTTTACTCCGGGGACAAACCCCCAATACAAAATTTCGAAAGAAAAACAATCCAAGACAAACTACCAAGACTCCTTCCGGACAGGGGAGAGGAGTAGCCTTCCAGTTATTCAGTTTTGCCTTTGGTCCCACAAATTGTATCTCGGCATGATTGGATCCTTCACCATCTTCGAGCATACATACATCTGTGAATAGGTTTTCGAACTTCCTGAAGAACTCTTCGTCTGGCCCGACCGTAGGACCGGGAATCTTTGGCGTTGGATGTCCTCTTGCTCCGGACCTGACAAAAGATTGGGAAAGGCGTGGGGCAGGCTTTGGGAGCACCCATGTTTTCTGCTTGCTCCTCTTTGCTCGCCGGATGTCCTCTGAGGCTGGCTGGAATCCCAAGCCGAAGGTTCCCAAGTTTTCGACCACTGATACCGATTGTATAATTCCTTGCAGAGATGCACCTAGACCTTTACTGGGTACGAAACCATGTCGCAACATTTCATGCGCCACCATGACATCCGCAGTGATTGTTCTGTCGCCGGGAATGCATTCCCCTTCCGGAACTCGGTGGGCGGACACCACATCGCAGACCTGATATACCCACGGCCCAACATCTTCTTCTGTTTCAACAAAGGGAATGATGGTGCCCGATTGTGGATCGTTCTCTCCATGGACGACGATCTCCTGCTGGTCCCATTCAAACTTGACGAGCTGGTGTAAGCTGGATGGAACTGCTCTTGCGGCATGAATCCATGGTCGCCCTATTAGGAGGTTATATGACACCACCATGTCCAGCACCTGGAATTCCATGGTGAACTCCACCGGCCCGATTGTCAAGACTAGCACTATGTCACCAACCGACGCTTTACCTCCTCCGTCGAACCCTCGAACACATACCCTGTTCTCGCGTACCCTGCCGATGTCTACTTTCAATTTGCCCAGTGTAGAGAGAGGACAAATGTTAGCACTGGACCCATTATCGACCAAGACTTTGGTAACCACCGCCTCTTCACACTTCACCGTAAGATACAAAGCCCTGTTATGCTCGGTGCCTTCCTCAGGCAACTCGTCATCGGTGAAGGTGATCCGATTTGCTTCGAAGATCCTATTGGTGATCTTCTCCAAATGGCTCACCGAGATTTTATCCGGTACATGTGCCTCATTCAGGACTTTCATCAATGCTTGCCGATGTTCTTCCGAATGTATCAGCAAGGATAACAATGATATTTGCGCCGGAGTCTTCTTCAACTGCTCTAAGACGGAGTAGTCGTGCGGCTTCATCTTTTTCAAGAATTCTTCTGCTTCTTCATCAGTGACCGGCTTTTTCAATACTGCCGGAGTGGTCTTCCTCAATTCCGCAGGGGCAAAACATCTCCCCGAGCGGGTCAACCCTCGGGCTTCACAAACTTCCTCTTTCACCTCCTTTCCTCTGTAGGTCGTTGTAATCCGAGCATAATTCCATGGGACAGCCCGGCTATCAGTTACTGGCAACTGTGTTGCCGGCTGGATGATGAAAGGATCCATTCGAACGCCTGCTACTGTCAAAATGGGCTTGATTGCTGCCCCTGGTACAACTATCTTGGCCGGCTTCACCGGTACTTCGTTCACACTTTCCTTTCCTGCTTCCGACTCTCCTGGTATGTCCTTCTTGCAACTGGGCGATTCATCAAAGCTTGGCCCTTTTCTCGTTCCTGCCCCGCTAGACTTAATCATCATTACAGTCTGAGAGGCTTTCTCCTTTCCTTCCTCCGCCCGTACCAACTCGATCATATTGGTCTCACGATGAGTTGGAAGCGGGTTTTGGTTGATGTTGGGCTCTGTTGGAGTCTGGACCTCAATCCTGCGAGTGTCAATGAGCTCCTGGATGGCCGTCTTTAGCCTCCAACACTTTTCTGTATCGTGCCCCGGACATCCCGAGCAGTAGGCACAATTCACTGAATGGTCCAGGTTCTTCGGGAGGGGGTTTGGTAGCTTAGCTTCAACCGGATTTAGCAACCCTACTTGCTTCAACCGGTGGAACAGACTGGTGTAAGACTCTCCTAAGGGGGTGAAAGTCTTTGGCCTCGGCGCCCTGTCGCCTCTGAATGCCTGGTTCGGACGGAAACTCGCGCCCGAGGGGTTTCTGTAAGCTCTTGGGGGTGGATGATTGTTCTGGGGGTTTGGCGCACGCCACGGTGCATGAGCGGGAGGTGCGGAATAGGACTGTGCATGGTGGACAGTAAAATGGGGATCGGGTGCGGGATAGTAATGTTGTGGGTGGCTATAAGGGTTGGGAGAGTAATTTTGGTGGTGAGGTTGGGGTGGGCTATATTGTGGTGCGGGGCCTCTATTTCTGAACCATGCCCCGGACTCGACGACCGCAACTTCCTCTCTCCTCTTCTTCCCCAGTACTCCTCCAGTACCGCTTTGGATAGCCTGAGTGGTGGCTTTCAGTGCTGAGTAACTCATGATCTTGTTGGCCTTCAAACCCTCCTCGATCATACCCCCATTTTTATCACCTCAGTGAATGATTTGCCTACGGACGTTACCAGATGTCCGAAGTAGGTGGGCTCTAATGTCTGCAAGAAGTAATCCACCATCTCGCTTTCTCTCATCGGTGGATCTACCCTGGCCGCCTGTTCCCTCCATCGGAAACCAAATTCCCCGAAGCTTTCAGCGCAGGCTTCTTCTCTAGTTTTAGCAATGATAGGCGGTCGGGGATTATCTCAAGATTGTATTGAAACCTGGCCGATAAAAGCTTGAGCCAAATCGTCCCACGTAAACCATCTGCGGGATCCTGTCTAGTGTACCACTCCAACGCCGACCCTCCCAGACTCCTGGCCGAAGTAGGCTATTAGAAGCTCGTCCCGTCCTCCGGCCCTCTCATTTTACTGCAAAACCCCTCGCAGGTGGGCCGCCGGGTCACCATGCCCCTCGTATAGGTCGAATTTGGGCATTTTAAATCCTGCGGGCAACTGGACGTCCGGAAATGGACACGGATCCTTATAGGCGACGCTGACCTGGTTGCCCAAACCGTGCATGTTCTTGAAGGACTGCTCCAGGCTTTTAACTTTTCTGGCCACTTCCTCGTGTTCCGAATTTTGGAAGTGTTTTTCCGGTTCTGGCCGGATTATCCCAGTGGGGTGTATGTGATTGTGGTTCAGGAGCCCTGAAAGTGGGCTCTGGAGGATAGTAAGAGTTGTCATGGATCCGAACATATGGCTCGCTGGCCGGCCTTTGCAGAGGAGCAGGTGGAGGTGCTACAAAAACAGGGGTGACCGGAGGAGGATTTGGTTTGGCTGGTGGAATGTGGGTGACATATGGATTTTCCCCCCGAAAGTATGGATAGCTCGGGGCGCTTGTTGAAGGATCGACGGGCGGATGTTCCAGAGCTGAGGCGAGAGTAGGGCGGTTTGGTGAAGACTGTTCCCTGGCCCAGGCCAGGGTGCATCTCTGTTATCTGTTGTTTTAACCGGTCTACCTCTTCTTTCATGATTTGTAGCTCGGATTTTTCTTCCTCAAGACTCTTGCCAGAACTCGACATGCTTACTGTAACTGGTCCTTTGGATCTAGTGCGGTAGTGATGGCTGGCCAGTATATTCTGTCAAACCAACTGCTAAACTTTCCGGAATACGCAACAAACTTGTTAGTTCACCGAGTTTGACAGATATGTTATAGCACGTTGGATGCAATGCACCTAACCAAGTAACCCTTTCTACGTGTACTCTTTAACATGCGTCATTCCGGCCCCTTTTTTCTTTTTCTCTTTCTTTTTCTTTTTCTTTTTTTTCTCTTTTTCGACTATCTTTGCAAGCCTTATTGTTATTTAACTTATGGATTCCTTTCTTTTTTAGTGGTGGTCGAATCTTATGTGGATTGCCTACGTATCACGACCCCGCGTGAATCAGACCGAGCGTAGTTCTGGTAACAAGATTGTGGCAAAATTCGGTAACTTTTATATCAAATAAAACCGTGTAGTTACAAAACACGTCTTACAACAATCAGCAAAACAAAAGAAAAATGCTTGACTTGGGAAAGTAAAGATGAAAATGCCAACTAGCTTGACTCAACATTTCAGAATACATTTTCAATCAAAAATCTAATGCCCTAAAACTCCTGGGGGCCTGCGAGGCATCATTCGGCCTTGCCGCAGGCCTCGGTGTGAGGTCCTTGTGCAGTTCCCTCAACTCTTCCATGATCCGACGAACATAACCCATAATTGAAGCGAAAAGGTCGGCGCGGGGCATTCGTTCACAAGCTAGGCACTTCATGGTGACATAGTGCCCGATTTCTCCAATTCTATCCTTGATCATACCCCTTTCTCCGAGTAGCCGCTCTATTTGCTGGTTTTTCGCCCCCAATCTTCGAGCATTGTTGGTGACTTGATCTAGGAGCCTATCCACTTGTCCTTGCAGTCGGGCCATCAAATTGTGGCAGCGGTCGAGGTCTGCTCTGGCATCTTGGGCTTGCTTGAAAACCCGCTCCCTAAGGACAACATTTGCTTCCCTCAGGCTAGTGATGATATCAGTGTAATCTTCTTCTACTCGCTTTAGGTGAAGTGCATGTTGATGTGCCTCCTTTTTCCAGCTAGCACGGATCCTCGTTATTTGGGCTTTTGACTCGTCCAATTCTCTTTGGATGTCGGTGACTTGGCTTCTCAAACCCCTTATCAATTTTTCGTCGGCCCGACTCTTCGACTGTCTGTCAGCATCCCTTTTCATTTGCTAGATTTGAGCTCTCAAGAAGTCATTTTCTTGTGCCAACTTCTTTTTATCTCCTTCATCGGTGGCAGCTTGCATGTTCTTCTCGAATTGGAGGTCCCGGACCTGCTGTTCTATCCTGCCAATCTTCGTCCTGTATCCCTCCTCCTTTGCTAACCAATCCCATTGTTCCCGTGAATCTTCCGTGAACTGTTGGACATGGGCTCTTTTAGAACATTTTCGACGAATCTGAAATCTTTTCCCGAACCACACGTTGTACTTTGGATCCACCTCTCCCTTGGCTAATTCCCGGACCATGGTTTTAGGCTCGAGGAACCGACACTCGTGCCACAGCCTTCTAACCTTCTCTTCGGAGAAGACAACTCCCGGGCTCAACTCAATGGCGTACTTCCTTAGGTCTTGATCGGTAGGAATAACCTGAAACCTTCCTAGTTGACGTAATACACGGTGAGGGACATATGGTTGGACACTGCGGATCCCCATCAGAAGGATATAACACTCCTCGGCTGCCATATATATTACTTCGGTATCGGGTAACCACCCGAATGCCCATTCAATCTGATCGGCTTCTATTGAGCTCAGTCGTGCAAGCCATGCCTCGACGCCTTCAGGGAATACAGCACCCATCATCCGTTCTTCGAAACCCCTGATACAGGTTTTTCCGGTCAACCCATGGTTCATGTATTGTGTTCGGTGATGGAGGTGTTCTTGCATCCATAATTGGAGTAACAGATTGCATCCTTGGAAGAAATCGCCCCCTTCTCGGCATACAGTCAAAGCTCGATAGATTTCGGACAAAACCAAAGGGACCACCGTGCTGGTAGCCTTTTTGATTGCAACATCGGCTATTCCTACCAGACTTATCTCTATTTTCTTATCTTCACGCGGACAAATCACAACCCCCAAGAATGTCGTTAGGAATGCTAGAATTCGTCTGGCCTCCCACTTGGTTCTATTCCCTGCGTGAGTCAGTCCAAGGTTTGACTCTTCAAAACCCCGAGGAGTGCCGTACCGTTGATATAAGAATTGAAGATCGCAATACCCTTTCAACAGATCATCATTTTTCACCTTTCGACTAATGCTCAGCAAATCCAGAAACCCATGTGGAGATACCGGTCTTGGTGAGAGCAGGTATTGCCCTCTTAATTTCCCATTAAGTCCTGCATAGCCCGCAATTTCCTCTAATGTGGGCGTTAATTCAAAGTCAACAAAACGGAACACATTGCGGGTCGGATCCCAGAAAGATACCAGTGCCTTGATGATGTCCTCCCTTGGCTCGATATTCAATAGATCAACCAAACCTCCCAAAATTCTCCCTACAACCTTTTTGCTACTGTCTTCCAAATCGTTCCACCATATACGGAGTTGCTGAGGGACCTCACTAAAGATTGAAAATGATTTATTCTGATTCGTGCTCATCCTGCACATTTATTAAGGTGATTTAAATAAGAAAACAACTTTGTTTTGCTAAAAAAATAAAAAATAAAAAATTAGTTTTCAATCACGGCCTCTCAACGTCTCGGGGACGAAGGCTTTCAAGGCTGTGGGGTAAATTGATCGAAATCAAAATTGACCCAAAGGTGGCCGTTTATACGAAATTAGCCTTCCGGCGTCCCTTTCGGGAACATTCGGCTATTTTTTAAAAACAGCGTCACCGACTTATTTAGTACAAAAGTTAATTTCTCAAAAGGTGAAGTTGGACCCGATGGAGGTTGCCTACGTATCTCACATCCGATGAGAATCAAACCCCCGTAGTTCGGTTTTGACGAAACAAACGGCATTATTTATTTATTCACTTTACTAAAGGAAAACAAATAAGCTATTTCTATCTTAAGAGTAAAACACACACACATTTTTTTTTTTTTTTTTTTTTTTTTTTTTTTTTTTTTTTTTTTTAGCATGCAAGTCTATAACAGATAAATGCGCAAGACAAACAGGATGCAGCAGGATAGTCTGTTCATTTCAGGTCACCTGTCCTAGACGGACCCAACCCCTATGTTGAGTCCCCTAAGCCAAAATGCGACATGATGCAAATAAACGTTTCCTACTAGGGATCCGGCATGAAGCTTTGTTATTCTAGGTTTAAAAACCTGGGTTTATCCGTTCTAGACTTGGCTTACCCGAGCGGACAGCTCGAGCCGAGGAGGAGGCAGCAATCCGGGAATACAGAAGCTTCACCGGTTTTGCAACTTATCCAAACCTCGTTCTAAAATGGGAATTAGACACTATACGGAAAAGAAGTCACACGAAGTGCACCCTTCTTCATGATTTAGAAGACTCAGAGAGGAGATTGGTTCCGGCACAATTTATATGTACAGTTCAAAAAAAAAAAATATCAAAGCGATAAAAATATCATTTTGCACATTGATGCCAACATGTAAAAAAAAAATCAGATAATAAAATATGCCAAACACAACAGTTATTCCGAGCTCGAATTCTAAGAAGTCCCCAGCAGAGTCGCCAGAGCTGTCACACCCCTTTTTTACGCACCCGCAAGGATGCAAAGAGTTTTTTCCGATTAAAGGACAATCGAGACGGGATTATTTTAATTATTTCAGGAGTCGCCACTTGGGAGATTTATGGTGTCCCAAGTCACCGGTTAAATCCCGAATCGAGGAAAAGAATGACTCTATTTAACGGTCCGCGAACCGGAAATCTGGATAATGAATTCTATTAACCCGGGAGAAGGTATTAGGCATTCCCGAATTCCGTGGTTCTAGCACGGTCGCTCAACTGTCGTGTTTGGCTTATCTATCTGCTTTTTACAATTATGTACTTAGTGCAAGTTAATATCCCTTTACCGCTTTTATTATTGGTTGTGATTTACGAAAGAGAAAGTTGCTTAAAAATATGCTTTCGAATCACGTCACATGAAATGCACCCGGATCCTCAACATATTCTTATTCAACATTCGGGGTTCGGATTTGGGTCACATGAAATGCACACCCGTATTTAAAAAGGTAAAACTAAAATATGCGCCCGGATCGACTACTTATTTACACTGTTGAAAAAGGCGTGATATTCGTTAAGAAACGACACATCTCGAAACCTAAGTATTTATATGTACATTTATGACGGCTATGTGATTAGTGTAACTATTGGGCGAGGCGTACCTTTGATTCAAATCTAAAGCGAACTACATCTCACTGTATCTTACTTAAGAGTTGATTCCAAATTACTTAAAACTTGCTACGAACCACATCGCATGAAATGCGCCCGTGGTTCATGACATGCTTTATTTACTCTTGCCCGAAATTGGGGTCGGGTCACATGAAATGCACCCCCGACTCTTTTAATCTAATTACGTCATTCCGTTGAGTTGCAACTCCCTAGCTAATCTTGCTTTTAGCATAAGGTCTAACGTTAACAGATTTGGAGACTACACACACGAGCAGAGAAGATTGAATAGAGATACAACAGACTAATTTAGGTTTACGTGCTTATCTAACGACAGTGTATCTTTGGCCTAGCTACACTTTTCCATAACCAAGACTAGCAATACAAGCTTAATTGAAGAATAACGGAATGTAATTAAACATAAGAACTTTAAACGACTACATGTTTCAACCGACTTTATGCATAAGCTTCAAACTTCATTCTTTCGAACCAAGGAACTACAATAATAGAGGTGTGTACCTGGAACGCGGAAGAACAAGGAAGAGTGAGCAATGGCAATGCAGTAACAGTAGCAGGAACAGTAACAGCAACAGTAAACCAATAACCAATAATAATCGAACTTTATCAATCACTGAACTAGTGATTAAAACTTGAACCCAGGCAGCAATCAACAACCAGGCAGCAACAAACAATATCCAAATCAATGGAACAGTGATAGCCAAACCAGATTCCCAAGAGCAGACCACAAGAGGCAAAACAGTGGTCGATCAACAACAACACCCACTAGACCAGTTACAACCAAGTAGCAATAGACAGACCCAACAGCAACAGAAACATCCAACAATAGCAAATGAACACCAACAACAGCAGCAGCATACACTCAACCAGCAACAATAATCAACTCAAGCAGCAACAACTACAAACCAGCCAGCAATACAAACGACCAACCAAGCCACCAACAATGGAACAAACAACACCAAATCAAACCAGGCAGCAACAAACAAACACACCAGCCAGCAATGAAGACACGACAACAACAACAATGTCTGCAACAACAACAACCCAGGCAACAACAACTACACACCAGCCAGCAACCACACAGATACAAATACCACCACAACACTGGCCAAACACCCAATCACTGAAGCAAAACAATCGAAACAGTGACCCAGGCCAATGGAACAGTAGTTTTTCTTTTCTGTATCTTTTATATGTATAAGGAAATGAACCCCTGCTCCTACTTTCTTTCCAGGTATTCTGAAAATCTCTACTGTATGTCTATGTTCTCTCCAGGTGTTTTTGCTTATCACACTCTATCTTTTTCTCTCCCAGATGCTCTCAAGTGTCTGTATATCCCTATCAATATCTCTCTTTTCTTACTCTCAGTGTGCTCCCCAATCTCTGTGTGTCTCCGATACATGTATGAATATGCCCTATTTATAGCCAATCTCCTCTACTTTGGCTGGCCAGCAAGTTAAACTAAGGTTACCCCCTACCCTGACTCCCCTCTGCCCATCCCTATTCCCTGAACCCCACTACCTACTGTCCAAAGTATGGACTCAGCATTAAACAATGCTGGTGGCAGTGTTCAGTGGGATGCCCTGCTGTGCTCAGTTCCACTAGCCCTTGTATGTGTGTGTGATTAAACAATTAGTCTGTTAACTACAACCAATTAATTCCCTCTAATCCGAATCAAACAGTAACCAAATCCCACACTTGCATACGGGCAGGCCAGGGCAAATTACACAAACAAATTGGATTGTTGACGACATTAATCACATTGAACCTATGATTCAATTTAACTACTGAAAACAGGGGGAATTGGCCAAATAAAAAGCCTCAAATGAGAAGAACAGACCAACGGATATGGGAAGTTAAAAGCAAGACAAACACACATATTCACAAAATCGAATTAAATTGACAAAAGAATGAATGGATACCTCATAAGAACACTGCCGACCCAGGATTTGAACCAAATTTGTGAACTATTGAAGCCAAACGGGCTTTAATCAAGATGTTCTCGATTGAGAACACCTAGACTAAAGTCCCTTGGACTTCAATTGCGGCTAAACCGGCTTGAATTGATTTTCTTCAAAATTAGGGTTCTTGGGCTCGGATTTGGGGCTTTTGCATTTTTGGTTAGATTCGAAGCAAACCAATGTCAATGGGAGTGTGGGGGAGGTGTGAGGAGACTGTGGTGTGAGTTTGGGGTGATTTGGCATAGGTTCGAGTTTGACTCGAATCTTCAAATGAAGATTCGAGGAGCTCCGGCAAGATTCGAGGTTAGTGGAGGCCGGATCCGTGATGGGGGAGGTGAGGGGAAGGTTTTGGCATTGGTTTGGTGGTGATTGGCCTACCGGAACCGCCGTGAGGCGATTTCCGGCAGGCGGAGTGCGGCGGAGGAGGGCGGCGTTACACCGGACTTTGAGAGCTTCTGAGGGAGATGAAGGGAGAGGGGGGGTCTGGCTTGGGGGGGCGGGGTATGGAAAGGGGTTTATATATGTTTTGAGTAGTTAAATCCTGATCGTTGGATCAAACTTGATCAACGATCAGGATCCTCTCACTTAAACCCAACGGTGCCGTTTGGTTAAGTCCTAGGCTGAATGAATTTTGGAATTAACGGATTAATCTGGGCCGTTGGATAATAAAATCCAACGGTCCAGATCAAGCGTTACCTAGGCTGAAGCTGGACGGATATTTGGGCCGGATCGGAAGCAATTCATTTGGGCCTGGCTTTTAGACTAAGTTTTGGCCCAGACCGGATCTCATTACTATTATATGCATATGTGTATATATATATATATATATATATATATATGTATATATACATATATAT
Source organism: Nicotiana noctiflora (assembly GCA_032618575.1). NCBI lineage: Eukaryota > Viridiplantae > Streptophyta > Magnoliopsida > Solanales > Solanaceae > Nicotiana > Nicotiana noctiflora. Next base: position 54,952 of record JASVEL010002030.1, on the reverse strand, counting down.
ATATATATACACACATATGTATATATACCAACCTATAACACCGCTATTTTTTACTATAATTAACGTACACAATTACATATTGCCTAAAAATGTAAATCACATGACTTCGATATCAAACACTGAAAAATGCAAAACCTAGCATATATTTTGTATTTTTAATTTAAATAAATAAACGTGCACACAAAAGATAAAATAACACAAAAATCACAAAAATCATGCCCAACACGAAACTATTTTTATTTTTGAATTTTCTGGGAGTGCTTCTCAAGTAAGGCAAAAATCACGTGCTCACACAATGTTCGGGATACATGGTGATTTTTTCATGAGGGGAATGGGGAAATTATAAAATAACAACTTTCGGGGAAGCAATGATGAAATTTTGAGCTAACTACCAAGACTCCTTCTGGATAAGGAAAGGAGTAGCTTCCCAATTGTTCAATGTGACTCTAGGCCCCACAAATTGCACGTCCATTCCGCTCGTGCCTTCCCCTGCTTCAATCGTGTTCACCTCCCAAAACATTTTTGCAAAACCAAGCATTTCTTCATCAAGTTGGGTCTCAATGCACTTTGTTGCAGCAGATGGTTGATATTTTGTACCAGGCCTGATAAAGATGTCGGATAATTTGGGTATGGGTTTGGGCAAGGTCCAGTTTTTCTTGGCTTTAGAGGCTCTTTGGATATCGGCAAAGGTGGGTTTGAACCCTAAGCCGAATGTACCTTTATTCTCCGAAAGCTGAACTGGTTGAGTGACTCCCTGCAGTGTTTTGCCTAATCCCCTCCCCGGTGCAAATCCGTTTTTTAGCATTTCTCTGGCCACCATTATAGCAGTTGGTGCCATCATCGGGGTTGGTAACTTTTCTCCTTCAGCAACTTTGTTCACTTCTATAGCATCCGTCACTTGGTAGACCCAAGGACCCCTATCCCCATCAGTACCATCAAAAGGTGCTACCACATTACAAGCATTTTCCTCTCCGTGTACAACAATCTCTTGCTGCTCCCATTCAAACTTGACCATCTGATGTAGAGAAGATGGTACCGCTTGGCCGCATGAATCCAGGGTCGACCTAACAGCAAGTTATACGATACGGCGATGTCGAGCACCTGGAACTCCATCGTAAAATCAACGGGACCGATGGTCACTTCCAAAATAATATCTCCCAACGTGTTCTTACCTCCGCCGTCAAATCCTCTCACATTGATACTGTTTCTCCGGATCCTGTCCGGGCTAATGTTCAGCTTCCCTAGAGTTGACAACGGGCAGATGTTCGTGCTCGATCCATTGTCAATCAATACCCTGGTCACGACTGACTCTTCACTCTTTACCGTGAGGTACAATGCTTTATTGTGTTCAGTTCCTTCCACCGGCAGCTCCCTATCGGAGAAGGTGATTCTATTAGACTCGAAAATTTTGCTGGTAATCTTCTCCAAATGACACACTGAAATCTTCTCCGGAACATGAGCCTCATTTAGAATCTTCATAAGAGCCTTCCGGTGCTCCTCTGAATGTATCAACAAAGATAACAAAGAAATTTGGGCCGGGGTCTTTCTTAACTGCTCAACCACTGAGTACTCTTGTGACTTCATTTTCTTAAGAAATTCTTCTGCTTCCTCCTCCGACACCGGCTTCTTCAGTTGACTTTCGTTTACCGTCTTCATCTTTCTCAGTTCCTCTGGAGCGAAACACCTTCCTGGCCGAGTGAGTCCATGCGTTTCATTAATTTCACCAGAAATCTCTTTTCCCTTGTAAACTACTGCTACCTTGTTATAGTTCCAAGGTACAGTCTTCGTACTCACCACTGGCATTTGCACTACTAGTTTTATGATTACTGGCTCTGCACTTGCTCCTTTCACGGTCACGATCGTCTTTGCACCTGGAACTACCACCTTTAAACCTCCCATCACTACTGGCTTTGGTTTCTCAACAATTGCTTCCTCTTTCATAATTTCTTTCTCTAACTTGTCACTCGACTTTATCATCATGACGGCCTGAGATGGTTTTTGATTGCCATTACCCTGCACCAGTTCTATCATATTCATTTCGTGGTGATTCGGCAATGGATTCTGGGTAATGTTTGGGGCCTCGGGAGCCTGCACTTCAATTCTCCTCTCATCGATAAGATCTTGAATGGCATTCTTTAATTGCCAACACTTCTCAGTATCGTGGCCCAATGTTCCCGAACAGTATTCACATCTGACAGAAGAATCAAGATTTTTCGGGGGTGGGTTTGGATTTTTTGGTGCGATTGGTCTCAGCATCCCCAATTCTTTCAACCTGTGGTAAAGACTGGTATATGATTCTCCGAGAGGAGTGAATGTCTTTCTTGCTTTGTTTCTCCAATCAGCGTCCGGCCTGGGTCTATTCTGGTTTCGGTAAGGTTTAAGGGTTGGGTATGTGTTCTGGGTGTGGTATACATTGTGTGGAGCTTGAGCTCTCCACACATGGGGTGGTGGTGGTGGGTAAGTTTGGGCTTGAGGGTGGTGGTAATGTGGGACAGTTGGTGGGTATGGTGGTGGTGGTGGGTTATATGGGCTTGGTGCATTGTAGGGGTTTGGCGGGTAAGATGGGGGTGGTGGATTATATGGAGTTGACGGGCTTGGTGGGTGTTGGCGGTAGGGTCTCGGTGGGTTATAATGTGGGTTGCGACTCCAGGACCTACTTTCAATGGTTGACACTTCTTCTTTCTTCTTCTTTCCCATCACTCCTCCATTTCCACTCTGTATAGCTTGATTGGTGGCTTTGATAGCCGAAAAACTCATAATTTTGTTTGTCTTCAAACCCTCTTCTACAAAACTTCCCATTTTTACAACTTCGTTGAAACTCTTTCCAATTGCCGACACTAGATGGCCGTAGTATGTTGGATCCAAAGCTTGCAGAAAACAATCCACCATCTCTCCCTCTTTCATTGGTGGATCCACTCTAGCGGCTTGTTCCCTCCATCTAAAACCGTATTCTCTAAAGCTCTCTCCTGGCTTTTTCTCCATCTTGGTAAGGGATAACCTGTCGGGTATGATCTCCAAATTGTACTGAAAGTGACTAGCGAAAGCTTGCGCTAAGTCATCCCAAACGAACCATCTTGTATGGTCCTGTCGAGTATACCATTCCAGAGCCGATCCACTCAAACTTTGGCTAAAGTACGCCATCAACAATTCATCTCTACCTCCCGCGCCTCTCATCTTACTACAGTATCCTCTTAGATGAGCTACAGGATCCCCGTGTCCGTTGTACATGTCGAACTTTGGCAACTTAAATCCTGCAGGAAGCTGCACCTCAGGGAACAAACACAGGTCTTTGTAGGCTACACTTACTTGCCCTCCCAGTCCTTGCATATTGCGGAAAGCATTCTCAAGGCTTTTCACTTTCCGAGCCATCTCTTCCTGCCCGGCACTCGCTTCTATCATCGGAGCATGAGATTCGTGTTGTCTGAAAGTCGGCTCCGGAGGGTAGTAGTGAGAATCCTGGATATGAAACATTGGTTCGCTAGAGGATTTGTGGATAACAGCGGGCGGAGGTGCCACATATACAGGAGCAACTTGTGGAACCTGAGGTGGTGTTTGCTTGGCTGGAGGTGGTGGTATCTGGGAGGTGGAAGCATAGTAGTGAGGGTAATCGGGGTAGGTGGAGGATGAGTTCGGTGTTGGTGGCTCGGGGTTAGGATTGGCTGGAGGGACGTATGCAGGGTTGGCAGGGTAGGCTGGTAGTGGTTGACCTCTTGACCAAGCCTGGTACATTTCAGCCATCTGTTGTCTTAACTTGTACATTTCTTCTTTCATCCCTGCCACATCCACGATCTCTTCTTCGTGAGCAGGGTCTACAATGGTTGCCTCGATCTCCTGGGACACAGCCTTTGTCATCTTTTTGGATCTGGTGTTGTATGGGTGGGTAGCCAGTATGCCAGTTGCCTAGAAAATCTGAACTCACAAACATCAACACTTGTTAGTTGTTAGCGCATGAATAAGATGTAACGACTTTAAAAACAAACACATTTGCTCGAGTCGTTATGCATCATCCCGGCCGCTGCTCATTTCAATCATCTTTTTCTTTTTCCGCTCTTTTGTTTTCTTTCTTTATTTTCTTCTTTTCTTTTCTTTTCTTTTTTGCTTTTTCTCTTTTCTTGCTTTTTCTCTTTTTTTTTTCTCTTTTCTCTCTTTTTCCTTGCCGTTTTCATAATCACGCTCCTATTTATTTGCCTAGCGGATATAAAGGAAATGACATAAAGCAAAAAGAATTGGTAACAACACTTTGTTTTCTCATTGATAATTCAAAACCTTGATTACAAAGTGATGTTTTTAAAAAAAAGAAAAATAAAAGATGATGCATGACCTAAGAGTACATTAATGCACCTAGTGCCCGCGAGGCATCGTTCGGCCTTGCCGCGGGCCTATATGCTAAACCCCTTTGAAGCCTATCCAGGTCGGCCATGACTTGTTGTACAAAAACTTCACTGCAGATACAAAAGTCCTCCGAGACATATCTTCACAAAGCTGAGTCTTTCGGGTGATGTATTGGGCGATGCGAACAACCTTTTCTCTGATGACCCCTTTTTCTTGCAATAGTCGACTTATTTGTTGAGCGCGAGCATCCAAGGTATGTTGGTTGTCCTTTTGCACCTGTTGCAGCTTCAATTCCAATCTAGCCATAGTCGTGTAGCAGTGCTCTCTTTCTTCTTCAAGATCTTTGATAATCTTGTTACTTTTGACTGTGGCTGAGATCATTTTCTTTCTAAGCTGAGCTATTTCAACATCATGCTTGTCTTGTAGCTGCCGAACCAACTTAGCTCTTTCATCGGCGTCTCTGCCCATTTGCTTCCGAGCCTTGACTAACTCTTTTTCAACTACGTCCAAATCAAAGCTATAGTCGTTTACTTTCCGCCGGAGAATCTCAATTAACTTTTCATCGCGGGCTGAACGAACCGGGGTCTCGGATGCAATTTTCATTTGAGCTATTTGAGCCTTCAACACATCATTTTCTTTCTTCAGCTGTTTCTTTTCTACTTCATCGGATGTTGCTTGCAAGCCACTTTCGAAATGAAGATTTCTCAGTTTATCTTCCAACAGACTGATTTTGGCCTTATATTCTTTTTCCTTGGCCGCCCATTTCAGATTTTCCTCGGATTGCTCTATCAAGTCTTGCAAGTGAGGTCTCTTTGAAAGACGTTCGTGTTCAACCCCTCGTCGGTACCATGTGGAGTACCCAGGTGATATCTCCCCCTTTGCTCTATTCGACACACAAGTATCCATTTTCAGGTTTTGGCACTCATTCCAGATTTGCCGGATCTTTGCTTCCGGGAATTGCCCATCTGGACCAATTTCTATAGCTTGCGAACCGAGGTCTCCGTCTCTCGGAACAACTTGACATCTACCCAACTTGTCGCAGGGCCCCGTATGGGGCATAAGGTTGGATGCTTTTCAAGCCCATGATCAAAAATGGCGACCCTTCCGTCGGCATATATATTACCTCGTCAAGAGGTAGCCAATCATATGTCCAATCGATTTGGCCATCAGGTAATGATCGAAGATGCAAAATCCAATCTTTGACTCCCTCCGGCAATTTCACTTCTTTTGTTCTCGTACATAATTCTTCCAAACATGTTCGTTCAGCCGAACCATAACTTGAGAACGAAGGATGATGGCATAGATGTTCAATTAACCAAATCTGCAAGATCAAATTACACCCTTCAAAGAAGTTGGCTCCCGCTTTGCACGCAGTCAGAGCACGGTAGATGTCAGCTACAATCATTGGAGCTAGAGTACAATTATCTTGTACTATCAATGTGCTAGCTACCCCGGTAACCTTTATACTGATATGCCCATCTTTTCTCGGAAATATGACAATTCCGAGAAATGCCACTAAGAAAGCAAACCTCCGGTGCTCCTCCCATTTTGCTCGGTTGGACTTGCTGCATAACTTGTTCGTGGGGTCATTGAAACCCCCGATGTGTCCATACCTACTATAGATGAAGTTTAAGGAGCAAAACCCGTTGGCTAGATCTTCGTTGTGAACATTCCTGGCAATTTTCAAAGAGTCCATAAAACGATGCACCGTTACCGTCCTTGGAGATACCGGGTATTTTCCTTTTAACGGAACCTCGGTCTTCCCGATATAGAAAGCAATTTCCTCTAGAGTAGGAGTGAGTTCAAAATCCGGGAGATGCAATACATTGTGTGTTGGATCCCAAAATGTGACCAACGCTCTAATTATGTCGCCTCGGGGGATTATGTCCAATAATCCCGTAAGATCTTTCAAATAACCTTTGACCCAGTCCTGACCATCTGATCCCATGTCTTGCCACCATAATTTCAGCTCCAAAGGGATTTTATTTAGGGAAAAATGCTCATTCATCATTGTGCTCGTCCTGCACATTTATTAAGGCGATTTTATTTAGAAAAAAAGGAAAATCTTTTTCAATGCAAGTTTTCATTTTTGAAGGAAAGGAAAGAAAATGACTTTCGAAGTGGCCATTTTTGCCAAAACAGCCTTCCGGCGTCCTTTCGGAACATTCGGCCATTTCCAAAAATAGCGATTACCTCGATTATTTGAAAGGAAAATCTTTTTGGTCTTTTTTTTTCTTAAAAGTGTGGTTGGACCCGTTTAAAGGTTGCCTACGTATCCCACCTAATGGCGAGAATCAAACCTGCGTAGTTCGGTCAGATTAATCGACCAATTTATTTCAACAACAAAACCATTTTTTCAAATTTTTTTTTTTGATACCCATTTTCACTAACTCTTATTTCTCTCTTTTTTTCAATAATTTTTCTACCCTTGGGATTTTTGCCGGTCCGCATAATGATCAAGGACAATTAAAAATGCAACACATAATATGCTCGGTCTTAATTACCGGGTCACCTGTCCTAGACGGACCCAACCCCTGTGTTGAGTCCCCTAAGTCATATATGATGCAAATAAACGTCCTAAATCTAGGTTCAATATCCTGAAGTTTCATCGGTACTAGACCGTGTACCCGAGCGGACAACTCGGATCGAGGAGGGGGCTACGTACCGGTGACCCGCGGAGTCAATCGGCTTTGTAACTTGTCCGACCTCTTTTTCTTATTTTTGGAATTGACACTAACAGAAAGGGGAGTCTCAACCAATAAGCACATCCCTCAAGGTAAGAAGAGAAGGGTTTTCGGCACAATTTTATATATACAATTCACGTAATATCAAAGCGGTAAACATGTAGCACATTAATCAAAACATATAATGAAATCAGATATAAGCAAAAACAACAATTTAACCGAGCTCGAATTCTTAAACCCTGAACCGAAGTTCTGGGTTACTTTTCCCCAGCAGAGTCGCCAGAGCTGTCACACCTCCCTTTTTACTACCCCACATAAGCATAAATATAAATACGCTCGTAGGGTATACCCCGACGCTCAAATATCCGAAACGGATAAAATAACGTAAGAGAAGGAGTTTTTCCAATTAAAGGACAATCGGTTCGGGATTTATTGAGATTAATCAGAGTCGCCACTTGGGAATGATAATGGTGTCCCAAGTCACCGGTTAATCCCGAATCCGAGGAATTTTGACTCTTAAAAATGTCTGCGAAGCAAAGATCCGGATAAGGAACTCTGTTAACCCGGGAGAAGGTGTTAGGCATTCCCGGGTTCCGTGGTTTTAGCACGGTCGCTCAATTGTCGTTCCCGACTCTTGTTTGACTCAGTTATAGATTTTAAACAACATATAGTGCTTTTTACATTAGGTATTATTTTAAAGAATTTGCGGCATCGCGAAAACATGCCTCGAGTCATACCGCAACCAGTACGCCTATGACTTTTGGTGTATTTCAGCTTTGCCGAGATTTGGATTTGAGTCGCACCAAGTGCACACTCGTTCAATGGAAAGTACATTAACATCGTGCCCTAAATAACGTCTATCGGCTTTTAACTTTGGGGAGAGGCTATGGAATTTGCTATTAGCCTCTCCGGTTCTATTATGTTATCTTATTACTAAATGGGGCCCCGGTGTTTGTTATTCGGGCGAGGCTCATCCCAATTTTCATTAAAGGATTCAATACTAGTATTTGGCTATGTTTTCTACATTTGTTTTTTCCTTAATCGATTTCTAATATTTAAACATTCCGGGCCCGTAATTTTGTTATTCAATGGGGCCTGGATTTCCAGAATAAGGATTTGCTACATTAAAAACAGGTCCAGGTTCTTAAAGAACCAGACCTGATTCGGGCATTCTATCGCCAGCCCAGTTGGCATTATACAGAGATTCAGGCCCATAACACGCCTTGGGCCCAAACTAAATAAAATTGGAAACAATTGAAGCAACAGAACAAAGACACACATTTGAAATGGAAAGCACTTTTATTTATTCAGTGAAGGAAATCAATATCATACATTAGCTACAAATTAATTATTTATTACCATAAATCAGAACTAATAAACTACTTCTTCCTCTTACACTAGCGTTTTGAAGTTAATACCAGTTAATACCTAATTTGAGAAAGCGACGGATTACATAATGGACTTAAAGAATGATTAAACTAATTAACTATGGATCCGAATTAACCGATTAACTACTCACGAATATATACATTACCAGTTTCGTTATGTACTAGGCATTTTTACATTACAAAGATGGTTCTAATTAAATTGTATCAATATCCGTAAATAAATAACTCAGAGACCTATTTATAATTATGCTACTGATTTCAATATGGCTTGTTTTATCACCAGATTATTAACCTAAAACATGATTAAAGCACTATCTAATCTAACATTTCCTATTTTTAAGCTTATGTATGTGTAAATGACATCTGATATGTGATTAAGACTTATCAATCTATTGTGAGTAAGTAACCAACCGATTTTTTGAAATTATTATTAACTAACCCATGTTTTAAGATCTATTACCTAATTAAGCTATGTGATACACTATCGCTACTATACTACTAGTTATTACAATGTTTTTGTTTTTCGTTTTTTAGCTACTACAGAATACTTCAATAGATAAATTACAAATCTAAACTAACAACACTAAACATAAACTACAGAACAGCAAATAACCGGATCCAGATCTTCATTTTTTATTTCAACAATTCACCATTACAGCTTCAAGTGAAAGAGATATGTACCTGGTTTTGAAAGGAATGGGAAAATGGCAAATCAACAAGGCGGTGAAAATACAGCAACAACAACAGTAACAACCAACAATAGCTTCAACACCTCAATCCCGAAAATCCCAGCAATACGGAGAAAAACAAAAACAAACCAGTAAAAAATAGAAAAGAAAAATATTTTCCAGATTTTCTCTTAGTTTTGACTTTCTAGCTTTGAACTCTTTTCACTTCTCAAAAGAAACTCTCAAAAATTACATTTTTTTTCATGTATACTGCTGTATCCAGAGTGTATATTGAGTGTATACTACAGCAGGGAATTTTTTTTATTTTTTCTTCTCTTCCGATTTTTCCTCTCTTTTTTCCCCTCTTTTTTCATAAATCTTCTCTTCTATTTATAGGCAAGAATTTCGAAAATTTTCAGATTTTTTATTAAAAAGAAAATATTTTTTTAATTTAAAGAAAACCCACTAATCCATGTTTTCCTCTCCTTGTTTTCTTCCTTGATTTCCTTGCCCCCCACTACTTTATGTCATGTAATTATGATTATTTTTTGCTAAAAAAATCTGAAATTTTCTTCTTGGGCCAAGGGGTTTTGGGTTGGGTAAGGTTTCTTAGGATTGGGCTTGTAACTTAATTTGCAAGATGGCCCAATCCAAATTTTTTCCATTTTGTTCTTCTCCATTATTCAACTTCCTAATTAATAAAGCCCAAAATACTAAGATTAATTTATAAACTAAAATTATCTTGAAATACTAATCTCATAATAATAATTGTCACCTAATTTTAAATGGTAATTAAAATACAATCACACAATTTGGACATTAAAGGCTAAAATGCAAAAGATGCCTATTTTTGTGATTTTCATTTTTGTAAGATAAAATTAATTACTCCTAATTGTAGAATTAAATCCTAAATGCAAATGCGATATATATATATATATATTGTCATTATTTTTTTAAAGATGACACTAAATTCACAATAATTGCAAACAACACAAAACTCTTTTATTTTGAATTTTTGGGAGTAATTCTCATATAGGGCAAAAATCACGTGCTCACAAGTACACCATTAGCTCCTCATTTTAAACTTTCAGAGTTACAAATGCCTCAGTCCGAGGATAAGATGGAGCATATGTCAAAGATTCCTTATGCCAGTGCAGTTGGTAGCATTATGTATGCTATAGTATGCACACGTCCAAATATTGATCAATCTATAAGTGTGGTAAGTAGATACATGTCCAGCCTAGAAAAGAGCCATTGGGAAGCTGTCAAGTGGATATTAGATATCCCAAAGGAGCTTTTGATGTTGGTCTGGCCTTTCGAAAAAGTGGTGGAGGTATTTCAATTATTGGTTACGCGGATTCTGATTATGCATGAGATCTTGACATAAGAAGGTCCACAACTTAATAAATCTTTACCCTCGTTGGCAGTGTCATTAGTTTGAAGTCAACTCTGCAGTCGATTGTCGCTTTGCCTATGATAGAAGAAGAATACATGGAAGCAACGGAGGCGGTGAAGGAAGCTATCTGGTTGAAAGGTTTAGTAGCGAAATTGAGTTTGGTTCAGCTGGAATCAACTCTTAGATGTGATAGTCAAAGCGCTATTCATCTAATGAAAAATCAAAGATTTCATGAGCGCACTAAACACATTGATGTCAGATTTTATTTTATTCGAGATGCTGTTGAAGAGGGAACTATCAAGGTCGTAAAGGTTATCACAAACGATAATGTTGTAGACATGTTGACCAAGATAGTCTCGATCGCTAAGTTCGCACACTGCAAGGAGTTGGCGGGTGTGTGCATCAACTGATGCGACTCCAAAGAGAATAGTTGTTAGGTTGATGTGGTATGTTTAACAATAATTTGATTCTTCTTGTTTTTTACAACGGGGTTACCTAGTTGTTCACACGCACGCTCGAAATTCAAACCAAGGTGGAGATTGAAAATATTGTTTTATGTTTAGTCAACAATGGCATGTCAACTGGAAGAGTTGGTAGAAAGAGTTGGTGGAAAGAGTTAGTGTGGATGCTAGGAGGAAGCTTCCTCCTTTGATGTCACCTATGACATCAAGAGGAGGTAGTTTGATGTCACCATTGATATCAAGAGGATGTCTTTACCCATATAAATAGATGCAGTCCTTCATTTGAAGAAACCATCCCAAAAATAATATAATACATTGTAGTGAGTAGAGAGTTAAGAAAGACATTCTCTTAAGTGTAATTGGAAAATCTCCCATTCCTTTGTTAATAATAGAAAGGCAATTGTTCTTTGGTGGACGTAGGATTATTTTGATCTGAACCACATTAAATCTTGTGTTCTTTCTTTTACGTTTCTATCTATCTATCTATCTATCTATCTATCTATCTATCTATCTATCTATCTATCTATCTATCTATCTATCTATCTATCTATCTATCTATCTATCTATCTATCTATCTATCTATCTATCTATCTATCTATCTATCTATCTATCTATCTATCTATCTATCTATCTATCTATCTATCTATCTATCTATCTATCTATATCTATATTATTATAAAAGCACGAGTAATCTATATATAATATAAATCTAGGCATAGATAAGGTGATGTAGCACCTCTCCATGGCTTCCATTCATATTTATTTTTTATCTCCTTTTTTTTGGACTCTTTCCCTCTCACTTATGAATTTATTAATATAATAAAATAAGAAATGACAAAAGTGAAACAAGAAAAATAGATGAAGTTTCAGGTTATCAGGAGATTTCAGTTACGGATATAAAGAGAGTGCTATTATTAATTTATAACGTATCAATTGTGAAAAGCATTGTTGTGAGCTTCTAACGTTTCTTCCACATCTTTCACAATTAAATTACCTTAAAAGTCAACAAATTTATTGTGTATTATGTATGATGATAGTGGGAAACTGAAAAGACTGCATATTGTATGTATAAATTTCTATGAATTTGCGTCATATCCTTGCCATGGATATTAACGAGAAAATTAGCTACGAGATCGGTCTTCCAACAATTGAGAAGGATGGGGATACCTTACAAAATTAAATTTATAGAAGTCCATGCACTTTCCTTTCATGACTAAATGATCGGAGAGTACGTATCAGTTTTTTATTGAAGAAGATATCAACTGAATAAGTTGAATCTACTGGTTAGTATTTATTTTTTGTGAGTTATTTTTATTAACAGGGTAAGACTACACAATAAAGGATTTGAATGGGGGAAGTTAAGCATGTATATAAAAATCATGTCTTTTTCCTATATGAGTCTATGGTATTTCTTTTATGAACTATCTTAAGGCCTTCAAATTAATTTGTTTCATGTTCTTTTCTAGAAGAAATCTGACTTTTGGGACTTAATGTACACTATATATATATATATATATATATATATATATATATATATATATATATATATATATATATATATATATATATATATATATAGGAAATATTTACCAATATTTGTGTTTCAAAAATGGGGGTTACTATTCCACCTTTCATAAATTTAATGCTTAGCAATGATTGTGTTACAAAAATGGTGTTACTTAGGTTCGACAATTTCATACTCGGTATTTATGAGGAACAACAATAAATGCTAAAGATTCATGCCCCATACTTATAAGGTCCTTCAACATTTTTCAACATCAATATTGCTAATTTATGAATAGTATTCTCGAAAAGAGAGTCAAAACCTTTTATAATATCCAATAAGTTTTTTCATTAACTTTTTAAGTTATGCCATACATCTTCATACTCTATGACCGTTCAGATATCTGCCCTATGATACATCCGTTACACTTCAAACTCATACTCATAACTCAGCATAAACCCATCTAATATTATCCTCCCCAAAGAAGCAACCTTTTCCGAAACATACTACCATTCCTATAACAATTCCACCAGAACTACACATGGTTTGTTACCTATAAAACCAGGGAGATGTAGGCAGCCCAGAGACCAAGGTGCGCCCTCCATTTTTCAAAATACCCCCATTTGATCAAAATCGATTATTATTTCTTTACCCGATAACTTTTTCATCCTTCTCGATAAAGAGGGGCAGTTGTTGATACCCAATTTCCCTCAGATATTTCAAAATGCGTATATACTTTCAAAATAGTGCATGAGCATCAACCAATATTTTTTTAATTTTCTTGTAATTTTAAAAAGATTTTAATTAATTTATTCTAGCATTTTATTATATAAATAATTACTAATTGCGTCAAAAATGGTTTTATGATAACTTGATACAAAGTTTTAGTTATTTCATGAATAGTCAGATGTATATGTTAGGTTTATAATTGTAATAACTTTGCAATAACAGCCCCATGTGTGCATAATTATTTTAATTCACATGAAAATCACATTTTATATTTTTATAATATTAATTAATTATTTAAATCATTTTCATGCATAAGTGATATTTTTATCATTTATAAGTTATTTTATGAAATTATTTTATTAAGTTAATTGGTTATTTAAATAATATCCCATTTTTCTTAATTATTTTTTCGGGCTTAACCCAATTACACCAACCCAATTACTTAAAATCTCTAGAGATAAACGGTTCAGGATACTCTTCCTTTTTTAATATCCCTAACCCCCTAATCCTAGTCATTTTTCTAATTCCGCTGCCCCCAAATCCCTTCCCCCCCTCTTCTCTCTTAGACGCTCCCCTGACCCTAGCCGTTGTCACCGGAGAACCCGCCGTTCCATGGAGTTTCCCTTTGATTTTAGGCCCTATCTGGCCTCTTACCTTCACTGGCTGCTCGATTTTGCTATTATATGAAGGAATCTCGATCAAACTCTTCATTTTCTTGATGAACTTGCCTTTTGTTCACGTCTTTGTTTGTGAGTATTGTTATCTTTTGGTTTATGGCTTAAATCTCTTGTACTTAACATGATTTTTCTCACCTTGTTCCATTATTCAAAACCCTAATATCTTTCTACTCGAGTCTGTGAAGATCTTTATAGATCTGAGATGATTTTAAGGTTATCTGATATTTCTCTTCAAAAATCTTCTATATTTCTTACTATTTACCGATTTTAATGTTTCTCTAAAACTAGAGTTTCATTTCTTTGTGTTTCTGCAAAAAATTTCCAAAGACGTTTGAGTGTTCGATTCCGTTATTCTTTGCGTGCTTGACTATCTATCTTCTAAACCTTAGGGTTTCTACTTATTTCACCAATTATTTCCATATTTACCCATTATTTTCATCGCTATCAATTAGCAAAGGTTAATTGATGTTATTTGACTATTGAGGGTCCGAAATTATATTATTCTACTAAGATTATTACTTTCTGTGATTTTTACCTATTTTTCTTGTTTGTGACTCCTAATTGGTACCACTTGCCTTAATTAGTTTATTAGCCAGATATCTAGGTTTTGGGAACTTTGACGCACCAGAAGCCCATTTGGTGTAATATGGACTATTGGTGCTCTGTATATTTGATTGAACCCTGACTTCTAGGTTGACTTTGGACCTGCCAAGGCTCACTATAGTACACTAATCTTCGTTATGTAATTCATTTGTATTGGCGTGTAATAACCATCTTTGTAAACAGAAATGAGGTACTTAGTAAATAACTAGGAAGGGATTTTTATATCTATGTTGGGGTTCGGGTAGGAATAATGCCCATAGGTGATTATGATGTTTATATGCATTAGAAACCATGTTATCGTATTTATCTCATTATGCTGGATTTTCATACTTTACATCCCAGAAATTCTGTTATAGGACGTTTATCAATTTTGTATCCATTTTCATGCATATTCTCAAATTTCAATGTGCATTAGAAACCATTCCTATATGGTCCTTTTTTGGGAATTATCAACTCGTATAACATTCTTCTCACTTAGATATCATGTCTATAGGAAATCCTGTTTAAAATTAATTTTGGACAACTTGGATATCATGCATATAGGGAACGTGTATAAGATCAGTTTCTATACCGTAAAATTATACTTGTAATCAGTTTCAGCACCTAGAAAATATGCCTACAAAGTCTAAAGGATAAAAATATTTCCAGTTTAAATTAATCACTAGTTTATAATTGCGAGTTGATTAACGTTTGGATATAATATCCATAGGATTCTGCTCGGTTATCACCTTGGCAAGCATGTAGGACAATTAAAATTGTATTTATTTGACTGCTTATAAATGGGCCCAGCTTCAGTAAGTAATAAAAATCAATAGACAAACTGTTAAGTATTCACTACCTCGCCATAATAAAAATGCTGCATATTTTGTGTTCATTTAGATATCCTGCCTATAGGACCCTAATCGTTTTAAATCTGCTTGTTTGAATAGTGTGCATGTGTTTGTCTATTTGTGGAGGTAAATATGAGCCCCTTAAGTGGTCTTTTTTGTGACAACCCTACTTGTTTTGTTTGTCGCTTAGTTTTCTCCTTTTAAGCACCATAGGTGAGTCTAGAATCACCTTAAATAGAGGTCATAAACACCTCCAGGGCCATAGGTAAGCGATGAGTAGTGCACATATAGAATACGTACTCGATGCCTTTAGAACGCTTAGGTAATAACTAAGAGGAGGGTAATCGGGTAGTAAAGGAATATGATGACTTGTGCGCTAATGCTATGTGTAGCACACCAACTTGGGGACAATTACCAAGTATAGCACGAAAGTGATCCTATAGGCTAAAAAACCTATGAACCCATTTATTTCTATTTTAAAATAATCTATATTTGTTTAAATGACTTTAAGACTAATTCACTTAAATCGAATTTGGCCGGGACCCACCATTGTGGACCTCGAGGGCTGCCTAACACCTTTCCCTCAAGGTAATTTTGAGCCCTTACCCAATCTCTGGTGATGTAGACTAGTTTCATGAGTTAATTGTTCTAGGTTCTCTAACGCACCTTAATTCGTTAGGTAGAGACTCGTCAAATCTCATACCCAATTTCCAAAATGAAAGGAGTTGTTCCAAAATGTCGAAACCTGAACTCCACGAGGAAAAATAGGGTGCGACACATAGTGATGAAGGAGGTCATTTCTTGATTATCCGGGTACATTCATATTTGGTTGCACCCGAAGTAGGCATCAAGAAAACTGAGGATCTCGTGGTCGGCCGTGACATCGATCATGTGATCGATGTTAGGCAAAGGGAAAGAGTCCTCATGAATGCCTTATTTAAATATTTATAATCCACACATTCTTAGTTTATTCCCCTATTTAGGGACTACTGCTGCATTTGCTAACCAATCCGGGTATTTGACTTTCTAGATAGACCATGTTTTAAGGAGTTTAGTTACCCCATCCTTGATGGAATCATGTTTGATATTGGGCTGGGGTCTCCTTTTTTTCTTGATCGGATGGAATTTCGAGTCTACGCTCATGGTGGGATCTTTGTCATGTCGAGATGGACAAAGAAAAGCAATCTATGTTTGCGATAAAAAATTGAATGAGTTTTTTCCTGATCTAAGGAGTTAACCTCGTTCTTAGGTATACCTGCCAGTCGGGCAAATGTTCGATCAATATGACCTGCTCTAGCTCTTCGATTGTTGATGTGGTAGTGTCGGAATCATCGGGGACTACAAAGGATCGAGGAACCCCCTAATCATCATATTCATTAGTCCCCTACTTGTCTAGTTGGGTCGAGGCCGGCATCGAATTGCTTTTTGGCTTCCTATTTTTCTTCTGATCTTGGCTTCTTTGTCAACAAGAGTGTAGACATCGGAATCACTTTATCGCTGGCAAATATCTTTTTTACTGTGGGTTTCTCCCTGTAGATTGTTTTAATCCCTTCAAGTGTTGGGAATTTTAATACTTGGTGAATGTCGGGGCATTGCTCTTGTATTGTGGATCCATGGTCTCTCAAATAGGGCATTGTACCTCATGTCCCCTTCGATAACATAAAAGTTAGTCTCCTGGATGGTTTCGATTGTATTTACTAGTAATGTTATTTCTCCCTTAGTAGTTTCACAAGCCATGTTGAATCCATTTAGCACTCGGCCTGTAGGCACGATTTGGTACTGTAGGCCGAGTTGTTTTATGACCCTGGATCGGATGATGTTGTCCGAGCTACCTAGATCAATTAACACGCGTTTAACTCGAGATTTATACATGACTATAGATATTACCAGTGCATCATATGTGGGGATGCATAATTCCCTATTTGTCCTCGTCGTTGAAAGACAAGGTCCTTCTAGTATGTAATCTCGAATCAGTTTCTCCCTCGTGATGGATACCTTGGTGTGTTTTAACTTTGTACCTTGAGGAACATTGACCTCTCCGATGATCATATGAATGATGTGTTGAGGCTCTTCTTACTCGGTTTGCTTACTGGAGTCCCTGTTTCTAAATGATTCTTGGCTCGGTCGCTATAGAATTCTCGAAGATGCTCGTTGTTGAATAATTGGCTACATCCTTCCTCAATTGTCACCAATCTTCTGTTTTGTGGTCGTGAGTGCCATGATATTTGCACATTTAGTTTGGGTCCCTTTGGGTTAGGTCATAATGTAGAGGCCGAGGCCATTTGGTGTCTTTAATTTTTTCGATAGCCGAAATGATAGCAACAACATCTATATTAAAATTGTATTATGACAACCTCGGTACTTCTTTGAGTCCGATAGGTCTTTCGAAACCACTTTCTCATGAGTCCCCAATTGTTCTAGCCTTGATCGTTTATTCTTTTATTTTGTATAGAGCTCTGCCCAGACCCATTGCTTCTTCGGTCGTCATTGTACGATTGACATCGATCACTGTTCGACCTTGGTTCATGATCATTGTCTCTCTTAACCTTGTTGACGACTCTAACAGGATAAACAGACCTGGAAGGAGCCCCTAGTTGATAATCTTTGACTCTATCTTCAATTGATATCAGTTTTGCATATTAGCCCAAGTGACAGTCGGATATTCTATCAAATTGCTTTAGTTATTGTGAAGCCGCCAAACTTCGAACAATGAGTCCTGGGGTAAACGTTTGAACGGCCTAATCATTACTGACTGTTGGTAGGTCCATCTGTTCCATTTGAAATTGAGATACAAACTCTTGGAGCATTTCATTGTCTTCTTGTCTCATTTTGAAGAGGTCCAATTTTCTAGTTTTGTCCTTAATAGCCCCGACGTGCTTTCATAAAAGAGTCTACAAGCATAGTAAATGAGTTCATATAATTAGGAGGTAAGTTGTGATACCATATAATGGCTCCCTTTTATAGGGTTTCTACGCATTTCTTCAGTAAGACAAACTCGATCTCATAGTCCTCCAAGTCATTTTGTTTTGATTGCTCATGTATACGAAGTGACATGCTCGTTTGGATTGGTCGTTCCGTTGTATTTAGGGACCTCAAGCATATGACATTGTTAGGGTCGGCTCCCGGTCTGCACTTGGTGGGAAAGGCTTTTGCACAAACTTCTTGGAATGTAAGCCTTTCAATATTGGAGGCGCTCTCGGAATCTGGTCGACCCAAGAATTATATGTTTTCACTTTTTTGTCATTTTCTTTTATTTTCTTTACACCAATTCTATTCGTTTTGTCAGCTCCTCCAGCATTTTTATGATTTTGGGATTGTTACCAGACTCGTTCCCATTCGATCTTTCCGCGACCGGTTCCTATCTATGACTGATCTTATAAGACAGTTCGGGCTCCATCCTGCTCGGTACGCGGATATAATTTTGTAATTGATCTATTGCCGTATGTTGATCCTGTAACAACTCGAATATCATCCGTAGATTGACGCTATTTCCTTTATTGTTTTTAGTGTTTTATGTCGTTGGCCGAGCTCCATGATGTGTGGCTATATTTTAATAGTTCTGTATATTATTTTCCTTGAATTTTATATGCTTTAATGATAAATTATACTTTATTTGCACATAATGGAGTATATTTGATGTGCATGTGAACTGGAGATGAAAGTAGAGCAAAAGGGATACTTAAACGTTGAAAGTATGCTCGAGAACAGTAAAAAGGAAAAAGCTGGCGAAGCCAGGTCTATAGCAGGATTTATATCTGAATGTATCCTACATGTCCCGCAGCCTACATTATAACCAAATAAAGTCCTACTTGATCATAGGCTGAATGAGCTCGATTAGTAGAGTAGTACACTGCGGGCAAGCATATAGTACATCTTTGTGGCATATGAATATTATTTCTGAGAATGAGTGAATTCTTTTTATCTTGAGTTCTTAATTGTCCTTAAATTTTATTGTGTATGGAATTACTCTCTTTTTTTATGTGAAGACACGTGATTCATGAAGGAAAGGTAATGTCATTGGCCTTCATGTCAGAGTAAATGAGTGAGTTGTGAATAATGCATGGTACTTGCAAGTCAAATCTTGATGTGAAGATGTTACACCTTGGTGAGTAGACTATTTTAAGAATTCTTGGTATAATGAGTTAAGGAAATTGCTTAAAAAAGTTGTGTCTATAAGTGTAGTTTGATTACTCGAGGACGATCAACATTTAAGTGTGGGGTATTGATATGTGGCTATAATTTCATAGTTTCGTATAATATTTTCCTTGAATTTTATGTAGTTTAATGATAAATTATACTTTATTTGTGTGTCATAGACTTGGCCTACACATGTAGGTCTTTTCCTACGCATATAAATAGACTTAAAAATGCCACTTTTGAGGGGAATTCGACAGTGAGAGACCGACACTAGGCCGAGGATTCGACCTAAGGAGGTAAGAGCACTAGGAGTAAGGCGAAGAATTCTCTACGAGTTTTTCACTTCCTTCTTCCTATTTTCATTATTGGTTTTAAATTCTAGTAGTGTAGTTATGCATACTATTATGAATAGCTAATTTTTTATTTAGGGTTTGATGGAACCTATTAGAGGATGATTTTTTTGTTACCTTAAAATAAATTTGATGTAGCTTTTTCTCTATTCTACATTTATATTGTAGTTAGTTGAAGAGCACTCAATTGACTGTACCTATTTAGTGTGTACTACTTGAGAGAGAGTATATATTTAGGTATTTGTTGAAAAACATCACTCCTAACGTATATGAGAGATCAATACGAATGGTGTAAAGGTGGGATTAGGGATCACGAAACCTTGGTGCGATCCGAGTGAGCCATACTTAATGCCAGCTAGCGTGATTCGGGAGAATATATCTAGTAAATTATGGTAATTATTAGGAAGATAATTACAACACTCAGAGCGATCATGACCGATAGAGAATACGTAGGCGAAATTATAAAAGACGTAGCGGGAAGGATTCCGATAATTGAGAAAATCATAACTCTGGACCCCTTAATCTTTTCTCCAACCCGTAGTATCTTTAGTTATTAATCTACTAATTTAATTATTTAGTTAATTAGATATAAGAATCTTAATATTGATAACTTAAATATTGTTCGAGCTTATCTCCTTAGTGATAGTAAACAACTATAGTTAAGCCTTAGTTCTCTTTGGGATTCGACTCCAGACTTGTAAACCGATTATATTTGCAACGACCACTTAGTTCTTTTTATAAGGTATAGTTGACCATGATCACTCCACTGCGGATGCTATTCTCGGTATCTGTAGGAAGGCTCGTGTTAATAGACACATGTGAATTAGCGCCCAATGGGTCCGTTATTGGAATTCTGATGGGGTCGCGGGCGGTACCTCGTTACCGGGCGTTTCGTTATTGTTTTCATCGTGATGACCAGATTTATCGTCAGTAGGTAGAGGCGCTAATTGTGAGTTTGACATTTTGAGTATAAGCCTGAAATAAAATATACTTCAACGAACAAGTGAAAAATAGTATGTGTTACGAAAATTCGTATCAAAAACCACTAATATCCTTAGCTCCACAGTTGGCGCCAAACTGTTTACCCTCAAAATCGGATAACAATTGAATTTATACGCGTTTTCAAGGATACGTGATATAACTTAATACAAATTGAGAAAATATATTAATACCGAATTTAATGATAAGAAATAAATATAAACCACTAAAATTGAACATTCTTAGCCTTGAAGGTTGGTCACCCCCGAGTCAATAAACGCCTTAACCAATGACATAATAGATTAACAAGATAATAAGAACCAGAAATAATCAATATATTGCTTTTTGATGCGTGTTACAATGTCTATTACAAATGATCAGACCCACTCTATATAGTAGGGGAGTCCTACTTTATATATAATTTCACAAAAGGTAAGAAATCTCATGATTTGCTAATTATTTGATCACTCGTTGATACATGCAGAGATTCCCACTGTGATATCCGACCGGCCACGGATATTTTGGTCTTCCGTTATTTGGTCCGATAATATTTTCTTGATCTTGGTCGAAGTCGGAGTCGGTTCGAAGTTATGGGCTCGATGATCTTGAAGACGCATCCGTACCTTGATTCGATATAATTCGGGGTCAATCTTTAACCCATCCCGTTTCAATCCCGGTGTATCTTGTAATAGATGAGCCTGATCTCAACCGTATACACTTTTAAAAGAACGTATTTTTTATTTTCCAATAATCAAACACCATATGACATGGCCTCCCTAATGTCCAAATAATCTTTGTTAAAACAATGTTGTAAAAGAAAATACGTTGCATCTATTCATCTGCTACCTTGTTAATTTGTAGGACAATTGATAGAAAAGAACAAACAAGACATATCACGTGAATTGCACGAATGGATCTGCAAAAAGCCAGGCCGACCATGTCGCCTTTCCTTATCATACAACCCTAGCTATGTTTAATTACTTTTTATAGAAAAAGAAAAAGATACAAATAAAGAAACCGTTGTTCTGTTAGGTGCAGGTAATTTTTCTGCGTCTAGAAAAGTCTAAAGCCAATTGAACCAGAGGCATGACTTAGAGTGTTTGTGTCAGATTTATCTGAACCCAGTAATTTTAATGCGGAGCATAAATTTATATATAAAAATTTACTAACGTTATAAAAATTAATAGTTATGAACTCAAAATTTTAAATGTACGATGAATTTAGTGCTAAAAATATTAAAAATTAATTCATAAAACTTAAATTTTGAGCGGAAGATCCTAGGACGACGAGGTGTCGTGCATGCAGTGGAAAAGTATTAATTTCCTGAAACATCTGTCCATATTGCTTTTAATCTTAACAAACATCATGGTAGGGGAGGAAAGAAAAAAGCACCACTATTATTATACTTAAATGATCAACAACGACAAATCATAATGCGTGGTAATATGGATGGGTCCGAAATCTTTCAAAAAGATATATACTTGTACCTTTTATTGTTCTCGATTGTTCTATACAAGCAGGATCGATCGAGAATCTATACGAGTGACAGTAAGCTAGAAATTCGTGTTTTAATTATAATTTACATTCTAATTACTGTATTTTACTTTATGTGTTATACCTTGTAGAAAGTAATTCCAAACTATTAAGATAATTTGAAGCTAATTTGAATATGTTGGAGCTTTGAAATCTGAGTAAAAACTGAAAATTAGCTATCATGGCGAGTTGGGCAAATCTTGATTAGTTATCGTGGTGACATTAGCTATACAATATATGTCATGTCACCTTTAACCAAAATAACTCCAATAAAGGCAATACTGATATTGATTATTGGAACAGCATTTTAGTAGGAAACAAAAATCCATCAAAAACTTAATAAGACAGCTTGCAAATATGCCCAAACAAAACAATCGAAGACGAAGAAGACAAAATCCTAATTTTTGGCATAACCGCGTGCTATTTAATTAACTCAACGGACTTTAATGTGGAATCAAAATCCAACGGCTCAGTCCGCGTTCTTCGTTAAAAGAGTAAAAGCTAAATGAGATAACAACAGTGTGATCCTTATCCCATGTAAGTAGTAACTAATTAATTTGGTTAGGAAAATTTGAAGGAAAGATCAAGTAGAAATGTTGTGACGAGTTACAATTTGAACAGAGAAACTACAAAAAAAATCAGTGAATATAACCGTATTAAATAAAATAACATTTATAACGGCACAAATTCATATCTCCCATATGTGAAATTCATTTATTACTTCATCAATCATTAAGTTCGATAATATTGACAACATAACGCTGGAAGCTAACTTTACTACAAGGGTGTTTAAACCGAACCGAAAAATCGCACCAAATCGAAAAATCAAACCAAACCGATTAAAAAACCCCACTAGGCTTGGTTTGACTTAGTTTGGTATTGAGTAAAAAAATCCGAACCAAACCGACATATAAATATATAAATTTTATTTATATTTTTAAGATTTTGTAGTGATATTTCTTTAGAAAATGTAGAAATATTTGGGATCTTCTCATGTATTAACCTTGAAAGCTTATATTAACGAAAAATTATTGTTAGAAGACTAAGAAAATAACTATCACGTGTTACTAAAAAATTCTCCCATTAAAATCTTTTAATAGATCATATGTTTGTCAATTTTTTCCATATTTAATATACATATATTCACTTATCAAAGTTTTATCTATAATTTTAATAACATAAAATTGAAATAATATTCATGTAATACAAAACCCGAAAACCCGAAAAAATCCGACAAAATCGAATCAACCCAAACCGATATGATTGGTTTAATTTGGTTTTGATAAAAACCGAACCAACCTGGTCCATGTACCCCTACTTTCCTATGTGCTACAACAGTTGTACTCCTAAGAACATTTGTTCCTGTTTTCTTCCACTTTTATTTGCAAATAAATTAACATTTACTCATGTTTCATTAAAGAAACGATGGCTTCGTTGATGGAGTTTGTATATTTAAAAAAAAAAACTCAATTTTTTCTTATATTAACATATAATATGGAGAATATTGTCTTTTAATCTAATTATTATTTATACGTTAAAAGCCCTTTGTTGATCATTGTCTATGTGATCTCCAGACTCCAATCCAAGTCCTGGTCCAAAATTTCTTTTACTCAAATTTTTATTGGTATGTTAATTAGAGTACACCCCTCCGGGTTGAATCAACTCTTGTTTATAACAATCCGATAAACACATAACATACGAATAGTGTATTGGGATTTTTACACAATAAATAGGTCATATTACATTAGTTATACACGATTATGCATATATAATACATGAATTATTCTTATATTATATTTTCACCGATTATTTTTAATTCAAGCGGTTAGATGAATGGCTATTTAAGTTAATTTTTCGATATTATCTGAATAAAATCATTTTTGTTTGAACTTCCGGTATTTTCTTAAATTGTCTAATCAATATATTTTTATCGTATATTTATTGAATTGACATAAATTATGAGTTTTATTCATGTGAACTCCCCCACAATAAACATAAATTAGGTAGAAAATACATATTTAGTGGACTGTACCAACTATTCTCCTGGCTATATATCCCCCTTTAGAACTATTAATGCTTCACTTCATCAATTCTCTACTCCTCTCATAGCATATTAAACATTTACATTACTCTTGTAAGATGAAGCTACTTCTTACAACTCTGCTTTTCCTCACTCTTCTTCTTACCCCTTCTTTTATCCAAACCACTATGGCTGGTTCAAGTAAGTAACTATTTCTTAAAGTTTCAGCCTCTCTTTTTCTTTTCTTTTTTCTTTCTTTTTATTTATGTTTTACTGGTCCAATGATGAGTTAGATCTATTTTCAAGGTAGAGCTAAGGTCTGCGTACACATAATTTATATATATTTTATGGATTTTTAAGACAAATACATAATTTGGACCAAAGTTATTGAACCCGCAAGCTCTATGTTGCGTACACAGTACCCTCTCTGGACCCCACTTATACCGTTATAGGACTGTACTGGGTTTGTTATTGTCATCGATGTTGGTCTGATGATGATTTTTTTTTTTTGTGTGTGATAAGGTTATTGTGATTCAAAGTGCAAGTTGAGATGTGCAAAGGCAGGAGTTATGGACAGATGTTTGAAGTATTGTGGAATTTGTTGCGAAGAATGCAAGTGTGTGCCTTCTGGAACATATGGTAACAAACACGAGTGTCCTTGTTACAGGGACAAGAAAAATAATAAGGGCAAGCCTAAATGCCCTTGAATTTCACTAAGTCTCATATATATAATGCAAAAATCCCATGTTTCAATTGGTCCATTCCTCTTTAAATATCAGTTTTCCAGGAATGTTAGTCATATAAATGTGTGAAGATAAATAAATGGGGGCTCTTTTGAGCTCTCTTATGTATTTTGCTGCTCTGTTCCATCAATAAGTTGGTCATTTTACATTTTAAATGTACTGGGTTTTGAATTTTACAAAAATTTGCAGTTTCCCATATTAGAGCAACTATTTCCTTCATCAAACGGTTGTGCATTACCTTGGAAGAGAATGATTTTGTCCTTTTTAAGCTTGTTTGGATGGTTGTTCCTCGTTCTATCGTATTGTATTATTATCCCAAAATAATGTTTGTTTTGATTGTTTTATTAAAATTAATGGTATTGTATTGTTAAATTCATTGTTCAGGAACAATAAAAAGTCCCTTTTTTTTAAACAACCGATTTGATGTGGTGGGATCGTTTTCTATTTTTCTTTTCAATTATG
Source organism: Nicotiana noctiflora (assembly GCA_032618575.1). Taxonomy (NCBI): domain Eukaryota; kingdom Viridiplantae; phylum Streptophyta; class Magnoliopsida; order Solanales; family Solanaceae; genus Nicotiana; species Nicotiana noctiflora. The sequence goes on along the minus strand of JASVEL010002030.1, from coordinate 29,457 downwards.
TCCTAACTTATTACTCTACAATTCTATTTTACCCTTTATTTTTATTTTTCTATTTTAACTCCAAATCTCCAACTTTTAACCTACTTTGTTTTTTCCATTGCTTCTGCCGTCACCATTATTCTATTTTTCGCCTTTTATTTTATTTTTTCTCCTAATTTGCTTTTAACTTATTTGTTCTCCTATCTTAATGTATTTTGCCTTCTTCTGTTTTATTTTAAAAAAAATTATTTTATGCATAATTTTTGATAAATTAAATATTTAAATAATTAAGAAAATTTTAGTAGAATTATGAGTTACAGACAGTATGATAAAGTCAAACCAAACAGCAAAATATTATTTAACAATGACAAACAATACAATCTATTCAAATAATGTATTCATAAAACGATATGGTACAATACGATACAGTATAATACAATACATTTTAAAACGACGAGAAATAATGCTCCAAACAGATAGTTAGTGTAACTTTAAAAATAGATGTTAAGATCAAAAAAAGAGAATTGGTTTTCACTGCCTACAATATGGCCATCTGCAACCTTTAACTGTATCTCATGGGTTGAGTATCTTAGGCATGTATCTATTGATTTGGAGGGTGTTTAGATTGGTTTTTAGCTGATCAAATCAGGTTTACCTTCTTTTTAGTATTTGGCAAATTCAAAAAAATGCTTACAATAAGGTAATAACAATAAGTGAGAAATTCAAAAATAGCTAGATTTATCACTGGTCGTTGAAAAATAGTCAAGTTTCAAAAGTCATCGAAATTTAGCTATTTTTTATATAAAGAGAAATCTGAGCAAAAATACTGTTTAAAATTCAGAAAATACGTCCGCAAATTTTACTGAAGTTTCAGCATAAGTATGCTTGAATTCCCGCAAATTTTACGGGAGTTCCAGGATAACTATGCTGAAACTCCCGCAAATTTTACGGGAGTTCAAGCATGATTATGCAGGAACTCCCGCATATTTTACGGGAGTTCCAGCAAGTATAAATATCCAATATAATATACTGGAGTTTGGAGCACTGGTACTTCAGTCTCACGCAAATTTTACAGGAATTATCAAAGTATACCGTTCCAGCATAATATGCTGGAGTTCTTACACAAATATACCAGAACTCTCGTAAATTATACGGGACCCGTTTATGTTGCAGCAAATAGTATCTTATTTTTCATTAACTTCGTATATAGTGATTATTTTTCGATAGCAACCGTAAAAATAGCTATCCCATGCGATTTTGACTAACAATAAACTAGTCAAATCCTAATGTACTGTTTTTGATTTAAGAGCTATTTCTTTTGAAAAGCTACTTTTTTTAAAGTCAATTCAAACGAGCTCTAAACATAAATATTCAATGTGGATAAGTTTTCATCTAGTAGCGATTGTGGCGGTACTAGGCGAACTAGTACGTCACACGCTGCCGTATTGTGTATTCAATGCGCCATGTGCCTGTTGGGGTCTCTGACGTAGTTAGAAAATGAGCAGACTACTCTGAATATGGCATATAGCAGATGCTTCTAACACTCGTTAAAACCAAGGACTGATTTTTTCAATATGGGGCCTTCTATTTTTACTTCAATTCTAGGTTTGATTGAAACTTAAAAAAAAGAAAAATAAGTGTGTTGAAAATAATTTTTGAAAATGTTCAAGTTATGCAAATTTTATTTGAAAAAGAAAGTTAAAGTTTTGTGAGCGGAAGAAAAAATTTCATCCAAAAACTATCCTAAACAGATGCGATCACTATCTTAGTCCGAATAGATTCATGACACCGCCGCAATCACCACCTATTGTTTTTGTTTTTTGTTTTTGTATGCGAGGTTAATAATATAAATCAGGAACATCTGATCTAACACGTGAAGTTGTAGGTTGAATAGAGAGGCAGCAATAGCACGAGCACTAGTCAAATAGCATTCATCGAACAGTTAAGTAACATAATCATATGGAAGTTAAAAGAAATCAGAATTATAGTGGGAGACAGATTCTTGAGCCCAAGGGCTGGCAGAAGATGACCCCTCATCTTGGTCTCTAAAAAGGTTTTAAAAATAGTAAAAGCACCTAATAAAACTTCTGAAAAACTTAAAGATGAGGGTGATGATTTGAGATCTCAACTAAGCAGAAATAGAATGCAGTTTACCCACATAGCTGGCCATGTAAAGCTGTCAAAGAAATATTTCTAACTGCAATAACAATAAGCAAAGAATGAATATTGTAAGGTACTTAGTCAAGAATGCTTACAAGCCCTATATATATTATATAACAACCAACATGGATAGAACCAAAAAATATACAGTACGCTAAGAAGAGGCGTCGCATGCATACTCGGCTTTATGATCCTACAAGTTCAGATGTCTAACGTACATAGAAAACAAACAACATACGACAGAACCACGATACTAGATGCTTCTAAATCCGAAATTCCTTCAGAAAACTTTAAGGCACATTGTCAACTACTCCCGAGTTAACTATACCTGTCGCTTGTACAATCTTGTACAATGTAGAGGTTCCTTCTTGCTACACAACCGATCAAGGATCTTCTTCCCATAAATGTTACTTTGCATTGATGCAGAATTCATGTAGATTAGTTTACAGAGAGCATTGAACATGTGGCCCTGCTCAGTCAATAATAACAAATGCACTTGTTATATTAACTGACAATATGGATTTTAAACAAAACAATTTAGAATCAATATCAAGATTGTTTGGGTGAATACTCAGGTTTAAGCAAAAAGGAAATCTAGGATAGATTATGGTACGTCATATCAGAATATTTCAAAAGAGAAAATAATACCAAGTTATTAATGTTTTTAAGTAGTTTGTGATTCTACAGAAGCTTACCGTCATTTAGTAGTTTGAATTTGTAGTCGTGAAACTATCATGAACAGAAAGGACTACAACATGGGGACATAATCTAACGAGTCAAAATAGGGTTGATGTATTGCAATGGCAAGTAGATCAATTTTGCTATTCTTGCCTGTCTCCGCCACAAGTACTCATCAGAAGCCTGTCTCCAACCTGACTTTAAACTAAGAACAGATCCTAAACAAACATATTCTACAGAAGCTTACCGTCATTTAGTAGTTTGAATTTGTAGTCGTGAAACTATCATGAACAGAAAGGACTACAACATGGGGACATAATCTAACGAGTCTAAATAGGGTTGATGTTTTGCAATGGCAAGTAGATCAATTTTGCTATTCTTGCCTGTCTCCGCCACAAGTACTCATCAGAAGCCTGTCTCCAACCTGACTTTAAACTAAGAACAGATCCTAAACAAACATTCTGCAAGGTTTTCCTCTATAACAGTCTCTTTAGCTCCAATAATGCATTATTTCACACCTTGCATTATTTCACGCCTACAACCTACGGGTTGATATAAATATAGGATAAATAGCAAGGCACTCATCCAACATACTCTGTGCACGGACGGAAGTTTGCACCAATCTATTGCTTTTATAGCTTCTTCATGTCAAAAGAGTAGGGCACTGAGAAAGGTTGACAAGAAGATAAATTCACAGAATATGCGAGTCAGATAAGGCCTAAAATATAGATCTTACATTATCATATGATTTGATTACCATGTTCAGTTACTATAGCATTTTGCCTGGAGAAGAAAAAGAAAGAAAGCTTTCATGAGATCCAATGCTGGTGCCAAAAGCTTATCACTGAAGCACATAGGAAGGATCATCACATCCACTACCTACTATCATAGGTCTATTTCTGAAGCTCTTTACTCCAGTAAGTACTCTTTTTGATTGGTTAGCTCTTACATTTGTAAAGGTTCTCCTACTACCCCTTACACTGCAGGGAGATATCTAGGCAGTAGAACATAATATACATATATATTAGCTAAAACTAAACACGAAAATCAGAGCTGTAGGAAAAAACCTCCCTGATAGAAGAACAACTCTTGATCATGCCATCAGATTTTGTTTTAAAACATAAATCGTGGGCTACTCAGAAATATACTACTGGGAGGAACTTAAACAACACAGCTTGGCACAACTTTTCGACATGTTCAGCAATCTAATATACTAAACGCGTCATTAAGGCAAGTTGAATAAGCTAAAGCTCCAGTTGCAGTTGCCCTTCAGCTCATCTACAATCTTAGAGGTCTAAATAGCTCATAATAGTCAAGCCTATTATGTGAAAATGTTTACAACATGGCAAGAATGAGGATTTCCGAGGACATGACCCTTGATAGGAGAGTCTGGAGGTCTAGTATCAGAACTGTAGGATAGGGACTCTAGGTGGGGTTTGGCAGGAGCTAGGTGGAGTTTGGTAGCGTTCTCCATAGATGTCTTGCGTATTGTAGTGTGCGCCTCAGGGTAGTTACTGGTCGTTATTATTGCATGCCTTTTAATTTATGGTCTATGTTTAGATAATTATTGTTGCAATTTCTGCTGGAGTTACTAATGCTCTTTTGTTTTTCTTTTCTTTTCTTTTTCCTGAGCCGAGGGTCGATTAGAAACAGCCTCTCTGCCCTTTCGGGTAGGGTAAGGCCTGTGTACGTACTACCCTCCCCTGACCCCACTTTATGGGACTATACTGGGTAGTTGTTGTTGTTTACAACATGTAACCATTGCTGAGGAAAAGAGTACCCGAAAGGCTAGAAGGTCGGTGGCTCATTTGTTTCATATATGATAAGCAGGATCATAGATCAAGGAATTTAGTGAAGTAAACTTACCTTTGAAACTTGCAATGCTGTCTGGATGACAAAGTTACCATAAGGGTCCACTAGGAGCATTGAAGCACTTGGGCTTCCGAGCAACTCGGCAATGATTTTAGTGGAATTCACTTCTCCTGACTCGAGGATAATTTTCTCAACAACATTACTAGCATACTTATTGCATGAGAGAGTCACAAAGCTTCCTTGAAGCCTTTGCAGTAAAGGTTCTGTAACTCTTTGTAACTTCAGTCCCACAAGATGTTGCACCACATAGTTGCTAAATGAAATGGAATGTAAAAGCAATGAGACCTATATAGCAACTTGACACTATACATTACATAAGAATTGGTAAAAGAGAAAATGGGGCATACCCGTATTGATCTTCTGATAGGTGCACTGCATTTGCTAAGATCTCATTTATAAGGCGATCTCTGAGTTCTCCACGAGAGAATTCTACACATAACTGCAGCACACAGCACCCACTTTTTTGGGTTGCAATTGTAAAGCAGTTATTTGCAATTTCATTGAGAAGATGCTGCAACATGCAGTTCAATTGTGAGAAAGTTGGTTAAGCCAGAAACCTAAGTTAAACATGAGCACTCATCTAGCTAAAAGAAGAGGCAGGAAACACAGGAAAGCACCTAGCAGTTTATACAAAGAAGATGGGCATGAGGCAGTTTGTTAGCAAGTGGTCTATTTATTCTGCACTAATATGAATTAAACATCTATATAAATTACATTCAATCTAGTCTTGAGGAATTTGTGCCCAACGCGAACTTGTGGAGAGACTTGGAAAGCAGCTCAGTGCCTTAAATGACAGCTTCCAACTCAAGTAATAACGAAATACTAGTTTAGCTTTGGAGATTGCGCTGAGCAAGTGCCCCAATCTGCAGATGGACAACTTTTAAAAAGAAAATGAATATGAGGATGAAGAAAAGGAGTGATTGCAGATCACATGTCTATGGTGTATCAAACTTAATTTAGACAGGTTAATTCTTCTGATGGCATTTGCTTTAAGGGAGGGGGGTTTTGACATGCCATTCTAGAGTTAGTACAGCGGAAAAGATTTCTACAGAAATGGTGACTGACAGAAATATTCTGAGACTGCTAGTAGAAAAAGAATAACAGAAGCTGGTGTAAGATCAAATGATCAATTACTGGAAACAGCAAGAATATACATTCTATTGTGCCTACTGCTTCTTTGAAACCAATATATGTATGAATGTGTGTGTATATTTCGATTTTTCTTCTTTACAGTTTTTTCCACAAGTCTCATGTGAAATTTAATCGGAATCTAACCGTCTACACAGGGTAAAAAGTTAGCTGGTCCATCAATACACAATCAATCAATCAACTGACCTCTAATCTCAAATTGGAAGGAGCCAGCTACATGACTTCTCTGTATCCATTAAGCTCTATATTCAGGTCAATATTATTCCATTATAAAATAGTAATTTATCTTTCAAGGCAAAGTAGAGTTTCTCTAAAACTAAAACGTTCATACTTATCTCAAAATGGAAATACAAATTTTCTAATCAAAAGAAGATTCCTAATAAACAATGAACTTAAAGTGTAACAGTAACAACCAAATCTTAAACAACTATTGGTCTCACTTATATGTATTCTTTACTTCCATTGTATTGAGCTCTTAGCTAAATCCGTATTGATTTCTGCAGACTGTAATAATTTTTGACTGACTTATATCTTGTGATATTTGATCTATCTCGCCCTTTTTGTCACCTTCAACTATCAAGTGTTGCATCTGAGGAACTTAGTGCAAATGAAAGTCTACATAAAAAATAACTAAACCATTTTTTTTTATCCTCTACGTGTGTTTGCACGCGTCGATGGGCATGATCATTGTGCATTCATATTTCCTCTATCACTAAGTAAATTTAATAAAGGGGAATCAACTGAACAGTAAGATAGTTAAGTAATTTGTACATCAAAATTACAACAGCCCAGTACCTTATGTGATAAAAAATTCATCTTAGGATATGTATTTCAACGACATTCATCTTGTGGATATATAATCACTCTCATATAACATTGTTAATCTCAGGTACTCTCTTATTGCATACTACTGCTGTGATACTCCTCTCTTTCAGCCCTCCTGCTTAAATATCATGCGTTAAATCTTCACCTATCCTGTCATTCTCCTAGAAGACAGAGCCTAAGTATCTAATTTTTCTTCATTTAGGCACTACATCTTCGTCTATTTTCACTTTACCTTCACATTCATCTTACTGGGGGAAAACTTCTTGTGCATTTATCTGTCTTTGACTTACCTCCGGAAACGTGTTTGTAGTTTTCATTTTTGGTTAACTGCTCTTGTTTCAATAATTAACGAATATCACCTATAAATAGCATGCACCACAGAATCTCAGTTGCATTATCGTAGGCACCAGGGAAAATCCCTCGTGTAAACACGGTGATGAGCAGCTCTTATGTTATCCTCACACTTGTGAGTTGTGACTGCTCCGTCTGTACATATTTTTTATGGCATTTAGATATCTGAAATAATATTTCTCTTCTCAATCATCCGCCAAAAGATTTCCAACACACTCCCTTTTATAAATTCAGTTTTGCCCATCCTTGAAATACTCTATCCTTACATTAAAAGTAAATACTTTCAAACAGCATGAACTAAGGGTTCTGCATCCCATATATGTATAAGAGAGAGCAATGTGAAATATATAAAAAAAAGTTTGATATGCATATGTAGGTTGGGATCCTCTAAGGTTATCTTAGAGGAATATCTTCCTGAAATATTCTAGGAGCTAGAAAACTAGAAGAGGTAAACAAGTATAAATAGAAGAACCATTCATCAAAGGGTTTCATTATTCTTGAGCAATGACCCTAGTTGCGTCTTCTACCACAATAGCTATTGGAACTAAAGTTTGTAAATTTCTCCTAATAATATTCAAGGAAAATTTTTATATAAAGAAACGAACCCCAGATTTCATACCCCGAATCCACCACTGCCTGCATAGACAAAATATTCGGTGTAGGCATAAATTGAATAACCCATACATTGCTACTGTGTCTGAGACACTCCTCTATATGGCTCAGTGAAATTATCCTAACTCAGAATACCAGTCCATATGCTTAATTTCTATTAACAACTTTAACCTTAATCTTAGTCCATTCATTGGTAAACATGACAAAAGGACCAATGAACTTTTGGACTTTAAGATGAAGTACCAAGCTTAGTGTAACTAGTTGAAAAAAGCTGTTGTTTTATACCACTACTCCACATACAGTAACTGACACCAGAAGCTATTGTATATTCTCGTGTACCAAAGAATGAGAACAAAAATGAATATTTTAACTGTTTCTCTATTAAAGACACATAGAATGCAGCCTCAATTTCAATTAGTATAATTTAAAAAAAACGTGGGGCATAAACAGGAAGAAAATGACAATACCACAGTATATTTATCCAATTAAACAACACACATATATATATATATATGATTCATTTGGAGATAGCAATAGCATATTATTTACCCTGGTGTACTCAATAGGGAATGTCTTGACACAATATTGTAAGACATGATGACCACTTTGATCATTGGCCAATGCAACAGCAACTGGAGTTAAAGCTAATGTTATCAAAGACTTTTGCTGCGGAGAACTAAGGTTCTCCAACAATTTCTGCATCGCTCGAGCCCTGTTAAACACCATTGTAACAAAACTTAGATACATTAATAAAAAAAGATATATAATTAATTTAAACAATACATTATCACACGTACCCATGTTGGCTGAAACATATATTAACAAACTGGAGGTTAGTTCTGGTTATAGCCTGAATAATACTAGTCCTCTGCTCCTCATTACAAACAACAAATAGCTTCTGAATAACGTAACTCCCAGACTGATTCTTTAACAGATCAGTAATACAATCAATCACTTCCCTAAATACAACTTCAATTTCTTCCTTATTTCCTTTCTCAAGCTTAACTTGTAGCATTTTGCTCCCTTGATGATCTTTTGCTAAAGCAACTACTTTTCCTCTCAAATCATTATCACCCAATAAAACATATTGATTATTCTTCAAATAACTTGGTACAACCGTGCAGTTATGGTTATAATTAGAAATACCGTTTGACATAATACTAGAATTCTGTATTATGGGTTCCTTGCTATGCAAGCCATTGTAGTTTGCCACGTCATAGTTCCGTCTCCAGCACTCATCACTGTACAGGTGTGGGTCACATGGAAACATTCGTCGGCGAATGTCTGCCCTAATACCCGGACCCACATTAAGATTCTGGTGGGCCCCATTATTCTGGTGGACCCGGATTAAACCCTGTTGCAACTCAGCACTGGCACTACAGCCCATCAAGTTATCAACTCTAGGGTCCAAGAAATCAGCAATTAAACTCTCCTCCGGCGGAGGAATACCAAACGACGGCGTTCTTGTCTGATCGCCGGTAAGACTTAAACCGGTGAAGGCCGATGCAAGCGGAAGAACGTTTGTGGGGGTTAACCCAGGGTGGCCGTTCAGACGTGGTGGGTGGTCGGAGTTATTTCCCGGCGTATCTTCCGGCTGCGGTTGAGACGCCGGAAAATAAAGGCTTCTTCTTCCCCATTGGTCCATCGCCGTTACAAGAAACCAAAAGAAAAGATTTGGTTTTGGCGTTTGAGCAGTAATGTGAGTGGACTTAGAGAAAGGGTTTTAAGCTTCTTTGGGTTGTATAAATAAAGGATTTTTTTATAAGGTGTGTGAAATTTTATTTAAAATATCAAACGAAAAAGAAGGAAGAGAGGGTGTGTGGGAGAGGGGTTTGGGGGAGAGTAATTTTGGGTAATATAGGAAAATTAATGTGTATAAATATGGGGATAAAAAGAGATAAATATGGGAAGAGATTGAAGAGTTATAGAGGAAGAGAAAGACTGTATAAGTAGTATAGTCTGCATGCAATATATGGCAAAAAACAGAAACGCGTTTGTATAACAGACGCGGCGTCTGGTTGTGCTTCATTTCCTCTTTTTTCTTTTTTTTCTTTATTTCTTTTCTTCATCCGTAATGTATTTGTAATGAGATACTTACCATCATTATTAACCTTTTTATTTGTTGTAATTTCAATAGGTTACGACATAATTAATTAATATTGAGTTAGATTCAAAAAAGGGAACGAACACTTGAATAATTTGAATAGATGATATTGTAGTTAGGAAGTGATTGTTTATTGGAGGACTATCGAGATTCTCATATTCTCAAATCTCAATCACTTGCAGATTTAGTTTAGCTATATGGATTCAACTAAATCTAATATTTTTGATACGTTACGTGAAAACTTATTCAATTTTCAATAAACTAGTAATATTGAAATTATAAATTTGAAATTACAATGAGTCTTAAAAATCTTTAAAAATTGAAACCATTAATAAGTTTAAGAAATTAATTAAAATAGTCGTACACCCAATCGTTTAAATTTTAAAAAAAAGTAATGTATATATAATTTATATAAAACACTATGTGTATAATTGTGTAGAATTTATATATATAACTAGAAAAGGTATTATATTTCAATAGTTGTATAGTCTATATATATAACTAAAAAAAGTATTACTATATTTCAATTTGAAGTAAACTACAAATCCGACTGATCTCAGAAATCCGGACAGTTTCAAACCCAAATAAAGAATTCATGGTATGAATCATGCCAATTTAAAAGCTTAAATTATTAAATATGAAAGTTGAAACACTTGTAGTTTATTATTTCAATCTGCAACCATGCCCTTTACATGCAAATCTATATCGTTTTAGTTAGCCTATCATGTGGATTATATCGCTCTTTGATACCGTATCAAACTTGGAGAGAGAATACTACATTAATTTTTAAGGTATGCTATACCTTGCAGTCTTTAAAATGATAATTAAAATTGTAATGGTGACATTTGGCTAGTTTAGATAAACGATCTCGACCCGAAAAAATGTCGGAAAATTGCGACTGTTTTAGTAGGAAATAGCCAAAACAATTATTTATTTTTTTCTTAATTTATTTTTACCTTGTATTGACTATTTTGCTCCCTAATTATGGCGCAAAATTGCGAGAATTAAATTTTTGATCGATTCAGTAGGTCAATAAAAGTCAAAATTCCGATGTTTGACTAAATTTGAAATTACAACGAGTCTTAAAAATTTTTAAAATTGAATCCATTAATAAGTTTAAGAAATTAATTAAAATAGTTGTACGCCCAATCGTTTAAATTTAAAAAAAATCAATGTATATATAATTTATGTATAATATTATGTGTATAATTTATAATATAACTAAAAAAAAAATTATATTTCAATAGTTGTATAGTCTATATAGATAACTGAAAAAAGTATTATATTTCAATTAGAAAAAGTAAACTTCAAATCGACTGATCTCAGAAATACGGACAGTTTCAAACCCAAATAACCAATCCATGGTATGAATAATGTAATTTTAAAAGCTTAAATTGTTAAACATGAAAGTTGAAACACTTGTAGTTTATTATTTAGCCTAACATGTGCGATTATATCCCTCTTTGATACGGCTCCTCACAAGTCACATATGAATCTAAGGATATTTTCTAATCTTTATCTTGTTATGTTTGATTAGATTGAGTCAAAATCTATTCTAAGGTCCCAAATTAGACAAATGAAATTCTGTTGGCTATATTTAACAATTTAAAATATAGGGGCTTCTGAATTGATCTTCTTTTACTATATTAATAGTATGTTTGGCCAAACTTCTAAAATTAGCTTATTTTGAAAAGTATTTTTCTTAAAACTAATAGTTTGTATTTGGCTAATTAATTAAAAAAATATTTTTGAGCACTAATTAGTGTTTGATCAAATTTTTAAAAACTGTTTTTTCAGTGTATTTTTCTCAAAAGTATTAATCTTAGAAAAGTATTCTTGGAAAGAACATCTATTTTTTTACTTCTCCAAAACCGCTTTTGCTTCTCCTCAAAAATATTATTTTTACTTCTAATTTTTTTTCTTCCAAAAGCTTGGCCAAACACCTCAAATTTTGGCCAGAAATGCTTTTGGCCAAAAAATTGAAAAAAAAAATATTGTTGGCCTAAATAAAGCTGGGTCAAATAGGCTATAAGGTTCAAAAGAATTTCTTTTTTTAAATTTGATGCTGAATTAAACACCAGTCACATAAATTTAGGATGGAGAGATGATATTGCTAGGAATGAGGCTAGCTGTTGCAGGTTTTATATCCTTTTAATTTCTTTAATCTTGACAAGCTTAGTTTCATGACAACATGTTTAATTTATTGTGATGGGGCAGAGGTATACACAATCAATCAAGGAAAATTACGAACATCATGCAGAAGAAAAAGCACCTACAACAGCGGAGGAATTCATGAGAGTGGCAGATGAGATGAATGAAGATAAAGAACATTTAAATTGAGATGAATAAAGTAGCTATCATAAGATTAATATCTATATATTTTATTTGTTTGACAGTGTGAATATGTGGGTATTTTATTGTCTTGGAATATAACCACGAAGTGTCCCTATAAGAAGTTTAGTTTAATTTGGGTAGAAGAAGATAAAGAGCATATCACACATTTTCACTATAACAAGTTTGGGCTACGACGACATTTGAAAAGTGACTTATGTTATAATGATGAAAAGGAATAATTTTTTGACATTTTTAAAAAAAATTAGTAAATTAAGTGACATTCAATAATAAATGACAAAATAAATAACACTTTTAAATAAAGTATTGTAATATTTGTTAGTATTTACTTACTTTTACAACAAATAAAGGAAGCTTATTTACGTTTATATTGTTAATTCTGACAAATTGAAACTAAATATTAGTTGTATATTACAGAAGGCCGCCTATCTTATGACTTTTATAAAATTATAAATATTAAAAGTTATAGTCATACAAATATTATGACATAGTTAAAAATCACAAATTTTAAAAATATTTATCTTTTTATTAAATATTGCATCACAAATACATTGAAATGAATGGAGTAATAAATATGTATGTATACAATCCATGCAAACTGAAGTCCTGTCTACATTATTGATCAGAAGTCTGAATATATAACAAAGAATTGGATTTTGAAATTGAGACTTGTCCACTGTACAAAAACTGCAACATCAACAAGAATACTTCATATCCTACTGAGTTCACTGGTATCTCAGAAATACGGACAGTTTCAAACCCAAATAACCAATCCATGATATGAATCATGTAATTTTAAAAGCTTGAATTGTTAAAGATGAAATTTGAAACACTTGTAGTTTATTATTTAGCCTATCATGTGCGATATATCCCTCTTTCATACCGTATCAAACTTGGAGAGAGAATACTACATTAATTTTTAAGGTATGCTATACCTTGCAGTCTTTAAAATGATAATTAAAATTTTAATGGTGACATTTGGCTCGTTTAGATAAACGGAAAGTAAAAACACTACCAGAAAATGCTAAAATCTCGACCCGAAAAAAGGTCAGGAAATTGGGACTGTTTTAGTCGGAAATAACCAAAACAATTAGTTTTTTTTCTTAATTTGTTTCTACCTTGTATTGACTATTTTGGTCCCTAATTATGGCGTAAAATTGCGAGAATTAAATTTTCGATCGATTCAGTAGGTCATCAAAAGTCAAAATTCCGAAGTTTGACTAGATTTAAATTTTCGACTAACTTGGTCGAAAAAAATTAAAATAGAAATATTTTTTTTAAATATTCCAACCGATATAGTCGAAAAAAAGGTGCAAGTTCAAAAGCCTGACTTGTCCGTGTTTTCCTCTCTTCTTCTTTACTCTAGAAGCCTTGGTCGCGGCAAAACTGTTTAACCAAAAAATAGATTTTTAGCCAAAACTAGAATTTAGAAGAATGGGGTAACTAATAATCGAAAAATATATATAAAGAAAAGAACTTGAAAATGATATTCTCAGAAAGCAAAATAAATCAAAGTATATTTCAATAGTCACTTGTCCTTCAACTAATTACATATCTCTCCTTTTATATGTCATTTTGGGAATCTTTGGAAATACACGTTATGCCTAAGTCATAATAAAACTATTATGAGTAACTAATGTCATTAAATATTACATTACATAATTATTACATTGAATGTGTATATTCCTTAACGGTTTCAGCATTTAATTCCCTTTTCATACCATATTTGCACTCTTTTCTTTAACTAGGTACATTCTTCTCATTACTCGTATGTAAATAAACTTAAACAGGAACAGTCAATGATCCTCTCGTCTCGTGCCTCTTCCTTTTTCCTTACCCGTACCTGTTTTATAATTTTTGAACCGTAGCTTAGCATAACGCATTGATCATTCCACGTGTCATGACACATAATCATATATGTGAATACAATGTTTCCAACATAGATTGTCTCCCCACTTTCCATTTATTCAACAGTTTGAATATTTGGGAAGTGAAATTCATTAAAGGAGAATTTTTGTCACCATTAATGCTCTAACAGAGTTGACGCTTCAATTGTCACTTCCTTTTAATGTACTAGACACGTGTCATTCTCTCGTTGGTTGCACAATTTTGCAGCATTTTCTTAGGTTTTGTTTCCGGCTTCACTTTTTACGAAGCATCATTTATCATCATTATGGTTCTCTCATCATCGTACTTTTTCTTTTTGCCGCTTACCCATTAGTATAAATATAGCTTATCTTTTTGTCTTGTTTCACATAAAGTGTATCGAGCATTCTAATCCTTCGAGACCTCATTATTATTTTCTATTTCACTTTAACCTTCTCTAGCATGGCTTCAACAAATCCTACCCATAAGAGAACCCCCATTCTAGATAGCTTCCCTAATGCTCCGATTAGGCATAGAATAGGGGGTAAACTCCATACCTGTGACGACCCGGCCCGTCGTCACGGGAATTACCACCCCGTTATGTTGTAATTACATAATTCATGCTTTTATATAAGTGTTAGAGTCTATCGGGGGAGTTAGGAGTGAAATTAAATTGGAAATGAGGCATATAGCCTTTTTGGAGGAAGCTTGAATAAGGAAAGTCAACCCGGAGTTGACTATTTGGTTAGAGGGCTTGGAATCGGATTCTGATGATTCGGTTAGTTCCGGAAGGTGATTTGTGACTTAGGGGAGCGATCGGAATTGAATTTGGAGGCCCGGTGTAGAAATAGGCTTGAATTGGCTAAGGTTGAATTTTGGCGAAATCCGATCGGTAGGTGAGATTTTGATCCGGGAGTCGGAATGGAATTCCGACAGTTGCAGTAGCTCCGTTAGGTGATTTTGGATGTGCCTGCAAAATTTCAGGTCATTCGGACGTCGTTTGGTCGGGTTTTTCATCAAATGTGTAATTCGGAAAGTTTTAAGAAACATAAGCTTGAATCTGTGTGTAATTGATGATTTTGATGTTTAGGATGGTGTTTTTATGATTGGAACAAGTCCGTATCGTGTTTTGGAGTATGTTGGTGGTTTTCGTTGGGGTCCCGGGGGCCTCGGGGTGAATCCGGACCATCATCCGGCACTTTGGAACAAGGAATGGTCTGCTGTAAATTGCAGACCACTGGGCACCAGTTAAGCCTTCGCGTTCGCGAGGGCACTGCCGCGTTCGCGTAGGCTGGGGCCAGTTAGCCATCGCGTTCGCGAGGTAACATGCCGCGTTCGCGAAGGAGAAGGTTGGAACGCATCGCGTTCGCGTGGGTGAAGGACGCGGACGCGTAAGAGGAAAAGACGGGCTAGGAAGATTGGTCTTCGCGAACGCGTGACTTTACGTCGCGTTCGCGATGAAGGAACGGAGCAAGGCATCGCGTTCGCGTGGAGACCATCGCGAACGCGTAGGAGTAGAGTCGCGATCGCGTAGAGCAAATGGGTCTGGCAGAGAATTTAATCACAGAACAGAGGGGCTACGGGTTCATTAACCCAAAACGCCATTTTTGAGTTCTAGAGAGAGAAACTCACGGGAATTGCCGGTAATTCATCGGGGATTCGTCGGAGGTAAGTTTTGTGGCTTAATTACATCATTTTAACATGAAATCCTTGGTTAAATCCCCGTAAATGGAAGATTTAAGGTGGGTTTGAGCCCTAGGCCTAAATTTAAGAAAAACACTGATTTGAGTGGGCAAATGGAGTCCGATTTTGGTAAAATTTATATGCCTAGACTCGTATCGAGATGAGGATTCCGAATATGTAAATTTTGTAATTTTTCGACAAGTGTACCAAAAGTCGGGTTTTGACAACTTGTGGGTTTTGATATAAATTGGGTTATTTCGAATGAATTTCGTGAAATTAGCGTATATTGATGCATTCTCTATGACTTTGAGCAGATTTGGCATCCGAGGAGATTGATTTGCGAGGCAAGCGCAAGGCGGATTGAAGCTTCTACCGGTTCGAGGTGAGTGGTAGTAGTAAACAATGCACTGAGGGTTTGAAACCCCGTACTAGCACTTTACAGTGCTATATTGAGATGAGACACGCGTTCTATGACGGGCGTGGTGACATTGTGATAGGGGGTTCGGACTTAGTCCTTCCCGGCTAATAGAATACCGTGTTGTACGACTGTTAATGAGGTTATAACTGTACAATTGGGCTAATAGCCATGTTTGGGGCCTTGTGCCGATCTGTAGAGCATTAGGGAACCTATATAGCTAGGTGACCCTTATATCGTGTTGGAAACCTACACTCAGCCGTAGCTCTAGCTGTATAGCATAATATGAGCCCGTACTAGATGTGTACATCGAGAGAGATTATCTAGGGTGGAATTCCCTGTTCTAGCTGAGTGGGCCTGAAAGGCCAAGTCTATACCGATTGAGATGAGATAGGGTCAAGGACCCACTACGAGATGTTATATTGGGCCTGAAAGGCCAAGTCTATATTAACTGAGACAGGGTCAAGGACCCATTGTGATATATTATATTGGGCCTGAGAGGCCAAGTATATATTGACTGGGATAGGGTCGAGGACCCATTATGAGGTAGTATATATACAGTATATATATTGGATCGGACTGCACGCCGCAGTAATGTACATGTAATATACATGTAATATACATGCGGGACGGACTGCATGTCGCAGTATTATTGCACTTGGGCTGTAGGAGCCCCTTCGGAGTCTGAGCCTGCACACATTCTCAGTGAGCACTGGTGTATATTATGGGATCGGGCTGCACGCCGCAGCAGTATAGAGATATATACATATATATATTGGATCGGACTGCACGCCGCAGTATTATAGTGCTTGGGCCTAGGGAGCCCCTCCGAAGTCTGTATACACCCCCAGTGAGCGCCGTCGACGTTAAATGGAGCGGGCTGCGCGCCGCAGCAGTATATGTATTGGAGCGGACTGCACGCCGCAGCATTATACTTAATCATATCCTACTATTTACTTAGATACTTATACATTATAGACATAAGTATGTGCCTTTATATGTTGAGACGGCCGTACACCGTAGGGGTACGAGCGAGGGTTTGTTCAGTGTGGAGATCTTGTAGAGATAAACGTAGATTGGAGGTTAAAGTACTACTATAGTGATGACGTACTTGTGAAGATTGCCTTAGAACCGCTAAGTGATAGCACAGGAGTTCTTACTTTCAGTTATTATTTATTATTGTTAGTCACTGAGTTGAAATATACTCACCCCACTCCCCTGCACTTTTTGGTGCAGATCCACAGGTGCCCGAGAGCAGTTGAGACATTTTAGCTGCTGATCTATATCTACTTTGGCGGAGATTACGAGGTAGTTGCCAGCGTCCGCAGAGCTTGTTTTCTCCTTCTTTATCATCTTGTTGATTTCCTATTTGTCTAGACTTGGTTGTATTAGGATGCTATTCTGTAGAGGCTCAGTCTCGTGACACCACGATATGTTGGGACCGTATTTTGTATGTTTTGACGTTTCGGTTATCACTTGTTATGACTAACTACTGTTTAAGTTTAATTTATTTAATAATTGGCTGGTTAAAAGGATAATATGGTCGGGCTTGCCTAGCATTGTGTTGGGCGCCATCACGACCGGGATTGGGGTCGTGACAAGTTGGTATCAAAGCCTAGGTTAATAGGTCTCGCGAGTCATGAGCCGGTTGGTAGAGTCTCGTGGATCGGTGCGGGGACGCCTGTACTTATCCTCGGGAGGCCGCAAACCTTTTTAGGAAAAGTTTCAATTCTTGGAATTCTTGTCGTGCGATTACTTTTGACTTGAACCGAACTTTGACATTCTATTCTCTCGCGATGGCGAGAACTTGATCATCCGGACGTGGAGGACGACCACCACTACCACCTACTAGAGGCCGTGGACGCGGTCGCGGTCGTGGCGGAGTTAGGGCAGCCGGGGCAGGCTGCCACCGACCCACGCCCCCGGCTGCAGAGGTGCGCCAAGAAGACTCGCATCGTGCACCACCGTGCCCATTGCTATTCCGGCCTACGGAGACCCCGGCTCAGATACTAGCAGTCCGCACCGGCCTAGCACAGGCGGTTTCGGTTACTACCGCAGCAGCCGCATCGGGGATCGGGGGTGGTCATCGACCCCCGCAAGACGCACTCCGCAGCCGCAGCAGGCAGGCATACAGCACACCGCAGGCTCCTCCGGCTCAGCCTCGTGGTTCCGGTTCAGCCCAGCAGATCGTATCTCGGGGGACAGTGGTCCCAACTATGACGTACGACGAGCGCCGTCGTCTCGAGAGGTTCACCAGTTTATCTCCTCCAGTGTTCACTGGTGCTCCCGGCGAGGACGCCCAAGGTTTTCTAGATAAGTGCCCCTCGGATGCTTCGTACGGCAGGGATATCGGAGTCCAGACTGGGGTATCTTTCACTACCTTTCGGTTCAGGGACCAGCCCTTGCTTGGTGGGAGGCTTATGAGCGCCGCAGGCCAGGCCGGAGCAGCACCACTATCATGGCCCGAGTTCTCCACTATGTTCTTGGAGAAACGGGTGCCCCGATCTCGCAGGAGAGGAGACGCGTAGCAGCTTGAGGGCCTCCGTCGGTGGGATATGTCGCATCGTAGTACGAGATCGGATTTACGGAGTTGTCCGGATATGCACCGTGGTTGGTTCATTCCGACGGAGAGAGGATTGGGCGCTTGTGGACGGCCTCATTTACCCCATTCGTATTCGGATGACTCGGGAGAGGGTTTTGAGTCGTACATTTGAGGATGCCTGTGGATATTGCTCGCGACATAGAGACCGATCGTCGCAGGGAGCGGGATGAGAGGGAGGCCAAGAGGCCTCGAGGAGCAGCCAGTTCCAGTGGCACTCGGACCAGAGGCCAGAGTCAGGAGAGCCGAGGTCGCTCTTTCGGTGTCTCGCAGCCGAGACGCCGCATCGTCGCGTATGGTCTCCTAGACAGATTATCGTGGTTCGCACCGCAGCCGCCCAGCTCTCGGTGCCATGCCGCCTCGTAGTTCTTCACAGTGCCCCATCCGCTCGTGGTTCATCTCGGCCTAGTTCATCGGCTGGCCATTCCGGCGCCGGAGGTCCTTATCGGCTCTCGCACCAGCACCGGGGAGTCGCTACGAGTGCGGAGAGTTTGGGCACCACCGTAGGGAGTGTCCCCGTCTTGTTTCCGGGTCTTATCAGCAGAGGGGGCAGCCCTCGTCATCCGGTCCTTCTACTCAACGCACCCGCCCCGCCGCCTAGGGGCGAGGGTCGACACGCCTAGGGGTCGCCCTCGACGGGGAGGCCGACGGCGGTCGGCTAGACGCTATGCTTTTCAGGGCCGATCTGAGGCCGTTGGTTCTGATGCTGTCATTACAGGTATTATTTCAGTCTACCACAGAGATGCCTCAGTATTGTTTGATCCCGGTTCTACTTGTTCTTATGTGTCTACATATTTTGCTCCTCATTCGGGCACGACCCGAGGGAGTCTTGAGTTGCCAGTGCATGTATATACCCCGGTAGGGGATACTATTGTTGTGGACCACGTATACTGGTCCTGTTTGGTCACTATTGGAGGTCCGGAGACCCGAGTAGACCTGTTGCTTCTCAGCATGATTGATTTTGATGTTATATTGGGCATGGACTGGCTATCTCCATGTCATGCTATTCTGGACTGTCATGCTAAGACAGTCACTTTGGCTATGCCGGGCATTCAGAGGATCGAGTGGCGAGGCACGACTGAGTATGTACCTAGCAGGGTAATATCTTTCCTCAAGGCCCAACGAATGGTTGGGAAGGGATGTCTCTCTTATTTAGCATTTGTGCGGGAAGTCGAGGCCCAGACTCCCAGTATTGATTCTGTTCCCATTGTGCGAGATTTTCCTGATGTGTTTCCCTCAGACCTGCCGGGCATGCCGCCGGACAGGGATATTGATTTTGGTATCGATTTGGTGCCGGGCACTCAACCTATTTCTATTCCTCCGTATCGTATGGCACCAGCTGAGTTGAAGGAATTGAAGGAGCAGCTCCAGGAACTCCTAGATAAGGGTTCATTCGGCCGAGTGTGTCGCCGTGGGGTGCACTGGTCCTGTTTGTTAAGAAGAAGGACGGATCTATGAGGATGTGTATTGACTATAGGCAGCTAAACAAAGTAACAGTGAAGAATAAGTATCCTCTTCCTCGTATTGATGATTTGTTTGATCAGCTCCAGGGAGCTAGGGTGTTCTCGAAGATTGATCTTCGTTCAGGCTACCATCAGCTGAAGATTAGAGAGTCTGACATTATGAAGACTGCATTCCGGACCAGATATGGTCACTATGAGTTCCTTGTGATGTCTTTTGGGTTGACCAACGCCCCAGCCGCATTTATGCATCTGATGAACAGTGTATTCAGGCCGTATCTTGATTCATTTGTGATCGTATTCATTGATGACATACTAGTCTACTCTCGTAGCCAGGAGGAGCATGCTCGGCACTTGATTATTGTGTTGCAGAGATTGAGAGAGGAGAAGTTGTATGCCAAGTTCTCCAAATGTGAGTTCCGGCTTGAGTCCGTGGCATTCTTAGGGCACGTGGTGTCCTGTGATGGTATTCAGGTAGATCCGAGGAAGGTCGAGGCAGTGCAGAGTTGGCCCAGACCGACCTCAGTTACCGAGATCCGTAGCTTTCTGGGATTGGCAGGGTATTATCGCCGATTCGTTCAGGGGTTCTCTTCTATTGCTTCACCCTTGACTAGATTGACTCAGAAGGGTGTTCCTTTCTTATGGTCCGAGGAGTGCGAGGAGAGCTTTCGGAAGCTCAAGACAGCACTGACCACAGCACCAGTCTTGATTCTACCGACAGCTTCAGGTTCTTATACTGTATATTGTGATGCCTCAGGAGTGGGCATTGGTTGTGTGTTGATGCAGGAGGGTAGGGTCATTGCTTATGCCTCTCGTCAGTTGAAGCCCCACGAGAAGAACTACCCTGTTCATGATTTAGAGCTAGCAGCCATAGTTCATGCCTTGAAGATTTGGAGGCATTACCTGTATGGTGTCTCATGTGAGGTGTTCACGGATCATCGCAGCCTTCAGCACTTATTCAGACAGAAGGACCTTAATTTGAGACAGCGGAGGTGGTTGGAGTTGCTTAAGGACTACGATATCACTATTTTGTATCATCCGGGAAAGGCCAATGTGGTGGCCGATGCCTTGAGTCGGAAGGCGGTTAGCATGGGCAGCCTAGCTTTCATCCCAGTTGGGGAGAGGCCTTTTGCTTATGATGTTCAGGCCCTAGCCAATCGGCTAGTGAGATTAGATATTTCGGAGCCGAGTCGAGTGTTGGCTTGTATTGTTTCTCGATCTTCCTTATATGATCGCATCAGAGAGCGACAGTATGATGACCCACATTTGCTTGTCCTTAAGGACAGAGTGTTGCATAATGATGCTAGAGATGTGACTATTGACAATAAGGGTGTTCTGAGGATGCAGGGCCGTATATGCGTGCTCAATGTAGATGGTTTGCGGGAGTTGATACTTGAGGAGGCACACAGTTCGCAGTACTCTATTCACCCAGGTGCCGCGAAGATGTACCAGGACTTGAGACAGCACTACTGGTGGAGGAGAATGAAGATGGATATTGTTAGGCATGTAGCTAGGTGCCTCAATTGCCAACAGGTCAAGTATGAGCATCAGAGACCGGGCGGTGTTCTTCAGCGTATGGTTATTCCCGAGTGGAAATGGGAGAGGATCACCATGGATTTTGTTATTGGGCTACCTCGGACAGCGAGGAAGTTTGATTCTGTATGGGTGATTGTTGATCGGCTGACTAAGTCCGCACATTTCATCCCAGCTAGTACTACTTACTCATCGGAGCGGTTGGCAGCGATCTTTATTCGGGAGATTGTCAGGTTGCATGGGGTCCCGTGTCTATTATATCTGACAGAGGCACTCAGTTCACTTCCCAGTTTTGGAGAGCATTTCAGCGAGAGATGGGTACGAGGGTCGAGTTGAGTACAGCATTTCACCCCCAGACAGACGGGCAGTCAGTCTGAGCGTACTATTCAGATCCCGGAGGATATGTTGCGGGCATGTGTGATTGATTTTGGTGGTTCGTGGGATGAATTCTTACCACTTGCCGAGTTTGCCTACAACAACAAGTACCAGTCCGAGTATTCAGATGGCCCCGCACGAGGCATTGTATGTGGCAGACGGCGTAGATCTCCCGTGGGATGGTTTCGAGCCCGGCGAGGTTAGATTGATAGGGACCGAGTTAGTCCGGATGCACCGGATAGAGCAAAGTTGATCCAGGAGAGGCTTCGTACAGCACGTCTCGTCCGAAGAGTTATGCGGACCGTAGAGTTCGAGAGTTGTCGTTCATGGTCGGTGACAGAGTATTGTTGAAGATTTCACCTATGAAGGGTGTCATGAGGTTCGGGAGGAAAGGGAAGTTGAGTCCCGGGTATATTGGCCCTTTTGAGATACTCAGGAGAGTTGGAGAGGTGGCATACGAGTTAGCCTTGCCACCCAGCTTATCCAGCGTTCATCCGGTATTCCATGTGTCTATGCTCCGGAAGTACATCGGAGATCCGTCTCATGTATTAGATTTCAGCACCATCCACCTTGATGGTGATCTATCCTATGATGTGGAGCCTATTGCTATTTTGGGTCGTCAGGTGAGGAAATTGAGGTCCAAGGAGATTGCATCGGTTAAGGTTCAGTGGAGAGGTCGACCCGTGGAGGAGGCTACTTGGGAGGTTGAGCAGGAGATGCGGAGCAGATACCCTCAGCTATTTGAGACTTCAGGTATGTTTCTTTGACCCGCTCGAGGACGAGCGTTTGCTTAAGAGGGGGAGAATGTGACGACCCGGCCCGTCGTCACGGGAATTACCACCCCGTTATGTTGTAATTACATAATTCATGCTTTTATATAAGTGTTAGAGTCTATCGGGGGAGTTAGGAGTGAAATTAAATTGGAAATGAGGCATATAGCCTTTTTGGAGGAAGCTTGAATAAGGAAAGTCAACCCGGAGTTGACTATTTGGTTAGAGGGCTCGGAATCGGATTCCGATGATTCGGTTAGTTCCGGAAGGTGATTTATGACTTAGGGGAGCGATCGGAATTGAATTCGGAGGTCCGGTGTAGAAATAGGCTTGAATTGGCTAAGGTTGAATTTTGGCGAAATCCGATCGGTAGGTGAGATTTTGATCCGGGAGTCGGAATGGAATTCCGACAGCTGCAGTAGCTCTGTTAGGTGATTTTGGATGTGCTGCAAAATTTCAGGTCATTCGGACGTCGTTTGGTCGGGTTTTTCATCAAATGTGTAATTCGGAAAGTTTTAAGAAACATAAGCTTGAATCTGTGTGTAATTGATGATTTTGATGTTTAGGATGGTGTTTTTATGATTGGAACAAGTCCGTATCGTGTTTTGGAGTATGTTGGTGGTTTTCGTTGGGGTCCCGGGGGCCTCGGGATGAATCCGGACCATCATCCGGGCATTTTGAACTTGGCAAAATCTGCTGTAAATTGCAGATAACTGTGCAGAAGGCTAAGCCTTCGCGTTCGCGAGGGCACCGCCGCGTTCGCGTAGGCTGGGGCCAGTTGGCCATCGCGTTCGCGAGGTAACATGCCGCGTTCGCGAAGGAGAAGGTTGGAACGCATCGCGTTCGCGTGGGTGAAGGACGCGGACGCGTAAGAGGAAAAGACGAAGCATCGCGTTCGCGTGGTATGGGACGCGAACGCGTAGAGGAAAAATCCGGGCTAGGAAGATTGGTCTTCGCGAACGCGTGACTTTACGTCGCGTTCGCGATGAAGGAACGGAGCAAGGCATCGCGTTCGCGTGGAGACCATCGCGAACGCGTAGGGTAAAATCGTCTGGCAGTGAATTAAAATCACAGAACAGAGGGCTCTCGGGTTCATTAACCCAAAACGCCATTTTTGAGTTCTAGGGAGAGAAACTCACGGGAATTGCTGGTAATTCATCGGGGATTCGTCGGAGGTAAGTTTTGTGGCTTAATTACATCATTTTAACATGAAATCCTTGGTTAAATCCCTGTAAATGGAAGATTTAAGGTGGGTTTGAGCCCTAGGCCTAAATTTAAGAAAAACACTGATTTGAGTGGGCAAATGGAGTCCGATTTTGGTAAAATTTATATGCCTAGACTCGTATCGAGATGAGGATTCCGAATATGTAAATTTTGTAATTTTTCGACAAGTGTACCAAAAGTCGGGTTTTGACAACTTGTGGGTTTTGATATAAATTGGGTTATTTCGAATGAATTTCGTGAAATTAGCGTATATTGATGCATTCTCTATGACTTTGAGCAGATTTGGCATCCGAGGAGATTGATTTGCGAGGCAAGCGCAAGGCGGATTGAAGCTTCTACCGGTTCGAGGTGAGTGGTGGTAGTAAATAATGTACCGAGGGTTTGAAAGCCCGTACTAGCACTTCACAGTGCTATGTAGAGATGAAACACGCGTCTTGTGATGGGCGTGGTGATATTGTGATTGGGGACTTGGACTTAGTCCTTCCCGGCTAATAGAATACTGTGTTGTACAACTGTTAATGAGGTTATAACTGTACCATTGGGCTAATAGCCATGTTTGGGGCCTCGTGCCGATCCGTAGAGCATTAGGGAACCTATAGAGCTAGGTGACCTTTATATCGTGTCGGAAATATACACTCAGCCATAGCTCTAGCCGTATAGCATAATATGAGCCCGTACTAGATGTGTACATCGAGAGAGATTATCTAGGGTGGAATTCCCTCTTCTAGCTGAGTGGGCTCGAAAGGCCAAGTCTATACCGATTGAGATGAGATAGGTCAAGACGACCCACTATGAGATGTTATATCGGGCCCGAAAGGCCAAGTCTATATTAACCGAGACAGTGTCGAGGACCCATTGCGATATATTATATCGGGCCCGAGAGGCCAAGTATATATTGACTGGGATATGGTCGAGGACCCATTACGAGGTATTATGTATATAGATACCTATATTGGATCGGACTTGCACGCCGAAGTAATGTACATGTAATATACATGTAATATACATGTGGGACGGATTGCACGCCGCAGTATTATTGCGCTTGGGCCGTAGGAGCCCCTTCGGAGTCCGAGTCCGCACACATTCCAGCGGAGCGCCGGTATATTATGGGATCGGGCCGCACGCCGCAGCAGATATATGTTGGATCGGATCGCACGCCGCAGTCGATATACGGGTGGACCTGGCCGCACGCCATAGCACCATAGCGCTTGGGCCTAGGGAGCCCCTCCGAAGTCCGTATACACCCCCAGCGAGCGCCGTCGACGTCAAATGGAGCGGGCTGCGCGCCGCAGCAGTATATGTATGTATTGGAGCGGGCTGCACGCCGAAGCATTATACTTAATCATATCCTACTATTTACTTAGATACTTATACATTATAGTACATAAGTATGTGCCTTTATATGTTGAGACGGCCGTACACCGTAGGGGTACGAGCGAGGGTTTGTTCAGGGTGGAGATCTTGTAGAGATAAACGTAGATTGGAGGTTAAAGTACTACTATAGTGATGACGTACTTGTGAAGATTGCCTTAGAACCGCTAAGTGATAGCACAGGAGTTCTTACTTTCAGTTATTATTTATTATTGTTAGTCACTGAGTTGAAATATACTCACCCCACTCCCCTGCACTGTTTTGGTGCAGATCCGCAGGTGCCCGAGAGCAGTTGAGACATTTTAGCTGCTGATCTATATCTACTTTGGCGGAGATTACGAGGTAGCTGCCAGCGTCCGCAGAGCTTGTTTTCTCCTTCTTTATCATCTTGTTGATTTCCTATTTGTCTAGACTTGGTTGTATTAGGATGTTATTCTGTAGAGGCTCAGTCTCGTGACACCACGATATGTTTGGGACCGTATTTTGTATGTTTTGACGTTTCGGTTATCACCTGTTATGACTAATTACTGTTTAAGTTTAATTTATTTAATAATTGGCTGGTTAAAAGGATAATATGGTCGGGCTTGCCTAGCATTGTGTTGGGCGCCATCACGACCGGGATTGGGGTCGTGACAATACCCTTGGATCTGCTCGTGATAATACGTCAACTCCTTCTTCTAGCTCTGGTATCTCTTTCGGGGCTAGGGGTTCACATTCTTAGAAGAGTTCTTCTCGGAACAAAGAATCTTCTGAGCCACTTCGTGAGCCTCTAGTTGAGGAAATAATACGCTCTGAAATTTTCTTTCACCATGATAGAGAGTTCTTTAAGTCTCAAATTGAGTCTTTACAACGTGCTGATCCTTTTCCTACGCAAATCATAGATGTTTTATCCCCCATAGTTCGTAAGGACTGTCATTGGAGTGTGATTTCCCAATTATCGTTCCTAACTCAAATCAACAGATCACATATTACTTAATAGGATACTCTTTTATTTACACATATCCCTTTACTCTAGGGTTCAAATTGGCCATTGACCCGGTCATTCTAGAATTTTGTCATTTTTTCGATGTGTGTTTAGGTCAAATTGGTCCGATTTTATGGAGAGTTGTTGCTTGTCTGAGGCACCTTGCTAACATGAAAAATGTTGAATTCACTTTTCCCCACTTGATTCACCTTTACTCACCTAGGATTTTTCAAAACGACGTGTTTGGCTTAATAGCTAAGAGGGTTTTAGTTAGTCCCAAGGATGATAAAGACTGTGGCTGGTATGCCTGATTTTTTTGTTGATCCCACTGTTGGTTTAGTGAGTGAAAAGAATGTACGCTTCACAGTAAAGTGGAATTTTGCACGTAAGTGTTAAATTCTTCTTGTGCCTTTTTATTTCTAAGCTTGCTAATTTTTCTTAATCTTGCTTCTTTTTCTCTTCAGCAACCATGGGAGTTGTAGAATCTGTACCCAACTTCCGTGGTTGGGTAGAAAAATTACTGAAGACTGCCCCAATAGAGGGCAGATCATGGAAAAATCTTTCTAACCGTTATGGCTAGAAAGTACAAACTCATGGTAAGGATTTCTATCTTTACCTTGTCTATATTTAAGTATTTTCATTGTTTTAACTTTCAACCTTCTTTCTATCAGGTTTTGCCATTCGGGAAGTTACTCTAGAGGCCATAGGCATATTGTGGTTCCTTAAGTGCTCGCACTTCTTCATACCAAGATATATTCTTGGGATCTGTAAAGAGAAAACCTGTTGAGAAAGATGATTCTGAGGAGGAAGACGAGGGTTCTCTAGTGTCAAGGCCTCGAACTAGGACACGTATCATCTCTGAAGATGAGGCTGATGTCTCCCCTCACTTATCCCATTTTGAACATGTTATTACTCCAGTGATCTTCCCTGATGATGATATTTCTCCTCCTCGTGAAACTTATGAATCTATAAATCAACTCTTTGTTAGTGGTCTCGGTAGTGGGTCTTTAGGACCTGTACTAAATGAACCTCATTTGTCTTCTTTTACCTCTTCCATTCCCGTGATTGCTTCTTTACCTTCATCAATTACTTCTTCCGTACCTTCCTCCATTATTTTTACTCCTTCCACTGCTCCTCCTTTAGTAATTCCTCCCCCCATTGTCCACCGTACATAGGTGGATTCTTCGAGCATGGGTTCTGCTATGAGGAGCGTGACCATTGAGGTTCCTGCTAACAACTGTCTTTTAAGAAAGTCTGGGCAAGCTGACCCTTGGCTCGAACATTTGATTGGTCCCATTGAGAAGGCTAAACTTGAAAGTCATAGTAACATGACCCTCATGAATGATATAGTTCATGCGACTTTGAAGGTATTTTCTTGTCTTTTGTTTTATTAAGACTTTTGATTTTGGAAGTCCTAACCTTACCCCCCCCCCCCCATCCCTTTTTTTCTGTTTGTATAGGCTAATATCATCGGTACTGAACTGATAACCCCAGTCTCCCTTTTGGAAAAATTGGCTCATGACTTGGAAAAGACTGCTCATGATGTAGAAGAAGCTGATCGTGATTCCCAATTGGAGGCAAACAATTAGAAGGGGCAGTTTGAAAGTGAAGAGAGAAAAAATACCTTAGAAAGGCAAGTTCAAACATTAACCTCTGAGTTGGCTATGATTAAGGCTACCTCAAGCCAAACTGAGAAGGAAAAAGAGCGCCATGAATCTTCCTTCTTAGAACAGCTATCCAAGGTCAACGAGGAAAATGGAGCTTTGAGGACTTCGCTGGCTCAGAAATAAATGTATGTGGGGGAGCTAGCACACAACCTTTCACAGGCACAAGAAGAACTACGAGTTTCTATAGACAAAATTCATGCTTTAGAGAGTTCTCATACCACTGTTCAATCATCTTATATCTCTATCTTAGCTGAAAATAAAGAAAGAATGAAGTTGCTGCTTGGGAGAGAGATTATGAACTTCTTGAAGAATCAGCCAATGTTGAGGTAATCTGGACCATCTTAAAATCTCGCAGTGACACCTTAGTAGAGATGAGTTAAGAAAATTTCAACTTGGAAGCTGAATTAGCCAAGGTGACCGAGGCCATTGAACGAGCACAACAACCGCAAGACTTTTCAGCTCCCGAGGTTGAAGTTCCTGTGACTGAAACTCCTTTGGTTGTGACTCTCGCAGTTGAAGTCCCCGTAACTGTTGAAATTGCCACGAGTGTTACACCTTCCTTGAGTTCATCTATGCCTCTTGGTGTTAGTCAAGTTGAGACTTTGCCCGTTGATACTCCTACTGTTGTGATTGAAGATCAACCTTCAATTGTTGATGATGTTGTTCCAGTTAAACCTGTTGATGATCTTTCTTCAGTTCCATGTTCTTAATGGAAAAAAAATTATAATTGTTTTAAATTCCCTTTTGCAGGTACCAATATGGAAAACTATGTTTAAGGTTTATGATTTCTTGTGATAATTCTTTTTTGTAATCAAACCCCTAGTTATCAGAGGTTTGATTTTAGAAGTACAAGTCCCCAAGTCTTGTTAAGGGGCATTTTTTGTATGAACAGTTTGATGACTAAGTTTATACTTAGTATTTAGTTTTAAAATATTAAGAAGTTGTCTTTAGATTTCCATCTGTTCTAATCATGCCCTTTATTTTCAAGGACTTAAAGAATAGTCTGCATTTTTATTCTTTAAAAATTCTTCCATTAATCTCACGACTAAATATCATGAGTTTTATAAAAGAGGCCCCATTTATATTTTTACACATGATGAAGAAGACGTCTCAACTTCATAATGGTGCTTATTATATGATACAAGAAATAGGAACACACGTGTTTCCTTGCTTAACTTGGACAAGTATTTATCTCTGAACTTTGACAACCTTTGAGTAATCCTTTACATGTATTTGAATTACATCTATTACTTTCTCGTAACTATTTTTCTTGTAACAGATTTATTCAAAAAGAAGAACAATAGATACGGGGTTTTTCCTTATAACCCATTTTATTACATAGTATTTACCCTAACTATTTTGAGGTATACTGGGTTTGAGAGGTGACTCATTTGTTCTCATGGGAAGGAACACTATGATGAATGCCATGACTTCTTAACTTCCACTCC